>VZTD01003250.1:921714-1248357 GCA_013397725.1 Rhagologus leucostigma
CTGAAATCTTCCCAGGTTTCTCTCTATAGCGAGGGTTTTAATTCATTATTTAGCATCATTATCCTTTTCCTGTGTGTTTGTTAAAATAAATAGTTTTTATCTCTTTCACTTTCCTTTGAGGAAAAATTTCCTTTTTTCCTGAACCCTGTGGGGGGGAAGGGTGGTTGCAACCTGGTTTTCTCTCAGGGGCTATATTACTAGATTTTGGCCAAACCGGCACATCATTGCAGAAACTAGTCTTCCCAATCACAGCACTTCACTCTTCTGCTATCAACCTGAAATAATCCCTGTAAAAGATGGCTTCCTTCTCAGCATTCTTACAATGGCAGGGCACTTAAAACTCTTCTCTTTTTAGAAGTACCCAGCCATGAAGCCTAGTCTCAGTCTCTAATGTGGGAAAGAGCAGTTCGAACTCAAGAAGTGTAGTCCAGCAAGTTCCATGTTTAGACAGAGCGACAAGGGAGACTTCAGTAAAAGAAACCCACTTAGTTTCTTGTTCCTTTGAGGATAATGATTCATTAGTTATGCTTTTTCTTCACCTGAATATCCACATCAACTGGACTGTAATACAAGAGGACAGGACACTCACAAGTCTCGGGACTCTAAAGATTTTGGAGCTGTTTTGGGATAGGATTAGATGGTGCTCCTAAAGCCCACAGGGCATTTTTGGGCAACATAATATTCATCCTTTCATGATTAGTGTGCATACAAAGCTCTCCTTCTGGAATTCAGATGGTCCATACTTATTTTTTGACAAATGAATAGGGAAAAGAGAATGTTAACTGTGCCTCAAAAGTGAAAATCGTGTTGTTTCTTATCATACTTTGACAGCATATCCTTTGAGGCAGGGGACCACGCTCTTCTGGCATGTTTATACAACATGATCACCTCATTACTCTTGTATGTCAAATGCTGCTGGTTATACAAACCACAAGCACAGGATTGGAAATCAAAGTCCTGATGGAAATCAGTCCATTAGGAAATCATTTCTGTCCTAGATAGAGAAATTGGTTTCTCAAGGTTGGGTCTCAATGAGGACAGAAATTTGGTTTTGATTTTCCAGGTGAAGTGATAGAGTGTTAGTTCACAGAGTTTCACCAGAGGCAAATATCAGTGAACTAGTGAAAATAGGCTACTTTTTCATCCATTCATCAAAATATCAGATCACTCCATCCAGAGGTGGGAAAACCAATAAATATTGCAGGTAGATGGGGTGTTCTATTAGAAATTTTATATAGGTTTTTTTTGTCCAAGTCAGGAGTTACATTAAGAACAGCAGCAGACTTAGATTTACATGGACGAGAGATAAAGAAGAGGAGAAAACAGCCTAATAGTTATTTAAAAGATATCTGCATTTTGGCTAAAGAATTGATCAAGTATCTATTCCTTATTGTATTGAGAAGGACAAAGTATAAGAAATGTTCTCTTAAATGGTTTAAATGAGACTGTGGGCTTGCAATTGTTGGCCTGGTAGCTCAGTGTTTATGGTGTGACTCTCTCTGGTCTTGGAATTGATGGTTAAATAATTTTAAATTGGGATGGCTACATTTCTTTAAGATGTTTTCTTGTTGCCTATGAAATACCTATGCTGAACTTGCATTCTTGACCTTCACCAATATCTTCAGTTTTGGAAGATACTGGAGTACTCAAAAACATATGCATGGGTTGGCTCTGCAAATCATGGAACCTTGGCTTTACATGTTACTCTTACTCATTTTCTCTTTTTTAAGTTGGTGCACATACAGCTCTGCTACACACTCCTTGAAACAAAGAACACTGATCCCAGGAAATTGTATTAGACCCATGGGACCTCATTTGATCTTCGACCCTTCTTCAGCTCTCCAGGACAAAAGAGTTTGTATCAGAAAGTCAACAAGAGGCTTTTGTAAGAAACCAAAGTTTGGAGGTCTTGAAGAAAGCCAGTGGGCACATGTGGTTTGCTCTGTCACAGGGAGAGACTAAGGAATTAACCGATGTTGCATGAGGAGCAGAGGGAGTCTCATCTGTTTGTCTTCGATTTTCTTAGCAGAGAGGAAGCTGGACAGAAAGCCATCTGAATTATTTAATCTACTCTGCATCCATCATTTGCAAGCAGGCCATCATTCCTTTTTATAGATTGAATGATCAAGCACCAAGCAAGGGATGATGTTTTTTTCCTTTTCTCCATCACATTGCTGATGAGGGACCATCCTCTAAATCCGTTTGGTCTTGTATTGATATCCTTTAGATTTGGCAGACAGCAGTCTCCCTTCCTACAATGTTTATCCACATGATGTATTGCTAGGCAGCAGTCACATTCTCTATCAGCCCTAAATAAGAGCTAAATAAGCCAAGCTTGATTCCCGTCTTATGCAGGAAAAGGTTTCAGTGTTCCCCTGTTTCTGTGGCTATTCTAGTTTAAATTAATCCATCTACACCACGGCTAGCCGAAACTGGACACTCCACCAGGCTGTATTCCTTGGTGTCCACCTTGCCTCAATGCATCTTGAGATCACAGCTGTTTGCTCCCCTTGTACTGGTGGGACACAGACAACCTGCTTTTGCCAGTCACTCACAAGACTTTCCTCATTTGAACTGCTGAAGTTCAGCATGTGACATTGTGTCTTACATATTCTTCTGGACGATTTCAACTTTAACAGGTTATCTTTTATCCACACTCTCCTCTTTATTCTTTTAATTTACTGCATGCAATGTTTCCCCATCTTTCCTTTTATGTGTATCTGTCCCACGTAAAATGTGTCCCTCAGGACAAGCAGCAATGGGGAGCTACTAGGGTGGAGATAAGGAATGAAGTGAAAGACCCTCTGGGCCCCCTAAGAATCACAGATCTATATCCTCCTATGGCAGGCAAATCAGAGCCAATTTGTTGGCTTTTGTTAACTTTCATTTGTTTCAACACATGATTTATCACCCGGGTGTCCTCTCACATCTCTGAAACAAACACCAGATGCTTTCCACGTTTCCTTATTTCTCCAGCCACTTCAGATTCAGCCAGCATCAATTCCAATATCTCAGTGAGGGCCCTGTTTGTGCAGTCTGACAATAAAATCTATACCTTTATTCACAGCATTTAGTGAATTCCTAAAATGGGGTCGATGGCATCCTAATGGTTATTTCATTCCTGGGCCAGCTTTTAGCAGATCCTCAGAATAAAGATGGATGCAAGCCCTATGGAAGCCAAGACCCCATCACTGTGGTGGCACAGTCCAGAAATGCAAGCAAATTAGCAGGGAGGCTGGGCAAGGAAGCTGATCTCTAGGCAAACAGTGTGAGCACCAGTTCTGACTTTTCCCTACAAAGAGGCGGAAAGAGGAAAGAGGAAAGAGGGCTCGAGAGCCTTTCTCACTGGGTTTTAGCTCATCAAGGTGGAAAAAAAAAATTTCAGTTGTATAAAGACTCATGAGTATTCCTACATGCTTCCTTTATTCCTGATGGGACATCATGAAACTTAGCATTGATTTTTGGAGGGAAAATAGGAAGGAAAAGCAAAAGGCAATACATCAAAAAAGTTCCTCCTGATGAAAAGACCTCTAGAAAGCAAGCATCAGGCAAGATTCCACTTGTCCCACAGTTTTGACTTGAGTGAACAAACCCCTATGTTGACATCACAAATTTACCAGGCCTTTTCAGCCTTGGAGATAAAAATGTGCCCAGCTACAGCCTGCGAAAGCCTGCAAGGTGCAAGGCAGTGACTGAGGAACTTCTAGCTGGGTGTCATTAAACACAGTCTCTGCTGTTCCACAACTGTTCAGCCACCCCAGTGTCTTCTAGGCCACTGTCCCTGCATCTGAGCACTATCATTCCATTAGGAATTTATTTTTCCCAGTGTCTAATTGGAATTTTCTTTATTCTCTCACAAGTGCTGAAAAGAGTGGAAAAATCTCTTCCCTTGACACTAATGCAGTCCAGTGACTGGTTGGCCTTTTTCACAAGGAAACACAACTGACTTGTCCTAAACTTGTCCATTAAGATGCCTGCAACTCCCTCCTTACACCAGGACTGAATTTCTCAGAGTAAGCAGGAAGTTGTACCATTTGGGGTACTCATTGCTCTGAACAAGCACAGGTTGAGTGGGTGGTAAGCACCATTTTCAAGTATGACCTGTTGATTTGAACTCAGGCTCCCCAAAAGAAAGAAATCCCTGTGTTCTCCTGTGTGCCATAAAGAAATCTTTCAAGAAACTTTTTATGCTGTTTCCATTACAGATTCCCTGTATTTATAGCTTAAAATGCTTTTATGCAGGGGGAAAGACAAGGAAGCATCATTACCATGTTTCAAAAAGACAGTGGAGTGCTTTTTCATCTCCATTACTGAGAAATTGAGTCAACTTTACTCTATATAAATTCTGTCTCTGAGAGCTTTTGTTCAAAGCATATTTGCTACTTAACAAAACTTGATTTACTGAGGGGGATATGCTAAGAAGAGATGGAAGGGAAATATTAGCATTTCATTGGAAATTTTAATATTGATATTAAATGGCACCAAAACCCAGACAAATTGGTGCTTTTATTAACTTAGACTGCTAGGAACTAAATGTTTTTCTTCCACTGTTTCTCCTTCTTTTCCTGCTTTTATTACTCCAGCCCTACACATCACACCATTTTCTCCTGTGCGAGGTCTCGAAATGGCATCACCCATGATTTTTTCCACAGTACATACACTGAAATTATGGACGCAGTGGTGTCAATAAAAGAAGTGAAAGGCAAATAGCAATGACTACCTGCAAGCAGAAAGCGGATGAGCCTTGCCCACAGGGTTCTAGCAGGACAGTGTGAAAACTGATGAGATGATGGCCACTGACCCTCAGTGAAGGTACACTCTGTTACTGGCACTTCTGTTTTTACACCTTCATTCAGTCCGGTCAGTCACAGCTCACCATAAAGATCCCAGAAAAAAGCTCCTTTTTGTCTTCATGTGTTGGAAGGGTCACCCAAGAACACTTCTCCTTTACAAAGAGTACATTGAATTGTGAAGCCAAAGGTGATTTGTCTGAATCAGTCTGGGAATGTTACTAAAGTCATGCATAATAATGATATATATTTCATTCCCTTTTCTGATCACTCCTTTAATCTTGGTGAACATAAACTTGTATTTCTCCTGAAAGACGATAAAAATGTGGTGTTTTTTACACAAAGAACAGTAATATCAGGACAGTACCAGTAGAGAACATGTTCATAAATCACACATCCATATAAGACCATTAGGAGTCACTGAGACAGACATCAGACTAGAGATGTGGAACTACTTTGAACAATTCCAGCTTGAGCTGAGGAAAAATATTTGAGCTTTACTTAAAAATTGACCGAAGTGAAGAAATTACTGTCAGCCTTGTTCACTGCTCCAAGGTGATAGCGATACTCAATCTTCCAAACTACCATCTTATTTTCAGCATGATTGTATCAGCTTGCTGCCTTCCAGCCCAGATAATTTGGGATTTCTGCATGAAACTCGGTGAGAAGTCACTATGCAGGTAGTTCCTCTTTCTCCCCAAACCAGATCTATTGATTGTCTGTTTCAAGCCTCTAGGAAGGAAAACACTGTTTGACTCAGGAAAAAACAAGTCAGTGATTTTGAATTATTTCTTGTTGGTCTGCCAGGACTCAAGTTAAAATCTCCATTAACTGTCTCCTGATTCACTGATCTTTACAGCAGGCTTACCCAGAACCTGTTGCTGTCACTAGTAAACAGTCACACAGGCAAATAACACACCTACACCATTGATGAAACTCAGCTCAGTAACTACTCATGAGTGAGCCTGTGATTCATACCTTGATGCAAAGGAGGAGAGTATGCCACTTGCAAATAGTTTCCAGTTGTTCATTTAGATGCGTATGCTAAATACCACTAAAAAGATGCTGAAATGTAAAGGCCAAAGAAGTAAAAAATACTGATGTTAAAAAAAGTGGCAAACAAATAAAAAAAAAAAGAATCACGACTACTGTTACACATTCTTTGCAAGAAGAAAAAAAACCGACAAAAACAAAATATGAAGAAGTCTGAAAGAAAGAGTTAACAGATTCAGATCAGTCTTCCAGTACTGTATAATTCTACACCACTCACTATTTACACCTCCCACACAGCCTTTCCCTAGCTTCTTGTTTTGTGCTGTAATGGAAATGCACTGCTGAATCTCTACTGTTGACTTTATACATTGTTTATTAAGTATGTAGAACATATTTTGAAAGAAACACATCCCAGGGTACATGAAGCTATGTCAGACTGTGACAGGTTTTCTCAGAGTGTTCAAGGCCGGTGAAGCAGAAGAATTTGCTTATGGTGAGGACTAAAATGATTGATCTGTTTGGTGGCTTGAGATGTGTTGATTACAGGATATTGTAGGCTTATGTAGGTGTATGGGCAACTTACTAATTAGTATTTCACCATATTGTATAGTAGCTAGCATAATCAACAGGGGTATTTTTATCCTGTACAATAATGTATGTTTGAACTTAAGCGTATTAAAATCTCCTATTTCCTGTTTAAGTGATCTATTTCTAGTCACCTAGAAATAGCCTCTTTTGATATCCACACAGCTTTTAGAAAAAACTTTGAGAATTAATACATGATAATTTACTTCTGAGGTAAAATAAAGATCAGACTGGAGAGAAGACATTTTTAAGGAATTATGAAATGAATGTAATTAACCCTTAACCACTTTCCACTTAACTAATTAACTGCTTAACCCTAAAGTGTTTATAAAAGAAATATAGTGGACTCTGTGATGATCTGCAGACTTTAAATCACACTCAAAAGCCTTTCTAAGAAGTACCTTCTAGCTAATCAAGTATCTATGGAATTGCTGCAGGAATTGCAAGGAGAAATTTCATAGCTAAGTAGGAGATTAGGAGATCAAATAACATTCTCTGTAATTCTATCATTCAGAGCTTTCACAGAATAAAAGATATTTCTTCTGCAGCTCTCCAAGCACTTAAAAAATGCATACATTAAACTTAATCATGGACACATCATCTGCCCCTTTCTCAGCTGGAGAAACTGAGGCACAGGATAGTTACAGAGCTGGTATTTTTAGAAGTGGTCTGGAATGCTGGGTGCTATCTCTTTGGGATGTTCAGCGTTTGATGCACAAAGGGGAATTAGACATTAAACTATCTGAGCTCCTGCGCTCCACCCATGCAGTGAAAGAATATGTCATAGCAGGAGACTGACATCCTCGCATCCTCATTTTCTCTTTCATTCTTCTCCTCCAGTGCTACAGAGAGCTTAGCACATTGCTCCGTGCACTGGCAACTATGATTCAAGGCGATCGAGTGGATCTGCCAGTCTACTTCTCATCCCCTGAAAAGAGAGCCTCCGTGTTCAATGTGTGGGTCCAAAGTCCACTTAGTAGCCTGAGGAAGGCCAGAGAGTGTAGTGAAAAGTAGGAGCGAATTGCAAAGTGCTAAAAATGCTGCTTCTGATGCCAAAATCTAAGATAATCTCCCGCTGCTCCTCCTTGCCTCTACCCAACAGCAAACCACATACCTGTAACACGTTATGCTGTGACAATCATTACCCACCAACCTTTAGAAATAGAGAAAAAAGACTTAAGGTGATAACCTGGAGCCCTGCCTAGGCTCACTGCTTTGACATCTCAGCCTGTCTCTTAGTGCTGTTTCCAAGCACAGGCGTACATGGGCTGCCTGCGTAATGTTTTTGGCCTTCTCCCATGAGTACTTGCTTTGGCCAATTTTTCTAATTGGGGACCAGTGATCACCAGACCAGCAAATGGGCCATACACACCCAGCAGATGGCAGTGGCTGTACTCAAGCATGACAGCTCTTTGTACGCAGAACTGGCTGCAGAACAAAGCAGACTGTTCAGGCCACCAAGACACAGCTCTGCCTCTGCTCTGAGCCTCAAGTAGAAAGCATTTTGCTACCTGCTAAGGCACCTGAGTGTCCTATTGAAGGTCTGGAGCATTCTTTGCTGTAAGCTAGAAATGTGCCTGGGAAGCAGAAGAGTTTCACTGGCTTCTGCTTTCTAGGACTCCACAGGAGGCCTTTCAGTTGGGTGAATCCATAGTGTCTGGCAGGGAAAATGGCCTCTGTAGAATTCAGCCCAGGGATACACTGTCAGCAGGAGTAGCCATACTTGTGACTCTAGAGGTATGAAGGGCCCTAAAGCTTTGAGAGCTGCCAAAACTTGTATATGTACTCTATGGTTTTCTATTTGTCCATGTATCCTACATCCAAAACCTCCTGGAAACTCGCAACAGCCATCTCCAGCATTTGCTTCCACGTTTCGTAGGGTGTGGGGAGTAATTGAGCTCACTGCTAAGGGAACTGTTCTTTATCGTTATGTTAGGACCTTCTGGAAATCATCCAGCCCCATTTCATCTAATTACACTCTTCTTGAATGTGATAGATAATTCCTCTTATGCTAGTATTTAATAGCTGTGAATATAGAGAAAGCAATTTTTTTGTTTGTTTATATTAGGGAGCAACTTCAGTTGCAGGCTAGAGCCCCATTATGCAGAGAGTTGTAAAAATAGCACTCACAATAAGCTTGTAGATGGTTATCATATCCCTCAGGCCTTTGGCATGTTATTTTTTAAGTGGAGGAGGGTTTGAAGACAGATGAAACTAATCTTCCTTATAATTCATGCCTTTACATAATTTTGATTAACTCACGTAATAAGGAAGTCCCAGAGCATCCCCATGGAAACAGACTCTGAAGCAACTTGTCTGCATGTACCTCACAAGAAGATGTCCAGAACCAGAGCCTGTATACCCATTTATGCTCTCAGCAGCATCTCACAGGGGACTGCCAGTTCTGTCCTGTGAGAGAGCACTTCCATTTGTGCTGCCCAGAGTTTGCACAGGTATTTTCTGACACTGGCAAATGAGATATGAGTCTGTGTTGCAAAGATTGGTGCGTATTTCATGAGTATGCTGTCCTAAATTGAGATAGTCTCTCCCCTCCTCACAACTGCTGGAAATCGAAGGCATGTAGGAGTGCAACACACCCACACTATTCAAATCAATATGTTGTCATTTGCCATTAACCTTTCCATTCACCTCCAGCATTGCTCTTTTCCAAATCTATTGGAATCAGTTCTGTGCATGAGCTTTCCGAAAGCACCATAACAAACTTCACAAAGAGCAAGCAAGAATACTTGGTGTGGTTCATCTCCTCATGGGCCTAAACTCGTTGTGACAAAGAAACTGGGAAGTCATTCTAGGTGAGGAGCTTACAGTACAGCATTTGGGAGCCCTGGAGGGAGCAGGTGGAACTGGGATTATCCTTGCATTTTTCATATTGCCAGCTGTAATGGAAAGCGAGGAAACCTCGGTTTGGTTGAAGACAAGTGTGAGTTAGATTGCAAGGCAGGTCTGGTCCTACCTTGCTGAAGACAGTAAGTGGACTGAAGAGGCTTGCATTCAAGTTGGAATTCAGTCTCTGCCTTCAAAGAGCTCATTTAAAAAAAATACATCTGCTTCATGTAGCACCTCCATAACAGAGACACTGTCTGTGGAGGAAATCATTAGGACCCACTGGAACAGAAGCAATCATCCACCTGCAAAACAGGAACATAATACAAAACAGACTGAGAATCCCTGCTGTAGAATCAACTGTATTGGATGCAAACCACTTTTTTTTTGTCTGTATAAAGCACTCAGAGTTTTTTTGTGATCTATCTGTATTACATGTAGCAGTAGAGTGTTATCCAAAGGTAGATTAAATTAAACTTCTCCTCCCACGGGTCATTCCTTATAGCTAGAAAACAATCCCAAATTTAAGAGAATTTAGTATAAGATTTACTGCTCACATTTAGACCATAGTTTTAACATATGTGCAAGCAATAATAAAGAACAATTCAATTGAAGAACTAAAAGGTACATTTATTGCAGAGACATTTCTATTTAAGAGGAAAAATATGCTTTAAAATATACCTTTTATAACAAAACTTATTGGTCCATATTTAAAGTAGGCTGTCAAAGGAATTATAAACAACTGTAACATTGCTATTATCAGAGTTTGTAAATAACAATAAATGTAAGAGCTCAAGTTGTGGCTACAGTCCTGTCCAACTAGATATGGTAAAAACAAACAATGGAGATGTTCTCTTTCCAAAACCTACACTTCGGTGGCTTTTTCTGTGTTGTGGTTTAACCTTACAGGCACCTAAACACCACACAGCCACTTGCTCACTCTCTGCTCCAACCCTGTGGAATGAGGGACAGAATTGGGAAAAAAAGTAAAATTTGTGGATTTCAGCTTAATAGGACAGAAAAGGAAGTGAGGCTAATAATAATGATAATAATAGTAGTTATTATTGTTATTATTTTAAAAATTATTAGAACATACAAAAAAAGTGATGTATGATGCAATTGTTCACCACCTGTTAACCTATGCCGAGACTGTTCCTGAGCAGCAGTCCCTGGCCAGCTTGCCCCTTAGTTTATATCCAGAGCATGATGTCATAGGGTATGGAATATCTTTTGGGCCAGTTTGGGTCAACTGTACTGGCTATATCTCCTCCCAGCTTCTTGTGTGCTCCAGCCTACTCACTGGTGGGTGGTGAAGAAGATGAAAAGTCCTTGAGTTAGAGTAAACATTGCTTAGCAACAACTAAAACATCGGTGTGCTTGCAACATTATTCTCATCTGAAATCCGAAACACAGAACTGTGACAGCTACTGGGAGGAAAAGTAACTCTATCCGAGCTGAAACCAGGACACTCTGGTGGAGAGCATAGTTAATGATTTAGGATACCTCAAAATTACCTGCTAAGTCTCTTAAGCTGGAGTAAATGCAGTAGTTTAATATTCTTGCATGATCCTCCTAGATCTTGTCCCAGCATGGAAACCTAGGCACAGATGCCTCTGTTTCCACCAGAAGGAACAGGGAAATGGTCCAGAATTCTTAGCAGAACATCTAGCTACTTACCAAAACAGGCACAATACCCAAGAGATGAAAAAGGAAAGCCATGAGCCAATGTCTTATGTCAAATGTAAAATTGCTTTTGAAATTGGCAATTTTTGTCTTCCAGAAATATTTAGGAGGTGGAGAGGAGAAACAACTCTCAGACTTTAGAAAATGGTCTCTTCTGCCTCTGAAGTACATTTCACATTTCCCTTCAAAATTGCCTTTAACAATATGTTTCTACTAATACTATAACAGAGTTCCAGATGTAAGCCAGGGTCCTGGTAACTTGTCGTTTTTGAAAACTACAATGTTATAATATTTATCACTAAACAAGTAATATTTCTTTTTGTTTTTTCTCAACAAACTACCCCATGTCACCCTCCTTGTTTCGGCTTTTTAGAAACAGCATGCACACTTTTTCCTAGCTTGCTTATTTGACGCCTAGATCACTTTTGCTGTCAGAATCTATTTATTGAATAAACCTGATTTTTTCCCTTCTCAAGATATAGTGAAAAATGTGCAAGAGCTCCCAGTACAGAGATGCTGGTTACTAGGAAACAGTCTCTAGAGAGCAGACTAGGAGCACAAACCTTGGACTACAAAGATTTATTTGGGGAAGGTTCCTGCAACAAGGGATGGAATTAAAATAATAATAATCTTTAAAAATGCCTTTGCTGAAGGAAAAGTTTAAAGAGAGAAATGGATATCTGTAGGAGTCTTACAACAGTCTTCTCTTGTTCTAAGAAGATGGTTTATGTAGTAGTCCAAACTTGGTGGATATCTCTCAAAAAAGAAATTGAAAACACTCAAGTAGAAAAAAAACCCCAAACAAAAAGGTATGGGAATTCAGGAATCATATAATGGTTTGAGTTGTAAGAAACCTTTGAAAGGCCATCTAGTCCAAATCCCCTACAATGAGCAGGAATATTTTCAACTAGATTAGGTTACTCAGCCCCATCCAACCTGACTTTGAATGTTTCCAAAGATGGGGCATCTCCCACCTCTCTGAGAAACTTGTGACAGGGTTTTACCACCCTCATTTTAAAAACATTTATTTCGTATATCTAATCTAGATAAACTCTCCTTCAGTTTAAAACCATTACCCCTTGTTCCATCACAAGAGGCTTCCTAAAAAGTTTATCCCCATCTTCCTTTTAGGCCCCTTTCAAGTACTAGAAGGTCACAATAAGGTCTCCTCACAGCTTTCTCTTCTCCAGGCTAAACAGCCCCAATTCTCTCAGCCTTTCCTCATAGGGGAGGTGCTCCATCCCTCTAATAGTCGAATAAAATCCATCTGCTTTGAATTTAAAAGATTTCTGGTCTTCTTTGGGATGGATTCCTACAAATACACATTCTGGGCACAATTGCACTTGACTAATTAGGAACCTTGTCACGATTCTACATTTGAGATATATTGTCCAAAGCTTTCCCGAAATGACTTTCTCTTTGTCCTGTGAGAAAGCCCACAACAGCCAGTGGGTTACATTGTTTGAAATTCCTCAGTGAGGCCCGGAAAATATGTAAAATAGGAAATGATCAAGCCAGGAGTCACTGACGACAAATTTAATCCAAAACATTTCTAGTACTGGAGCAAGACCCAAAAAGTATCAATATATCTGCATTACTTGTTTGGAATGATGTATTTTAGAAATAGAGTTGTAGGGGAAATCTTCCCTTTTAGCCTCTTGTAGTTTCATTCATCTATCACCAAACAGCCTAATATATGTCCCAAGGAGATTTGAAGTGAATAAAGATCCCCACATTCAAGTAGCCTAAATGTCATCCCAGTAAAAGGTAAAGCCCTCTTGGAAAATTCCTAGAGAGACTGTCAGCTGATAACCTATTATGTCCGCTCTGAAAGGACCATGTAAGAAACCACTGCCTCTGGCTATTTGTCTTAGATGTAATTAGCGTGTGTCAGATGCTCTCATGTTCCAAAACACAGAGGGGAGGTAACTGCAAGAGCCAGCTGGAGGCTGGCCCTGTGAAGTTGTTGCCAGGCAGTTTGAAACAAACAGGAGCCTTTCCCACCCAGCAGTTTGCAGTGCTAAACTCATTGAAGGCAGGCAGGCAGGCAGCCAGGGATAGACTCATGGAGGTAAGCACATATATATGATGGGGTAGATACCAGAAGAGGAGGTAGCCTTAATCTTGGTGAGTTGTTCTCAGGTGAAAAGAATAACAAGCTCTCCCACTCTTAGTTAAAAAAAAAACAAACCAAAACCCAAAAACCAAAACCCAAAAAAACCCCACCAACCAACCAAAAAAGCTAACGAGGTATCTGAAAATAAGCAAAGAAACAATTTAGGTCAGTGAGCACCAAGATAACGGTTCTGAAAATGTTCATGGCCTCTCTTGGGAAGACAACTTTGAAGCCTATAGCCTAGGAAGGCCTCATGCACCCTTTCACGCTTAGGAGACTGAAATGCCTCTAGAATAACAAAAGCTTCTCTTGGACTTGACCTCAAAGGCTGGAGAAGTTCTCCAGGTCACAGGGAAGGTGTCTTTTCACATAGCACTGAAGACTGGTGATTGACCCTCACAGTTAAAAAAGCAACAAGAATGGCACTAGAAAAATTGAGGGACATCAGTAGACCAAGGATAATTGTGGTTGGGTCTACTGTGGTGTAGTTTTTATCACAGACACCTGCAAACATGCTTTTTTGGTTTAGTCAAAATATCAAATTATGCAGAAAACCTGGGGTATCTCCGGCTGATCAAAGAGACCAGGAAAGATAATGTCCCTAAGGGAGGGATTCATGGCCATTTACAGAGAAAGAGTCAGTGTCTCATGTACTCACTTCCAGGGGCCTCCAAGGAAATGGCCTTAGTTAGTACACACTCAAAATTGAAAAGGCACAGAAGCATTTAATCAACTTGCTAAATTCCAGCTTTGATATTAAAAAGGAAGAGCTGCT
Source organism: Rhagologus leucostigma (assembly GCA_013397725.1). Taxonomy (NCBI): domain Eukaryota; kingdom Metazoa; phylum Chordata; class Aves; order Passeriformes; genus Rhagologus; species Rhagologus leucostigma. The sequence continues at coordinate 935,501 of VZTD01003250.1, forward strand.
TTCCTAAGCCTTCAGTCTGGTATTTCATTAATTCATTTGTTCATTCATTCATTCATTCATTCATTCATTCATTCATACATTTCTATGTTTGAATTTTTGGGTGGGGACTGCCAGTTTAGAGAAAGAAAAATCATTGCATTTGAATTTTGCTGATTATTTGACCACGCTAAGCACTGGTGACAATACATCAAGAACATCAGCATAGCAGAATCACTTTTCAAACATTTCTCTCTATGGACCCACAAGAGGAATTGTCACATGTTCTACATCAACTGCTTCACAGCAAACAGCTGTAAAACCTGGTCAGCAGTGACTAAAAGCACTTAACATGGTCAGTGTCAGTTAAATATGAGAAACATTTAGGAGTAGATGTTTTGGACTACCAAAATCAGGTTGTAACCATTACTAGACACTTGGTTTAACAGAAGTAAAAATCTTCTTTTAGATAATTCTAGAAGCTTGAACTGCCCCCTGTGTTCATTAATCATGGACTCGTGTACCTAGCAGGACACATAAATGTGAAAGAAAAATCTTAGGTGTAAAATGCAAAGAGAGGTCAAGGGATGGCCCTATCAACTTGCACTGGTGGCAGCTCACTGCAATCAACAGCCGTGGGCAGTGGCCTTTGAGCACCAAATTTGCTGATCCCTGTGGAAGCCTAGTATTTGCATGTGGTGTGGCTGGACTCTGGCCAGCAGCCAAGCACTCCTACAGCCTCTCCCTCCCTCCTGTCTTCTGTGGGATGGAGAGAAAATAGGAAGGGGCTGAGGACACTTGTGAAACAAGATTAAAATAGTTTAGTAGGTGAAGCAAAGGTGTGCATGCAAGCAAAGCAAAGCAGGAATTTGTCCACTACTTCCCTCTCAGCAGCAGCCAGATGTTTAGTTGCTTTCTGGAAAGCAGGGCCTTTGAATCCTAGTGGTTATTTTGGAGGACAAGTGCCATGAAAGTATTTTCCTTTTCCTCCTCCTCTCTTTGATTTTGATTGCTGAGCATGGCACGATGTTGCATGGAGTATCTGCTTAGTCAGTCTTGGTCAGATGTCCTGCCTGTGTCCCCTCCCAATTTATTAACTATCCAGCCTACTGTCCAAAGGAGGCAGAGTGGGAAAAAGATGCATTCTTGACATTGTGCAAGCACTGCAGAAATAGCTGAAGGCTGGTGTGCTATCAGCAGCTTTTTTAGTCACAAATCCAAAACCCAGCACTGTACAGCCGACTATGAAGAAAGTTTACTCCATCCCAGCCAGACTCAGTACACATGGATTCATAAGACAATACCAAGCAGGGGAAATAAGAAGAGAACCACAGAAATTGCAGTTGTCAATAAGAGCTAGTGAGGAACAAAGTCTTAACATCTTCAGTCCTAAACCAAAAATTATAGTGCTAGGCCCAGAGGAATACAGTGGGTGACACTTCATTGCAGGATATGGACTTCAGGTCTTGGATCTGAAATAACACCACATCCAACCAGTATAACAAGCTACAGAATCGGAGATGTATATTAGGACATCCTGGGAAATGTCCATTAATAACAACTGCATTATCTACAATAAGTGAATGCCTAAACAGCAACTGCATGTGGCATTCCAATTTTGTCCTTGTTTCTATGCTAGGAGGAATTTTCAGGTCACGAACAAGAAAGTATTGCTGATACAATTCAGCAGAGCATGAGATCTGTTCATTTGCTGGAGGTTCTTGCCCGGAGATACAATATCCTGGATCTGCTGGTGTATCAGCATGCACAGTTCTTCCCTCATCTTCACCAGTTAGGACTAGACAATATTCTGTAACTCTTGTCTTAGTGATAGCATCAAAAAATTCAAAAAGCCTGGCAAATTACTGGCAACAGTGCTAAGGCGCAGAGATTGACATAAAAGCTCAGTAGGAGAGCAAGCCCAGTGCCGTATTAGCAGGAAAAGTCTGGAAATTGCAAGAATTTAATATCAAAGTCTTATCAACCTTGTCAGTCACCTGCTTTGTTCTCTCAGGAGGAATCGGAGTAAGGTGGCATAAGTCCAAGAACATACTACTTTTGAAACTTTGTCTGTCCTAGACAAGGAGAAGTTGCCAGACTGTTCAGCTGGAGGTGTCAGCAGAACTGCACAAACATTTGACATGTCCTCAAGTGTGGTATAAGTAAAACTGATGCATAATAATACTTCATCTAATGCACTAACCTTTATGCATTTTAGTTTTCTTTTTCCTATTTACCTTGTTTTTCTGCATCTTAATTGCTTTGCCACCTTACTTTCATGGGATTCTTCTGCTCAAATAGGCTAATAAAAAACATAACAAAAGTTGTCAGTTTTGGTGGATAGAACATCAGGGAATTTTTTTCTACAGTCCTCTGTGGAGTTTATGAACAGCTTGAGTGAGTCCCTCAATGGAATCCTCCCTGTCTGTGGAACACGAAGTGGCATCTCCCCCTTGGCACTAACAAACCGTGGCCTAGTTCTTTAAACCTAGCCCTTTACCTCATCACTGTCTTTTTCCTTATGTATCCAAAATGTCCCCAGAAAAACCCCATACAACCTTAAACCCTAAGACTTCTCCCTTTCTGTGAGTTTTACCTAAGGTACAGCATTCATATCAGTGATATTTAAAATTTGCAAGGAAAACTTTGATAAGCCTTGGAGAAGCCACACTTGGCATTAGGAGAAGGATTATCCTGAAAAAAAGCCACTAAAGACTACTTCTAATTAATTCAGATATGTTTAGAGGGAGTGCCCTTAACAGACTGGCAAAAAGCATAAAAACCCAGAGGAAGATTCTGACATAGAGGTGCAAGCTAGGCATAGGTAAGTGAACAACAAAGATTTAGGACAGTTATTTAGGACAGATCAAGGTCTGAAACACGAGTTAAGGGGAACTATCTGGGGAGGCTTACAGCAGCCTCCTTTTCTGAATGTGCTGTGGTCCTTTTCTAAATTTTTAAAGGTGGCTATGCTGCTCACTAGCTGAGCCAAGGCAATTGTTCATGCATATTCCTGCCCTGTGGCAAGTGTGAATCAATGTGTGATCTTTCAGCCTTCATATATTGAGGCAAAGCTCAGCTTATCTTTCATTAGCTGCTGGCTAACCCTGCACACAGACCATGGCAAGGGATCATCTGATGTTATTACCTTGTTCAGGAGACTGAAAGCTTCCACTGATGCACTTAAAAATAAAAGCAATCTGACAAGTGTCAATAGTAATTAGTGACTACTTTTTTGGGGATAATGACAAGGTGAAGAAGTTGAATGTCTCAGCAGTAAAGTCTCAAGTGAGCCCCAGGTTTGAATAAATCATCAAAAATGGATCCAAACTACCTGTTCGAAAGTGAGCTGTTTACAGGGAACTCATCATAAGTATGCAGATTTGAAAGCACTACGGTCTTTGAAAAAGGTTGTTGATTTTTCCAGGTGGCTCCAAACCTCTCAAATAATAGATCAACACAATCTCCTCCTTTACCCTTTACACTCACTCCAAGAAAAAGTAGAGGTTTTGAAAGTGTTTCCTAGGTGATTGCTTACTGAACTCTGAGCTCCAAGCAAGCCCAGGATGGGGCATTGGCCCCACAGCTTTCTAACAAAAGGCTAAAGAACCTACATTATTAAACAGTGATAGGCTGAGCAGGCCCTGAAGATCTCTTTAAACCAGGCCTGGTGAGACCATCACATAGATCACCTGAGTCCTTAGATGTACCATTACCTTCTTCTTCCTAGGAGAAGACACGGATTATTTCTGTCAATAGGGTCAAATCCTGTCTGACTGGTCCTGTGAATCTTGGACATCTTCTAAGGAAGGCTGAAGGCTACTTTGCGTAAGGCCATCATTGCAGAATAGCCCCTCCAAGCATTTACTCACATTGTTTCATTTGCTATGCTGGTTCTGCTCCAGGGAAGGGGGGTATTTTTGTGGGACAGATCTGGGATAAGAGGCAGGAAGCTGCTTTTCATTTGATACAGGAATAGTTTCCCTGTGCCTTGCTGATCACTGGTTATTGCAATAGCCTTCCAATTGCTGCAGTATGATAGAGCAGCCCATTTGATTTACACTTACAAGGAGCTGGCCCTCCCCATACACCATCTGATGTTCAGAAAAGAATCCTGTCTAACTTTTCCTCTTTCCTTGCCAGTATCCTCCATGACCCTCAGCCACAGTCATACAAGGTGGACCTGCTCTCCAGGTGGAAGATCTGCAGAGACCAGCTGTAAGCACACAAATCAGCAAGCAAACATTATATACTATGGAGTATCATCTCTACTAGAAGCAAACCTGTGTGTGTCGGGGGTGTGTGTGTGTGCGTGTGTAGAGGAACACATCAGGATTGGACAACATCTTCTGCTCCATAAATCTACGGAGGAGAAACCATCAGTTTTTCTTTCCCTATCAATCCCATCTTTTTGGTGGCAGCAATGAATCAACAGGGAAATGGATCCCTTAAACATTATCACTTTGCACAGTTTAATAGCTTTCCTCCAGTCCTATTGCTGTTTTCTTCATCCAGCAAGCCCAACTGAGGCTCAGATGCTGCTTCAAATGCATTCAGGATGTTTTCACCAAGCACAATGTCTCTAGCAGGTGATTTATTTTTCTTCATGATCTGTTTTCAGCAAAATCTAATTATAAGTGCAGCCTCCACATCTATGAGACAATGGTTCAAGGCTGCATAGCTGAGTTGACAGTAAGGCTTATGGAATTGCCCATTATAGAGGGATTTTTGAGGAGCACTGGAGCTAGACACCTCTTCAGATTGCAATGCTGTTGGTCTGTTCTGCAGTCATCCCCTGCTGCACTTGAGGCAAGAAGGGTCATGTGCAAAACATGACACTGTGTGACAATTAATCTTAAAATTGAAATTTTTCAATTTTATTTCCTTGTAAGAGAATCATATGCTACTACAGAAAAATAATTTTGAAGAGGCATGAACTTACTACTGCAGTCCACTGGCCCCCAGTATAATACTATCTCACTCATTTAGTCTTTCCCAAAAGCATCAGTGTAAACAAGGGCTCATCACCTTCAAGTATTTCTTTTAGATCTGCAATAGCAAGTAATTTATGTGTGCTTACTTATGACACCAATAATCTAAAGCAATTAATTTCTGTGAATTTCAGCTTTTTTCCAGACTTTATCACCAAAGACTGAGATTGACTGCATGAAGGCATGTAAAGGATGCAATCAGTCCCTTTACCTCAAGGACACCATACAGCAACAGCTCAAATAGTAACAGTTACACTGCATAAAACCACAAACCAAAATAGAGCTTCACATCTGACAACTGGAACATGACACAAGCAGGTAGAAATTATTTTTTCTAACTCCTAATTCCACAGAGTCTTATTCCACAGAAACAGTTCTATGCATGTGTTGTGGGGCAACGATAATCTAAAGGCAAACTATGAGTCTTCTTTGGTTGGGGAATCCTTTAAACACATGAAAAAAAATTAGGGGATTTACAGTCTTCTTAGATCATTCATGCCGTGGACATGGCTGGGGAAAAAGCTGAGCCATCCTTATACCAGAGGATCCCTCAGCTGCTGGAAGGGACAGCCATAAGAATTTTGCTCAGTGGTGTGGAGAGTGAGGAGAGCTCCAAGGCTGATCCAAGCCACATTCTCTGATGACATAAGAAGGGACTGTGATAAAAAAAGGCAGCAGCATCCATTCTGTATCAGTCCAAGACTCTCCAAAAGAGGAAAATGCCCATTAAAGGAAATTCAGGAATTTTCTGGAACAGGCAAGAAGATCTATGCCAGTCTAAATTTGCAAATCAAACATCAGAGTTAAATTAGCTTTTGGCAAGGGAAATGCATTCCCCACCTTAGCTGTGTATTAATTAACCAGGCCTTATACTTCAGGGAATAAAATACTGCCCTTTGCTGTTTACAGCACTTTCTGCTAACACACTCTCTTTATGTAACCTGAACCTGTTCACTAACCAAAGCTCTAAATTGACTGCTAATTTTGTGTTGGGTCAAATTAATTTTGAAACCAGATTAATTAAGGCAGATGAAGCTTTGTTTATCCATTATTCATGAAGCTCATTGGAACAGGAGAGAGTACATTAGCTTTATTTAGGATATTACTTTAATGAACTCTATTTTTTGACTCTTAATGCTCCTTTTGAGCAGGAGTTCAGGTTTGTGTTGTTGAGTGGTTTGGGGCTTTTTTTCCTTTGGTGATCTTAGTGCAAACAATGGAATTAGCTGGTTTTCTGGTTCCAAAATCTACAGCTGACAATCTCCAGCAGTGACTGCCTCTTGCCATAATTCTTCAGAAGGAGAAAAAAGCACATGTGCATTCTGAGCAAAGATCTCCTGCTCATCCTCTCCTGATGAAGATGGAAACTGCAGAGGACAGGATATGTTCACTCAGCATCAGAGCCAGATAACCCACAGACAGTCAGAAGAAGCTGCTGGATAAATAAAGTAGAACCACCTAACTGAGAGCGTTTGGGTGTCTGTGTGGATGATCCAGTGAAGAATTCTGTTCCTCACAGAGCAGTGATTTATAAAAGCTGAGCTGGACATGAGGGTGTGTGAAGTATGGGCTAGGAAGTATTACTGGAGCTATTACAGTGCTCTTTGCACAAATGGTGTATCCTGGCTGGAGGTGGTTTAGTTCTAGTAGCTCTGTCTAAAACGATGTATTGAGACCTGTGGTACTACTTGCCTCAGAAACTACTGGTGTTTATGAGCAAGTGGAAGACTGGAGTTCCTCAGAGTATACAGAATAAAAGTAGAGCTTTGCTCGAAAGTTGCAGTAACTTCATATTTTTAAATAAAATTAGCCGAGCAAATGTAAGTTAAACAAAGGAAAGGTTGTCTTCACAAAGTGGATTGGACTAGATTAAACAAAATACCAAAATGCCAGTTAAAGAAGATATGAAGGTTGGTCTGTGTACAAAGATAAAAGGACAGTTTGCAAATATGGAATGCAAAATATTTAAAACTGCTAAACCCCAAATCGTTTTCCTGCAAAACAACAAACTGATTGACACATCTCATTGCCACAGGATGTTAATGAGAACTGATGAAATTAAAGACAGAAGTGGTTACCCATAGGACTTAGGAAAACATTTAGGTACAATAGTGAGAACACTGTAAAGGATCCAAAAATATATTTCAAGGTGTGAAACAGCAACAAAAAATTAGGATGAAGCTTTCATAGAAATAAAAATATATTTTCCTTCTACATAGCTTGGCTGAAGATATGATATTAGCCACTGAAAAAAACCCCAAAACAGTATAACGAAAACACACATAGCAATCACTTGATCCTCTTAACTGTGGTATCCGAATATCTCATGATCTCCATGCATTTATCCTCACAATCCTCTTATGGAAGTGGGAAAACAATTTGTGTTTTAAAAATGAGGAACTGAGTGGAAAGAAACTAAGGCTGTGATCCTCAGAAGTATTTAAGCACTCAGTTACTCTGGTTTCACACAAAGCTGCACTAATAAGGAACTGACCTTTGTTCCCAAGCTCTATTTCCCTTCTCACTGCTTTGCTGCTCTTTTTAAGAGTAGGTGGTCCAAATTTGCTTTTATAGCTATAATTTTTTTTGTCTATCAACAAGAAAAGTATTTTTTATTTGCTTCTGAAGAGAAGGATGATTGCTAAGCAAAAGCATACCCAGCAAGGGGAATGTGAAGTGGTTAGATCAAGGCAAGAAACCAGAATGATGATGTGAGACCTTATGCTCTCTTTATTTATGCCACTTCTTATTAGTGCTGTATTTTCAGATAGCTAAGGTGCTGCTGTAACATCACCACAGAAAGCACCAGAATCTGGAGAAGAGGCAGGAAAGAACAGAAGACTGTAAAGTACTGAATAGGGGGGATAAAACTTAGACTAAAGCTGCTAGATAGAGTCATGGCTGTTGAAGATTAAACCTCATTTAATGGGGCTGTATATCTGTTTTAGTTATCATTATGGTCAATGTTATCCAATAAACTTCCATTAAGTAGATGGGTACTGGAGGGTATACTTCCTGTTTATGAGCTGGTAATTACCACATCTTGAGCTAAATAAACTTGGAACCTGAAGGCTGAAATTTTTATAGGGAATAAATTTCTTCAGCCTTGGCATTTGTTAGCTCTGGATACAGTGAAACCAAGCTGAGTGGGGAACACCACAGTTTGTGCGCAAAGATCTGCTCATCTGGCTGCTCCAGAACAGCTCTTCTCACTCTCACACCATTTCCAGATGCCGGCACACAAAAGAAAAGATAGTCAAGTTAGTTTTATTTAGGAACTGCTTTGGCTTTCCCTCTCAACAATAATGCTTCTCATCTGGTAGAACTGGACTAAGGAGGGCAGCCCTCAGGTCACCCAACTGCTCATCTGCCATGCTTGGGATCAAGAAGGTGATGGGACTGATGGCCACTGACTGCCCAAAAAGAGACTATTTTAAACAAGCTTTAAAGCTAGCTGAAGTGAATTTACTTTGAAACAAGTCAACCTCACTATAAGAGTTCAATAAAAGTACATCAAAGCCTCAGCCTAGAAGGTCTACATTTCATCTATCTCATGGCCCTTTTTGGTCAGACCATCTTCTGTCACCTAAGACTGAAGGTGAAACCTGTGGTGAAGTGTTAGCTCCTCTGTAGTATGGAGGAGATTCACTGCTGATTTAATGGAGGAGCAAGTTAATTCTGTGTATCTGAGTGGGTGAATTGAAGTCAGGCGGTGGCCTGGCTGGCATGGGCAGCATGCATGACCAGAATAAATAGAATTTTTGATACAGTGAAAAGTAACTGCACTATCTCTATGTAAACTGCAGCACTTTGATTGGCTGATGCTTATAAATAGGTTCCTCTTATGAAAGGAAATGAAATCTTGAAATCGGAGCAAAAAGTCTAACAAACACTCTGGAAAGGAGATATGATGAAATCAAATGCAGTGGGGGAAAAAAAAACAACTTTGGAAATGAAGTGAACGCAACGACATGGATTGGGATGAAATTAGGTGAAGTGAAAAGGGCTGAAACTGGCCAGAATTATACTCACTGAAATCTCGAAATCAGGGAATGAAATGAAATGAAGAGACAGGAAAAGAAAATGATGAAATAAAATGTCATAAAAAAAAAATTGGTACTCATTGAAATGACAAGATTTCCTTTCATGAATAGAAGAATTTGCTTTCATGAAAGGAAATAAAATCTTAAAATCAGGGAACAGTATCAACTGAGTATCAATTCGGCAAGGTTTGGTCCATTTCCCTGCACTTCATATCATCCCATGCCATTTTATTAGTTTCACTTTGTTTCAGAATTTTCTCATTTTTCTTTTTAGCATTACATTTCATCACTTTCTTTGCCTGTCTCTTTGTTTGACTTCATTCCCTGATTTGAGATTTCAGTGAGTATCATTTTGGCAGGTTCCGGTCAAATTCATTTAGAAAAAAGAACACCCCACTGTCCAATTATTGCTCCCTCCACACCTTTCTTCTTGGAAAAACCCATGTGCTGGTCACCTAGGCAAGAATTAGCTTTTACTGCTCCACTCAGGATTAAGCATACACTTTGGTTTAGGGTTGAGAAAACCACAAAGCCCGGAGCTCCAGGAAAACTGCAACTACAAAAGGCATGCCAAGGGGAGTGTGGCACTCCAATGACCTCAAGTAACCCCAAATAACATCAAGTAACCCCTACCAGGGACTCCAATGACCTCAAGTAACCCCAAATGACCTCCAGTACCCCCAAATGACCTCAAGTAACCCCTACCAGGGACTCCAATGATCTCAAGTAACCCTACATGACCTCAAGTAACCCCTACTAGGGGCTCCAATGACCTCAAGTATCCCCAAATGACCTCAAGTAACTCCTACCATTGACTCAATGACCTCAAGTAACCCCTACCAGGGACGCAGTGACCTCAAGTAATCCCAAATGTCCTCAAGTAACCCTTACCAGGGACTCAATGAGCTCAAGTAACCCCAAATGACCTCAGGTCACTCCTACAACGGACTCCAATGACCTTAAGTAACCCCAAATGACCTCAAGTAACCCCTTCTAGGGACTCCAATGACCTCAAGTAACCCCTGTGACCTCAAGCAACCCCTGAGGTTCTGCACCCTCAGCTCTCGGGGGGAGCAGCCTGCAGCACCCCACAGCAGCACATCATAACCAGGCTGGCAGGGGCAGGGATGCGAAGCAGACTCTCCCCCAGCTTCCCTCCCAGCCTGGTCTCTCCATTCATCTTCTTCTCGAGGAGTCGGCTCCTCAGCAGCAGGATCTGAGCAAGCCAGAGAACTCACCTGGCTCATGGTAGCCCTTCAATTTTGCTGCACGCAGTCACTACAGAGTCTTAAACTGGGTTAAAAAAACCCAAAAGTGATGAATATTGTTACGCAGAGAAAAAGTATAAAACAACTCAGTGGACACAAGCCAACTTACTGTTCATGTCTCATTCTTCCTGGCCTCTCCCAACCCTGTACAATGTGTTTGAAGGGAATGGGCAAAGGCAGCTACGAAGATAACACACACTGGTAATTTGCATACACACATTCACCAATAGTGGTTGAATAAAATGCACCTGCTTATCTTTTCACTTATCAAAAGAACATTTGAACAATTGTTCCCCCTTTGGCATAAAATTCAAATCAGACAGAGGAGTTCCTGTGTTAGACAGAGAAGTTCCCAAAGTTTCCGAAGAAACACACTTCTCAGTTCAGCAAGGGCTCCACTGTGGTGAGCCCCGGTACGATAGCAGGTCCTGACACCCTTAACAATCCATTTCTAATGTTCTTTTTTACAAATGGCACACTGATTCCTTCCCAATCGCTGTCCTGGTGGCCACCCCCTTCCCTTTGGTCCTGGGGCTCCCCACAATTTTCCCACCGGGGGCTGTAAAACCTATGCCATTATCCTTGCCCGTACCTTTACCTTTTCTTCATCCCTTCTTTCATATCTTTTATGCACCTGAGATGCCTTTCTAGCCAGTTCCTGGAAGGGCCCACTCGGCCACCTTTCCAGCCCTTGCTCCCACTGCCTGTGGGCTCTTACCCTCCCACAGCTGCCAAATTCTTTGCAAAATCACTTGCCTCCCCAGGGACTCACAAAATCCCCTCTTGCATCAGGCCAGGCTTTGGTGACACACTGTCTCTTACACTGTATACCAAAGCCGCTCGCTGTACCTTACACTTGTTGGAGACTGAAATGTTATCGTTTATGAATTAAAACATCTTCATGAAGAGCTTTTGCCTATGATAGCAAAAGTCTATTACAAAGGCTGCAGAGAAGACCACCACACCCTGAATGGGGCCCTGACTGAGGCCCCTCACTGCTTGCTGACGACTTTTAGAATGCTTTTTTCCTTCCCAGCCCTCCCTCTTTCCCACCGACAATGCAGGAAGAGAAAACATAGGTTTTTTAATCTGTTTGTCACTTCTAATTTCTTCTGTTCGTTGAGGGAAAGAAGGGTCTTTCTTCTGTTGTACTGTGGGGTCCCCCCCCCACAGGAGACAATTCTCTGAACTTCTCCAACTTGGTGCTCTTCTCACAAACAGCAGCCCCGCCCAATCTGCTGCAAACGTGAGTCCTTTTCATGGGCAAAATAGGCTGCCCAAAACTGTTGCCCGTGAGTCACTCGTTTACGTGAGTGCAGGTTATCATAGCTCCTCTTGGCATCCACTTGTTCTGTCATGAGAGTGGACCTCTGCATCTCTCGTGGACTCAGTGAGCTGTGGGGCGACAGCTTACTTAACTATAGTCTTTTACTACAGTTTGCAGAAGAAATTTTCAGCTCCGGAGCTTGGAGCACTTCCTTTCTCTTTTTCTTTACTGACTTTAGTGCCTCCATGTTGGTTCTCCTCACGTGTCCTCTGCTTTTCCTTTTCTTGGACTCAGAAGAAAAAACTGCTGCTCCTAAGTACCATTGTCAACAAATTCCACCAGTTCAAAGATCTCCGTAGGAGTTTGCAGAGCTGAGAATTTGATCTTGTCTCGATTCTGGGTCAGGAGCTTGCCATGTTTTCACCATCAGCCACATGGTCCCCACTGCCACCGTATAGGTGGTGCCAGCCGCCGCAGTGCTGGCACCATTCAGCACCTCTCTTTACGCAGAACGCTGAAAAGAAGAAGACACTGCCACCACATCTGCCCTTCTGCTAGCAGCACGGCTGGCTAAAAGTGGCTAAGCAGGCAAAGTTCATTGCGTGGCTGCGCTGGCCACATGGCCTCTCATGGAGAAGGCATAGCCCCAGCCGGGGTGCCTTCCCATCCCTCGGAAGAACTGCATGTGGTTTTTTTCCTTTCTTAAATATGTCATCACAGAGGCACTACCAACTTCTCTAATTGGGCCAGCAGCATGCCTATCTTCAGAGCTGTCAAAAACTGGCTCTGCTGGACACATAGAAGCTTCGAGCAGCTTCTCTCAGAAGCCGCCTCCGTGGCTTCCCCTGCCCCCACTAAAAAAACCAGGCTGTGTTAAATTAACACACCCCAGCAGGTATTTATTTCCCTCCATCCCAGCTGGTCTGCGAGGCAATGTTCATCGCCAAGATTTGGGTGCAGGCTGTGCTGGGGCCAGGGTTTTGTCAGGCAGGAGGATTTTGAGGCTCCCGGCAACTACGTTCCCTTGGAATGCTGTGAATATGTGCCTGTGGTGGCTGGGGAGTAATGGAGAGGTTGAGATGAGAGGGAGGGTGGGTTTATGTGTAAGGTGAAGGAGGTGTGCGTGGTGCTCCTCCCCTCATCCCACCCCTAACTTTGCCCTAAACAGCACCCCTAACAGGGTGGAGAGCACACAGTAGAGATTAGGGGTACAGGATTTGGGGTATGGGTTAGGATACAAGTTAGGGTACAGGTGCACCACCCCTCACCCCACCCCTAATCTCAGCCTAAAGACCACCCATAACAAAACCATTTTTCCCCCAACAGCAGCAAAAGGCAGCAACCCTAACGCTGGGACAACACCAGAACTCTCACATCAGCACCACACGGTAACCCTAACACCAGGACAACACCAGCACCCTCACAGGAGGACAAGACCCACTACAAAAAGGTAGGGATGAAATCTACAGGCTAGAGAGTGACAATACCTGAGGGGTATTGTTGTGGTTTGACACTAGCCAAACACCAGGCACCCACAAAAGTTGCTCACTCACCCTCCCCTGCCATAGCTGGGCAGAGGAGAGAAAAATTCAATGAAGGCTTCCTGAGTTGAGATAAGGACCAGGAGAAAACACTCCAAGGGCAAAACAGGCTTGACTTAGAGGTACAAAGTGAATTTATTACTAACAAAATCAGAGGAGGATAATGAGAAGTAAAATAAGCCCTTAAAAATGCCTTTTCTTACCACAACTCCTCCTTCCTTCCCACAGACAGTGCAGGGGACAGAGCGTGGGGGTTTTGGTCAGTTCGTCACCCGAGGTTTTCTTCTGCTACTCCGAGAGAGGAGTCCTTCCCCTGCTGCACTGTGGGGTCCCTCCCANGGGGCACAGCTGCTTCACCATGGCCCTCACCACAGCCTGCAGAGGAATCTTGGCTCTGGCGCCTGGAGCACCTCCTCCCCCTCCTTCTCCACTGACTTTGGTGTCGCCATGTTTCCCTCACATGTTCTCACCTCCTCTTCTTCTCTGGCTAGGAAAAAAACCTGCGTGTGCCCACTTTGTTTTGATTTTCTTCTTAAATATGCTATCACAGAGGCGTTACCACCATCTCTAATTGGCCCAGGCTTGGCCAGCACTCATTAGGGACTGGCTCTGCCAGACATGGTGGAAGCTTCTAGCAGCTTCTCACAGAAGGCGCCTCTGGGGCCCCCCTGCTACCAAAACCAGGCCATGCACAGCCAGCACTGGCATAGAGCAGGAATTAGGGTTTATGGGACACAGTAGAAATTAGGGGTACAGGGTAGAGTAGTAAGGATCCAGATTAGGGTCCAGGTCCAGGGTCCAGAGTCCAGGGTCAGGTGTCAAGGGTAAGGGATCAGGAGTCAAGGGTCAAAGGTGGGGGTCAAAAGGTCAAAGGTCAAAAGTCAAAGGTCAAGAGGTAAACGGTCAAAAGTCAAAGATTATGGACTCAGAGAGCAGGACCTCAGAGGTCAAAGGTCATGGTGTGGTCAAAGGCCAAGGGTCACAGAGTGGAAGGTCAAAGGTCACAGAGGTCAAAGCTCAAAGGCCACAAAATGTCAAAAGGTCAAAATTCACAGATCAAAGTTCAAAGGTCACAGCAGTCAAAGATCAAGAGTCATGGGTCAAAGGTCAGGATGCCAAAGGTCACAAGGTTCACAGGGGTCAAAGGTCACAGGGGTCACAGGCAGTCACAGATTGAAGTACAAGACTCATAGGGACAAAGGTCGAAGGTCAAGGCTCATTGAGTCAAAGGTCAAAGGTCAGGAGATCGGGAGGTCAGAGGTCACAGGGGTCAGAGGTCGGAAGTCAAAGGTTGTGAGGTCAAAGGTCAAGATGTGAAATGTCAAGAAGCCAGAGGTCAAAAGGTCAGAGGTCAAGTTCTTGCACAAAGCTCGGGGGCTCAGGAGGTCAAAGGTCATGGGACCAAAGGTCAAAGGGTCAGAGGTCAAAAATCTGAATTCAAGAGGTCAAATGTTGGGGTCTAGGGTCAACAGTCAGGGGTCCGGGGTCCAGGGTCAAAGGTCACAGGTCATGGGTCAAAGGTCTGGGGTCAAGGTCAAGTATCAAGGGTCAAGAATCAAAGCTTAAGGGTCACTGGTTAAGGGTCAAGGGTTAAGGGCACCACCCTCCTCACACTGCCGCCCCTCATCCTCAGACTGCCCCCTCGCCTCACGCCACCCCGCATGGGGCTGCTGCCCCCACACGGTGCCCCCAGTGGCACCCCTAATCACACCCTGGGCACCACCACTAATGATACCAATTTAGGGTTAGGGTTAGGGGTTCGAGTTCTATCTCTGGATAATTTCCTTTCATGAAAGGAAATAAAATATTGAAATAGGAGAAGGAAGTCTAACAAACACTCTGGAAAAGAGATATAATCAAATAAAATTCAATTGAAAAAAAAAGAAAATTTGGACATGGAGTGACTACAACTAAATGTACTGCGATTATATGAGGTGCAGAGAAAAGGACCAAAACTTGCCAAAAGTAATCCCACTGAAATCCTGAAATCAGGGAAGAAAGGTAAACAAAGAGGCAGGAGAAGAAATTGAAGAAAAAAAAAAAAGACAAAATTCTGAAACTAAGTGAAAACAATAAAAGTGAATGGGATAACATGAAGTGCAGTGAAATGGACTGAAGCTTGCCCAATTGACCCTCATTGAAATCGCAAGATTCTTCCTTTCAGGAAAGGAAATGAAATATTGAAATCAGAGAACAAAGTGTAACAAACACTCTGGAAAGGCAATATGATCAAATCAAATGGAATTGAAAAAAAAAAAAAGGAAATTTGGAAGTGAAGTGAATATAATGAAATGGATTGCGATGACATCAGGTGCAGTGACAAGGACTGAAGCTTGCCAAAATTATCCTCATTGCAATCTTGAAATCAGGAAACGAAGTGAAATAAAGAAACTGGAGAAGAAATTGAAGAAATGAAATGCAATTAAAAAAAAAATTCTGAAACGAAGTGAAAGCAATAAGTTGGAGTGTTGTGACCTGAAGTGCAGGAAATGGCCAGAACCTCTCTGAATTGATACTCATTGAAATTGCAAGATTTCATTTCCTTTCTTGAAATGAATTAGGCTTCACATGTTTGCAAATTAATGAATGGCCATTCTTGTGTGGCTAAGCTGCATAGCAATCCTCCACTGCTGGAGAACATTCCTCCACTGCTTTAATTGTTATTAGTTTGCACTATATGTTAAATAGGGGAATATTTTAATTTAATAGCTGTATGCACTAAAGCTGAGTGAATAATTCATAGTGAATTATTTATTCAATAAATTTATCCTCTTTTACTCTTCATTTTTTCAGGAACAATTTTATTATTTTCTCAAAGGAGTTGTCACTATTCAGATGTAGCTTCTAATCAGTTTATATGAATGTCTCTTGCTCTGCAGATCCCCTGGGTAGCCTATTTTTCACTAAATCAGTAAGCCACACTGGGTGCAAAACACAAGGGCTGCAGGAGAGATTCTTTCAGGATCCAGGACCGGTATGAGAAAGCCACTGACAAAAGACATCTGTCTCATAAAGTGTCTGAGGACCCCAAAATATAAGTTGTTGTTATATTGTTGTTGTTGTTAACAGTAGTATTAGTATTAGTATTAGTATTAGTATTAGTATTAGTATTAGTATTAGTATTAGTATTAGTATTAGTATTAGTATAAGCATTTGGTTTGTGGTTATTTTAATAGTTTACAGCTAAAGGAAAGCAGATGAGGAGAGCCAATACACAGAAGGGAATAATCCCCACCCTCCACATAACTGCATCAAGCTGCCCTTTGTGCACCTCTCCTGGCTCTGCACTTCTGAGCTGAGCAGGTTATAGCTCTGCTTTTTACCCTCAGTTGGCTTCCCTTGAGCCGATTTGCAGCGATTCTCAGATAATTTTGTTGCAGCCATTTGTGTCTTAGATCTGCACCTCGTGCCAGGTGTCTGCCTTGGGTATTTAGATGTGTATATGAGATCCAAGGAAAGCAGAGCTAATCAGTGAGTCTTGATAATTAATAAGCTTTGCAATCTCACAACATTTTGCATTGCTCCCTTGCCTTCCCTCAGGTTTCCCAGGCATTGGTCCTACTCCTCCTGCTGAGTTGTGCTCCACCTCAAGGGCTCCGGCTCAGAGCACCATCTCTGTTCCTCACAAACCTGCCAGACAGCTCTGCACCTCTCTGTCCAATTACTGGGTGGTCATCAGCAAAATGCTGTTTGCTATCATCATGGGTGGATCTACTGTTTACTGAAGACCAAGTGGAAAAGCAAATAATTTGGGTAAGCTCTGCTGACTGTAGACTACAGCTTTATTTAGTAAAATTTGTTTCATACAAATGGTATCCCAAGTTACTTATCAAAGTTAAATAATACATAATAGCAGAGGGAGAGAGAAATTAAGAGGCACAGGCATGGGACCATAGATGTTTTCAGATGAGATTTGGAAATAGATGGAGAAGCAGTGAGGCAGAAAGAAACAACAGGAAAAAAGGACTGTTCCAGATGGTGGGAGATACAAGGGGAAAAAGCTTTTGCAACAGTTGTAGTTTGAGCATAATTAGGCACAGAGAGATGACCGGTGTCATTTGGAGAGAAAAACAGGAAGAGGAGGGAAGAGGAATTCAAGGAGGTGGACTGGGAAAAGGTCACAAAAGGCAAATAAATTAATGAGGGGCTGTGGCAGCTTCTTCTGTAAATGTTGTGATGACAATTTAAAAAGCCGATGCACCTGCAAAAAGACTGGTGTGTTCAGGATGGCTGGAGGCAAAAAGAAATTCTTTTTAACCAATAAGTTATGAGAAGGAGTCAAGGTGTTGCCACATATATAGCAGATTATGGTAGTCAAAGGACTACCCCCTGTGACCTGAAGTTGTCTCCGTTTGCTGGGTAGAAAAAATATGAGGTCAAGGTACACATCTCTAACACTAATATGGAAAAAGAGAGGAATACTGCAGGAGGAAACTCTGGTGACCAGGATGCTTGACCAATTCCCTCTGAATGTGACCATCTAGCCAATTCCTTATTCACCCAACAGTCCAGCCATCAAATCCATATCTCTACAATTTAGACCAGATTAAAGGGGGACCGTATAAAACACCATAGAGCAGTGCAGATGGATGACATCTGTAGCCCTTCTCTTGCCCACTCATTGAGCCACTCCATCATTGAAGGCCATTAGGCTGGTCGGGCAAGACTTGCCCTTGGAGAAACCATGCTGGCTGTCCTGAATCACCTCCCTGTTCTCCATGTGCCTTAGCAGAGCTTCAAGGTGGATGTGTTCCATGATCTTCCCAGGCACAGAGATGAGGCTGACAGGTTGGTGGTTCCCAGGAAATGGAAAGGAATGTGAATGTTGGTCTGGCAGGAGATGTCACAAATCCATCAGGATAAAGCACATGCTGGGAAGAGAACTAAAACTGTGAAGCCGCTTTATGTGTAGCCCCAGCCTCTGCAGGGAATTTTGGCAGTGTGTTCACATTCCCCTTAGAGCTTTCAAAGCCCAGAATAGAGCAGGAAGTCACAGCCTTGGCAGTGAGGGCATTGATCCAGCAGCCCCTCCAGGAGCCTGTAGAGAGAGGAGTTACAGAGAAGCTGCAGGCTCTGGTCCTGAACGCAGGGCATAGCAGCGTCTTTCTGAAATTTGTTTCAACCTTTTGCTATTTGTAGCTTTTGTGCCTGAAAATCAGAGGTCAACCAAAAGGCCACAGAAATGAAAGCGTGAAGGAAGGAGAGATATGGGTTTTGTCAGTACAGAAATGAGATAGCCCTCCCCTTTAGGAAATATCTGATATCAAAGTACAAAGGGAAGAAGCTATGTAGACCTCCATATTTATTTATTTTTCAGTGCCGTAAGAAACAACTTTGTATTAAAAGATTATCAGAAGGACTTCCACTTTTTTTTTCACAAAGAGAGGGACTTCTAGCAATATTAGGATTTAGAACAAATTTTCATAACAGTTTAGGTACCCCAAATCTGCCTCACTATTTCTTACAATAACAAACCAGTCTGCAGCATTGTTGGGTAATATGCAAGAATTTTCAAGAACAATTATTTTTCCTACTGTTTTCCTGTTTTGGAATGGCTGTGTTTCTTGGATTTGAAAGAATAAATGGCATCTGTTGGTGCAAATAGTTTATGTGCCGATAGGCCAATTTCTGTAATTATCAGGGCAGCCCACTTTGCTAGAAGGTATTAATATTTTATTTAAAACCATTTACTAAAGAGTTTGCATTGTGTTAACTTAATATATTGCTTCAATGAAAAATCTGATTGCTCATTCCACAGTGCTGATAAATAAGAAAAGGTTGTGCAGTTGAACTTTTATACCACCAGATATTAAATTATTATTGGTTTACTTTTTAGTAAGCCATAGCAGACATCATTTCCCTACACATTCTCTTAAATGAAGAGTCTTTCACCAGCTCAGGATACTCCTAGTTTAGAGTCAGTGTTATAAAATGCTTTGCCATGGCTTCAGGGTTGCACTTCCCTGTTTGTGTTAGTGAAGAACTGAAGAGAGCAGGAAGAGGCAGAGTCCATCCTGAGTGGTAGGCAAATGAACCAGGCATGACAAATGAGCCATGGAGTGAAGAAAACATTGGATAAGGCACAGATATCCCATTCCCAGAGTGCTTCAAAGCTTCTTTAGCATGGACACACAGCACAAGGTGACATAGCAGAGAAATTCAACGAGATTACAAAATATTAGTATTTTTATATACACATTTTGTAAGAGTAGCTTAAACAGAGCACTGCTGAGCTGTGTGGCACTTCTGGGGATGGATACTTGTTTATGGTGACTTCTAACCTAGTCAGTAAGGACAAGCACGGTATCCTGATGGTACTACTTGGTCAAACCTCAGAGCAGAAGAAAGGGACAGGCAATCCCAGTGGATGACTGAAACTGAGAAGAAATGAGACATGGATCCTTCCCTTCCCCTACAGGTACTTAGTGCCTGGTCTTCTCAAGTTAAATTTTTGTAACCTTCCTGTCTCCAGCTAATCTCAATTTCTCCTGCCTTAGTAAGTCTTTTCAAAGCAAGACTGAGCTGCAGCTGGCTGGCTGACTCTCAGCTTTTCCTTGTCCTTCCAACGTGAAGAAGAGAATCAAGAGCCTTCTCATTTAACTCTATTTGTATGTTTTGCAACTGCTCTGTATCACTTCAGTCAAAATCCCCCTTAAAAATACAAGCACTGCTTTCTTTCCATTTAGCGGCAGGAGGCAGCAGCTGCCTGGCCCTGGGCACAATTACCCTCCATAGCAGAGGATGGGAGTCAGTGGCAGCCTCATTCACCCCAACTTTCATGAGGAAAAATTCATTTAGCAGCTCAGCACGGAGGATTCTGCACAGCCTCCTCCTTCCCTGAGAAGAAAGAAGCATTTGAAATGGCACCAAGAAGAATACACACATGCATTTTGGCTGTTCCCTCTTTCAGTTGCTGCAGAGTTTCCCTATGTCCTCTTCAAACACATTTTCTCCTATCTCTGTGTACTCCCACTGCACTCAGGTGTCTAGCACAGAATACAAACCCATTTTGTTCTTGCTGTTTGACTGAGCTAATCATAGTGTCATAGAATGGTTGGGATTGGAAGGGACCTTAAAGCTCATCTAGTTACAACCCCCCTCACAACCATTCAGGAAAAATGTTTCCCTTAGTGGATAAGTACATATTTTTAAGAAATATTTATGTCAAGACTCCCATATTATGTTAAGCTTCTTGTCCTATATAACCTGTCTCTCACTAAAAGTATCTGCAGGACCTAATGACTCTGAACTCTTTGATATGTTTGCTAGATGTCTCAAAATTGTAATGCCTAGATTTTAGGAAACCAGACACTAGCACATGATAACCCAGAGTATGAAGTGCACTTTGGTAATCTGAAATTTAAATGCATATTGACTGGTTTTCAGCCTTTTCAACAGGCTACAATTTTGACATATTTTTCCACCACCACACCGTATGAAAAAAAACCCAGGAGTCAAAGTCATATGAAAAGACTGTGTTTCAGTGCAAACTATTTAAACATATGTTGCTGAACAGTGGTTCACTATTAAATTGCTGGAGCAGATATATCATGTCAGGTAAAGTAACTCAAGCTCCTCTTCTGTCTCTTGCAGATCACAGAGATGGCTCAAATCATGCTGTATGCAGTGTACCCAGAATGTGGTGGTTGCTATCTCTAGGACGCACTACAAGCCACCCTTCCAGCCTGAACTGATGCAGGATGACTATCTCAAGTGAGCAGGTGCACTTGTTTCTACAAAGGTGAAGAACTCTAGCTGAAAAGTTTTGGCCAGCACTCTCTGGAAAGAGAAAATAATGAGGGATGGGAAAAGAAGCTGGGCTTTGCTTACCATACCTTGGGACTGCGATAAAGATATCTGACACTGGGACCATTGTCTCCTGGGCTTAAGCCTGCTGTAGGTAACTGGAGATGTGCATGTTCAGAATAAGTAAGCTGGCAGTATAGTTTTATCTGGGCCTTGGAAGTCACAGAGATCATCAGTAAAATTAAATCTCTAGCTGGACCAGCAGCCATGCACCAGAGACAGTCTCCAGGAGTCTGGTGAAATTACACAGGTGAGGTTTCTGTTGGCAGGACCATGGTGATGATGAGCCAAGTCTTGTGAGGGAAAATAGTCTTATCATGTGCTGATATACTAATGCTGACTAGGACCTCCAGGACTGCTGGTAACCAGGATGACAAGCTCTTTCCATATTTACTGACATTGCACATTTGTCTATAATCTGTTCTGTAAAGAAAGCCTTATGGTTCTCTGCCAGCAAGGAGGAGACTAAGATGAGACTAAACAACAGCCCGGGTCCCTTTTTTGGGGGGTGTTTCTTTTTGTTTGTTTGTTTTTTGGGGGTGTTTTTGTTTGTTTTTTTGTTTAGTGCAACTTAGCTAGATGGTTATGCTAGAAACTCATCTGGGGGGAAGAGGAGAGAACAGGACATATCCTATTTTCTGACTGAAATTGTTAATATGATGGGAACTTCTGAAAGATAATGATGTCATGGACAAAAGAAATGTACTGAATCTTTTTAGGCCATGAACATCAATCATATAGGCTCTTCGAGCATTTGTACTGACAAGTAAGATGTCCACCATCAGCTGTGAGCGGGTGTGCAAGCAAACAGCACTGTAATGGACTGACCCTTGGTCCACGCTCAGATTTGTGCTGAGGGATGGGAATCGGGTGGAGCAGCAATGCTGTTGTCAACTTTTTATAATAAACTTTCCTCTGTCTCTGGAGGCTGCCATGAAATTGTTTTGCCTCCTGCTCCCAGGGAACAAATAGTACACAAAGCGCTCCAGTGTTTCTCTTTGTTATCTAAGGAAATATATAAGTACTTAAAGTACTTTAATGGCACTCTATTCAATGCATGGTGCCAGCAACAGAGACTGGGGAATGCTGTTCAGTGGACTAGAACACAGTGGGTGCAAGTCCAGTCTTTGTGGACACACTTGCATAATGGACTGTGAAGCCATAAGCACTTCCCAGCTCTACGGAGGTAACATGGGAAGCTGCACAAGCAATGGTTCAGGGCAGTCTCTCTTGCAGGCTTCCGTATTTAGGCAGTTTGGAGCCTCTCTGGAGCAGACACAAGAAATCAGTCAGTGACCTGCATGATGTAGTTTTAAATGGCCAGTCTTACATTGATCAGGCCAAAGGAGAGGAATTCCTCTCATGGGTGATGATCTGAGGTACCAAGGGAAGGCTGTGAGGGAACACCGATGAACACGGTCCTGCTCACACCCTTCCCAGCAATTCTATTCCCTGTCCATCTCACTGTTTCTGACAAGGTCTGTCTAGACTAGTCATGGTCCTGGACTGCCTAGCAGTGCATATACAGTACAGAAATATGTGTGCATATTTCCATACAGTGCATATGGAAAACCACAGTGTAAGATGTCTAGCTGTTGCACATGTTCTGTCCATGTGTATAAAGAAAGTGGAATGCAAATGCCTTCGTAAGCACAGATGTTTGCATGGAGCACCGTATGTAAAAGAATCCTACATATATTCCAATGTTGTAAAGATGTAGATAGCTGGATAGAGAACAATCTGACTAAAAAAATAAAATTTTTCGTGCCATAGAATGGCTAGAACAGTATTAAAGGCCTACATTTAAGGGACAAATCACACCTTATAATACAATTTAAAGTAATGCTCACTGTGATCTTTGTAGTCTCCACCGAGTATACTGCAAAAGTTGTACACATACAGCAAAGAATGTATAGAAGGAGGATATCTAAGGCAGCCAAATTTTAGGGTGAAATTTCTAGTTCTTTCATGGCTGAATTTAATAGACTAAAGCTGAGCTCTTTGAGTATGAACGTCCTCGTGTAGGATCACTATGCTACCTAGAATGGGGAAGACTGGATCTCATGTATCAAATGCTTGCGAAACAGCTATGATTAGTTTAACTTTCTTTTTCTCAAAGAAATTCTAAAACCTGTTATGGCTGACGTAGTTTTAGTATGAGGTCATGCAAATCTACAAAACTAATTTTATCCTTTTGAAATGAGCAGAATAGCTGTATCACCAGGGTTGGACATGAAGTCTGCTGTTAATGGACAAATCTGTTTGAGTCTTTCATCAATGTGGGCTATTTGTATTAGTATAGAAGTACCTTTTGAGATAAAATACCTGTCTTTCAGTCTCTTAGGATAAATATTCATACATGTGTTCTAATCATATGCACAGGCAGCCCAGTTCTCCACTTCCCAAATATTTTGAGTCTATGTTTAATAACTATAGAAGTTCTCCCTGGATATCCTTTTCAAACAATCTCTTACTTCCATTCACCTCAAAGTTGCTGGGGTTTTGTTTTTGGCAAATATCCATTACCAGCATGACCATCTGCCTTTAGCCATTTGTTGCCTGCCACTCTATCTAGACAGAGGAATGGAGTGCTTGAGTAAGTCCTTCTTCCCCTTCTCTTCCTGAGAACTTAGAAAAGTGCTTATTCAAAGGCCCCTTTGAGTTGTGCAGATAGGCAATTCAGGCTCTGTATTCCAGTCTTTCATGAACACAGACTGATGCTAAAGCAAATAACTTCTCCTATGCCTCTTAAAAGGAAAGAGGCAATCTTCCCCATCCAACCTTATGTCTAGGCATGTTTGATTTGCCTTCTGACTGCATTAAACCCATCTTTAAACAGAGTATAATGAGCACAGTGTGGCTCTGCTGTCTTGTAATGCACAATTAGTTTGCTAACAACTTGTTTGAGTAGGCATGTGTGTTGCTTCATGTCTTTAAGATTATGCCTGAGCAGGAATGAAAAAAAAAATCACAATTCTCCACCTGTTGCTCCTACTCTAGCCTTTCTCTGGAGCATTCTCTCTCTCTTATGTCTGTCTTAATTAAATCATGCCAGTCCTAATTTGGGAATGCAGATTTTAAGCAGGGAGAGAGGAAGGAATCACACAGACAATATCTTAATTTTAGACAGAGACAAATGTGTCTTTTTCCATGAGGGAGCAGGAAGGAAGGAAGGAAAGCAAAGAAAAAAAAAACTGGAAGAAAACCTCTAGATGAAAATTGTACATTGTATCTGAAGTGGTGATTCTATCAGAGAGTACCAGGAAATTCAGCGGGAGAGAATTCTACAGCTGAGACAGCACTCTGTTACCATCTCTAATGGCCCTCTAGCTCTTCTAGCTCAAGGTATACTACGGAACAGCATTGCACATTTCCATTCAAGTACACACCAAACATTTTTATAGCACTCAGAAACTACAGGAGAAAACAGCATGCATTTAAACTCTATAGCTTCTCCCTTGCCCATCCATTCTAAAGCTCAACATTACCTGTGGCTATTGTCTTCCAAAGGATTTCTCCATGTAAATAGCTGAATGTGTGTGTTTAGGATAAACACAGAGTTCAGGGTTTCAGACTGTGGAGATTCTTTTGTGTAAGCATGGATTTAAAGGATGACGCCTAGCATAGGTTGGATGTAAACAGCAGTTCCCTGTGGTGCTCTATTTCCCCACTCTTTTTCTTACCAAATACCTGTCCCTCCCACATGGTTCTCTCTTCCTGCCCCTAGTCCTGGCCACTCCCTTCGGTTCTCCCCATTTGCTCTGTACCCCAACTCCGCCCATGTACTGCCCCTATGCCCTGAGACCATTAGGCCATGTGCTCTCTCCGCCCCCCCTCATCCCCATAGAAAACCACAGGCTATGGCTTGTGGCTGTCTCTGTTTCTGGGGATCAGCTTGTGACCATGTAATAAAGATCCTCTGAGGTCCCCACGTGGGGAGCCTTCTTGCCTCCTTTATCACTACCGTGTTGTAGAGCCGACAGCTAGCCAGAGCAGTGCGGGCCACCCAGAAGGGCTACGGGAAGTGGGAACAGCTGCTCTCCCCGGGAAGTCCCGCAGAGCTCTCTGGGGAGGCTGCGGCTTGCCTTGCCAATGCAGGGAAACAACACAATGCAACAAATGACAACACACCGCAACAGTTCCCCACCAAGCAGACTTTTGTTCCAGCCTGGGAGAGCGGGGAAAGCAGGGAAAGCCCTCAGAGTGATAAATAAGAATTTGTCCTAGGCCTTGAATTGGTTTTGAATAAATCCGCTCTGTGACTGTGTGTATGAGGAAGTATATTTAAGATGTGCAGTGATTGCTGTTTATTACTGTAAATTATTTATTTCTTCCTTTCTCTGGCTGCTTCCTTCTCTTGACGCAAATTATGCACACGTGGAATTTGGATCTGAGAAATACAGATAGGGGATTGTAGGCTGGTTTCCCAGAATTATTCCTCCTTCAGATTCACTCTGCATTTTTCCACCTCATCTCTCATCACAGAATTATCTGCTCTGAGCCAGGATATTCCATGCTGACAAGCCTGGGTGAATGTCTGGAGATGGAGTTCCAGGCCAGCTTATTAAAAAGTGAGATGAAATTCAGGAACAATTTTAAAAGTCTATTTTCTTGCAGGTTACTTGTTCAGAATAAACTGGACTGGTGGAGGTGGGAAATGAGGCTGTGTGTCATCTAATTTCAGTGATCTGGTAGCCCATTTCGGACAGCAGTCTTGTTCTGGTCTGCAGACAAATGATCCCGATACCCACTATGATGTACTGGGCAGGTGATGTCTGCTTTTCCCCAGGTCGAAGAAGAAACACAGGAAAGTCTGCCTGGTCCAAAAAGCAAATAGAACATTGTCAGACGGACCAAAATTAGGTTCAGTAGGAGTGGGTAATGCCTTGTCACAGCGGTGACAAAGTGTGCAATGTGAGTCTTCTCTGAAATGCTGTGGTGCAGTCACGTGCCAGCACAGGCAGAAGGGCTCCATGCAGGTGCTCTGCAGTGTGGCTGTGGCCGGCGCACGGCAGCTGGAGCCAGCCCTCAGTGGCATCAAACCCAGCGCTGCCTGGCTTTACTCCAGGAGTACTTCTTTGCAATGGATGCCATTGGAGACTGGATGTCATTTAAGAAACATGACCGGTAAGATAGAAATAGTACCTTCTGCAGAACAACAGACCCTGGATTTCTCTGTTTAGATTTCTTCAATTTAAGAGGCTGGTTTTCCTGTTCACCTCAAACTGAGCTCACACCGTGAAGAGGTAATGGAATAAAAGTGAATTTCAGCAACGTACATGCTAATTCACATAAGCTTAGCCTATGATTAAAGCACATGGCCAAGGATTCAGTGGTAGATCATCTGGACGCCATTGCATAGCCAGGAGTAGCTGGGTCACGGCAGACCCTGCAGTGTTGGCAAATCTCTTCTTCTTTAGGGATGTGGTTCAATTAAGCTTCTTTTTAGCTGCTGGAGTTTTGTGAAGGGGCTATGATGAAAACTGCTCCAGGGTGTTCAGCTGGCTTTTTTTATACTTCGATTTGCAGTTCAGCGGACTCATCAGATTCCCAGGTAGCAGCAGTTTCTTGTGCTGTTGGTAAGGAACAAGTGACCTTTCCTCTCCACTGCAGACCTTGCTGCAATTTCTGCTACCCTTATCACATACAGATAAAAACCAGCATAACACCCTCTGCATGGGACTTCACCTCTCAGGTCACTTCCAAACACAAACTGTCTGCTAATTAAATAAAGGTACTCAGAAGTGACATGTTACAACAACAGAGGTCAGGACGTCAAATGCAAAGGCAAGCCCAAATACTCCTACAGTTTCCTGTGAGTTTTGCAGTCTTTCCTATTGGAAGGTTGCTATGTGTCAAGCAAGGTACAAGAATAATACTAATATTCTCAGCAAAGTTCATAATAAAAGCTGTTTATACACCAAATAATCCAAAAGGGAAAAAGGGAGAAGAGGAGGAAGGAAAGAAAGGGAAGGAAGGCGTAAATTGAAAGACAGTATCTATGTTTTCCTCCTCCTTTCTCCCCTTTGTAAATTTTCAGCAATTCATTTGCAAATTCCTGCATTTTTTCCTATACCAAGGCAACAGATTTTTTCCTATACCAAGGCAACAGTTTTTTTCATATTCGAATGGTGATGTATTTGAAAAAGAAGGCTTTCCCTCCCTCTGACAGAACAGTTGTCAGGAACTGCCTTCTTAAAATACCATAAAGGACTTGAATGAAGCAAATTAGTTTGTGTAAAGTCTCTCAGGTGTACAGGGTCAGAAGAAGAGGAGCACTCAAAACTGAAATGGTAGAAGACATTAGAGAAGAGTAGATCAGAAATGGGTCCAGGATGTGGTGCTATAGAGCATGACAAAGAACATTACAGATGTGGTGTGTGTGGATCTGGTGTCCCAAACTATATCTTCTGTCCAGGACCAGCTGTAAGTCACTGTTTCACTGTGTGGACTGTACTGTACCAGTTCCTGACTATGCCCATAGTAACAATTCTAAGCTGGCTTTTAAAAACAAATCTACATGAGCTGTCATGGACCTGAAGTTCCCATCCTCTAAGCACTGAAGCACTACTCCCTTGACCAATTATTCTGACCTCTGAAATACTCAGAAATGCATTTTCTCCCCTCAAAGTCAGTTAGAAAAAAAAAACCAACCAAACAAATAGGACATCTTTCTGAAATGTATCAAATCTGACTTGAAGGAGCCCAAGCAAGGACAATCCAACTTCTTTGCCCAGTAAGCCACTTTAATGTTTAGCTGACCTCATTGCTAGAAAATGGCAAGGTTACTTTCAACCTCCAAAGCGAATTCAGAAGGTACTTTCTATTTAGCTCCATCAGGAGAACTTCTTTACGTGCATGAATGCCCTTATGCAGTGATCCTAGCAACGTGTCATTGACTAACCCACAGGGACTCACTGTCATCCTGTGGCATGTGAAGGAAAGAGCGGAGTAACTGGGTAAACCACTATCCTTCCCCTGGTAGGATATTGCTTCAGTTTTGTGCAACAGGGTATGCAGGGATTTCCCAAGTGGAAAGCTACTTCTAGATCTTTGCCCTCTCTGGTAAAACAGTTGCTTGCCTCCTTAAGATCCCCGCTGTGTGAGTTTGTTTTTTCCTGACACTGGATCATTTCTGTGCCTTTTGATATTCGCAGCACACTTCCAGAAGAAGTGTGAACAAATGCAATGCTATTCCATTGTGAAATAACCTTGGAAATAGTGGAAGGATGGTCTATGACACTAAAATACTGTCCCTCTACTCCTGCAACTAAAGCTACATCAGTAATGAGGCCCTGGGACTCAGATCCTCTTGACAGCAAAGCTCTCAACCTGAGATTTCTCTCAAAAGGAATGTGAAATATGTTAACTTTCTGGGCCTGTCAGCTCCTCTGCTTGAAGCATGCAAGCACTATGAAAGATACGGGAATTTCTGCCAATTTAATTTCTGACAGGTACTTTCTGTAAGAGAATTGGACTCACGGTGGGTTTTCTGACTTCTGTTTTGGGTGCTGTTACATGTTCTGTGTTTCACGGTGACCTGTCTGAGTCCACATTTTGCAGCTTTTAAAGCTTGTTATCCTGCTCATGCTTTTAATTTTGCCATGTACTTTTGGCATAAAGCACAATATGTGAAATCAAAAGAAAAAAAGTTTACTGAGCTAGACTGCCCTATTGCCTTCGTTTCCTTTCCAAAGCTGAAAAGTGTCTTTGCATTGCATGTGTTCTGCTCTCTTTTATCCTCTTCGTAAGGAATAAGCTATAGATAAACTTCAGACTCTTCTCCTCTGAGGTGTGCTGAAATCTGCCTTTTTTCCAAACAGCCTTTTGATTCTTCTAAACACAGCACAGTTTGGCCCCTGTTCTTCTTGATGCTTTGCCAAGCCTATTACCCATGTCTGAGCAACCAGGGAAATAGAAGAATTATGATTTCCATTTGGCTTAGTCTAATTTTTCACTGGCTTTGAAATACTGCAATTGTTCTTCTTGTTTCATTTTTCTTGTCATTTTGCTGTTTTCCTTTTCTCTCATAAAAACAGAATAATAAAAAATTCCTAAAATGAACCCCCCCTTCCCTACACTTCTTTTTTATAAAATAATGACTTGATTTTTCCAGAACAAGATTTCATTGTCTGAAGAGAATTTTATTTTGCAGGAGGAAATGTGCTAATGAGGTCATATGTAATCAGAACATATGGAATTGCCTTACCATTATCTCCATTTCAAGCGTTTTGGAAGGAGAGAGACAGCAGGGTATGTGTGTGTGTGAAGGAAGGCAGTAGCCATCCATGGCTAGTCAAGAATTCCATGTACCTCTGACGCAAAAGTATTTGTTTTTCAGAAGGCACTATGCAGGGTGGAGGAATGAGCCAATGGGGACCATTGCAAAACCCTGCATCCAGCAAGGAAAAACCTCTTGGAACAATGCAGGCAGGGGCTAACTAGCTGGGGAGCAACTCAGCACACGCTTGGAAGGGAACATTGCTGGACACAAACAATCCAGAAATTTCCAGAACTGGTAAGGATAATTTATTCACGGATGTGTTGGACAAGCCAACCAAAAAGATGGGTAGAGCAGAAATGATCAGGAAAACAAAAGCAGTTTTATGACGAAAGCTGCTGTGACTCTAAGGTGGTAGAATGCAAGTTCCCAAGAGATGAGGGCAAGCAGCAACATCACCAACCTGCTCTACATGAAAGCAAAGTTCAGCTTGTTCAGGGAACTGACACAAGGGTTCCCTGGGAGGCAGCATTCCAAGGCAAAGGGCCCTGGCACAGCTGGTTGGTCTTCCAAGACAGCTTCTTGAAGCCGAAGACTGGTCCATTTCAATTCACAGGAAAATGAGCAAGTGTGTCAGGAGGGTGGCCTGGCTGCAGTGGGAATTTCTGACTGAGCCCAAACCAGAAAAGGAAGCGTTCAGAAGATGAAAATAGGGTCAAACAATCCAGGAAGAATACAGAAGAGCAGCATGTGTGGAGGATGGGGAAAGCCATAACTTGCCTGAAATTGAAACTCATTGTATCTGGCGAGCCCCATTTTACTAACAGATTTTTCCCTGAGACTTCCCAGACATCTGTGCCCAGGCCAGAGACTGGGGAGGAAGGAGGGGGAATAACATTATCCACAGCAGAGGAACACTGAGATAAGGACCACTTAGGCAAAGTAAAAATACACAGCCGGCGGATTCTGGTGGGGTACTTCCAAGATTGCTGAGCAGACTACTCTCTATCTCTTTCAGAAATCACAGTGATCAAAGAAGTTCCTTAAGACTGCAGAAAGGAAAGAAGAATTTTTTTTTTTTTTTTTAAGCAAAGGGTACAAAAAGATACCTGGGACTGCAGGTCTGTCCTCAGTCTCTAGAAAGATTATGGAGTAAATAATTCTGGAAGCTATGCCCAGACATAGGAACAACAAGGTCCCTGGGAACAGCCAGCACAGATTTACCAAGGACAAATTGTCCCAACAAAACTGGTTGCTTTCTTTGAGTATGGATGAGGGGAGAGAACTACAGGCTGCTCACCTTGACTTTAGTGAGACATTTGACACTTTGAAATAACATCTTTATAAAGAAATATGGTTTGAATGAATGACTTAAAAAATGTGCAAGAAACTACCCAGACTGCTGAGTTCAGCTTAGGTGTCAGCTGTTCAAGACTAGTTGTCAGTTACCAGCTATGAGGATCAATAGTGGGGCAAATACTTTGTCATATTTTCATTAATGACCTCAGCAATGGGTCAGAATAAATTTTTGCCGAGTTTGCAGAGGATGGTGAATTGTGTAGAGCACTTGAAACACTGGACTACAGAGTTGTCGTTCTTGATAAACTGGAGGAATGGTCAGACAGAAGTTTCCTGAAGTTTAGTATGGGAAAATGCTTCATTCTGCATTTGGAACATGACAGTCCCATGGAACAGCACAGGCTGGGAACTGATGGCTCAGATTTGTTACGGGGTTGTCCTCTTTATAGGGACAGATACTGCTTTTGTACTGACCATGAGTGCTCTGAGGAATATGTAAATACAGCATCAGAAGAAAACAAGTCATGAAAGAAAAAAAGAGAAGGATAAACAAAGGTTCTAGTCATCAGGCCATGCCATCAAGAGAAGCATAGCAGATGCCAGGCATGCAGCCTAATCTCACGCTTAGGCTCAGGAGGGAACTGAGAAGTGCGTGTTTGGGAAGGGGGTGGGACTGCTGCTCTACTGTTACTGAGCAGAAGCCATGCAAGGTCACTGGTGAAGGATCAGTGGCTAGGAAACTATCTGACCCCCACCAGTGCACTGCAGATGGATTGTGACAGTTCTGACTTCAGGTCATTGTCAGACAGCCAAATGCACTAGTCCTCTAGAAGGAGACAAAGGATTTAAGTATCTCCTGATGGCTTCTGACATTGCTTATAATTTTATCAAGTGTGCAAGTACTCTGCAGTGATCAGGAATGCAACCAGAGGCAGGCGTGGACTGACCTCATGGCCCCATGTCTATACGAGACTCTCACCCACCCCTGTCACAGACAAACTGCCCTTGGTATTTCCAGCTGATGTTAATCAAGATTCAAAACACATTCTGAGATGATTGCTGAAGTGCCAGGATGGTGCTACTGCGCACCCTTAAGGAGGGAATATCAGTGTTATGTCCACAATAACATTCCATACTAAAATAAAAATTATTAAAAATGTAATTGGCATGGCATGATAAAGAATTAGACAGCAACAAAATACAACCAGAGAGGCAACTTCTACTACGAAGTAAACTTGGTCATCTATTAGCTAGCTTCACTCCTGGTTTATTAGCATTATATTTATGTGGAGTTTGTGGCTGTTTTGTGTGTGAAAGGGTTGCTGTGAAACAGCAACAACTTGCCACAAATTAAGATTCACCAAACTTACATGAAAAGAAGATGGAAAAAGCAACCGGTTCTCAGGATGAATTTTTTTTCAACTGACTTAATCCTAGGCAATTAACTTCTTGTAAGAAGAGAACTATTTTGTGCATTGGGAAAGGAAAAATATCCGTGTCATAAAACATAGTTAAGGGTGAAGTAAATTGAGCTGAATTCACAAAGTACTCAAGCAAAGAGGTCAAGTGAAATTGCTCCATAAAGTGGTGTTCATTTCTAGCCTTTCTTCAGAGCTTCAACCAGCACAGCAAAAACTCTGATGCCCCATTACCCTGATTTCAAATACTTGCTTCTCAGCAGCTCAGTTCCCTCTATGGTGACAGAGCGCATTTCGCAACAAAAAGAAAAGAAACCCAACAAACAGACCAAATCTCCAAACTTGTCAACTTTTCCAGTTCAATACCATTTATTGAAAGGCAAACAAACCCAACTTTTTTTCTGTTTCTGCCTTGCAGGGATTACCATTTCAGGACTAAAGATTTTCTCCTGAAAGAAAACAAAATAAAACAAAGGATATATTTGATGGTCCACTGTCTATCTTTTTCTCCACCCTGTTACAAAGCAAAATCAGATCAACACACTTTCCTTCATGGATATCACATGCGTACCCCGTCAAGATAAGCAGCCCTTCACACGTCTGAGCAAACGTCATCTAACTCCATACAATCCAAACAGAAGAATCAAGGTTGGAGCTCCAAATAAGGACTTGAAATCCTTTCTTTCCTCTAAGATGGGTCACTTCTTAACTGCAAGAGTGAAGTTCCTGTGCCCAGTGCTTACAGCCATTGAGAGTAGAAGATATCAGCCTGAAGTGTCTTCAGTACCTTTCTACACAGCAAGCTGGACACTTACGACTGTGATTTGTTCCAACAGTGATCTAGCTGGAGGAACTGACAGTCATCTGGTAACTGATTATTCAGAGAAGGTTTCCAATAGCCTTATCCATTTGGATTAAAGCCAAGAAAATACTACAGTTCATGTCTGTGTCTATGGATATTCTCTTTTCTCACAATGCCCCCTTTGCAACACAGAACAAATTTATCAGCAAGCACAAATGAGCTATTCATGCAGAAAATGCTGGGGACAACAGGCCTAGGAAAGCTATCTTGTCAAGATTAGTAATTGAGGGAAAAACTGAGGCAGAGTTGAGCTGCCTGCAGCAGGAGAGATTAGAGCTGGCTGGAATAACCTTCTTTTTTAGACCTCTGAGGGTAAAAACCTTAGCCAAAAGAAGTCTTTAGACACAGCATTATATTTTAACTGCAGCAGATTGTTTTCTTTGTTTGGATATGGCCAGAGGGCCCCGTAGAATGTTTATTTCTATTTATCGCAAGTTGCATGCTGTATTATTTAATTGTTTTAGGGCACAAATGCAAATGCTTGCACATTATTACCAGTGCTTTAATTCAGAATACATGTTGACATGGTTTTGACCTGTGCTAGCCAGCACTGTAACAGAAAACCAGGTCACATTTCAGGGGATGGCACCAGCTGCAGGCTTTTCCAGGTAGGCTGTTCAAAGCAATACTACTTCAGTTTGTTCCCTCTGGAAATGACCATTTCAGTGACCACCTCTCTTGCTGTAAGGCACTGTGCACCATGTGTCACAGACCACATGGCTTCAGAGAAGAAGCTTTCTCCATTGTTTAACCTGAGTGTTCTATGTTCCCTTCGCCTGGTCTGACGAGTATCAGTTACCAGAGAAAAATTCCCAGACCTGATTTGTGGATCAGTTAATGAACAGTTTTGCTTTTCTTCCAGGCAGACCTATGTGGTGACACCATCTCTGAAGGCTTCTTGCACTCTTCACATCTTTGTGTAGATCCTGCTATGCTCAGAACAGCTAGCTGAGTCCCAGCCATGGCTGGAAGGCCTTTAGGTAACAGCAGGAAGAAAAACAGAGTGTGAATAAGTTAGGAGAAGAGAAAATAAGGTGTGAAGCAGAGCACAGACTTAGAAGTGTGTTCTTCTTCCAAAGTATGAGGAAACACGGTGGTTTGCCAGCATGCTGCTCCTTTTCATGGCACATGGGAAAGATGCAGGAGGCCCAGCAATGATTTCTCTCCATGGAGTGGAAGTCAATACCAATGCTTCCATATCAGACTCATCTTTCATCTTCTTATGAGCAGCCTGTGCCTTACCAGTGTAAGCAGGTCTGGATCCCATTGCCAATAGCCCACTCTGATTTCTTGTGCAGACTTGAAATCCATACAATGGATTGCCTGGTTCCAAAGCTTTTAGGAGCAGAGCCAGAACAAGCATCTCACATTATAAAGCAACACCTTTCTTGTGTGGGCCTTTTTACAAGCAGGTTCAAAAAGTGTAGACATTTTTCACAAGTTTCCTGTCTTCTTTGTAAGTACAGAAGTGTGTTTGACAATGCCCAGTGATGAAGAGAACATGAAGAAAATGGATGTGGAGATACTCTTCCTGAAGTGGTACCAGTTCCAGCAAAGACTGGTGTTTGAGAGCTAGGCTTTATTTGTGGATTCATGGAGATAGTCCAAGAGCTTATTTTTCAAAAGGTACAAGTTTTACATGTAAGGTCCAGGTCTGGAAGGTGGAAGCTGGGCTGTGTCATGGAGACTTGGGGTCAGAGTTTTCCTGCAATGCTCATAGGTGACCACTAATTAAGCTACTCTAGATGCCAAACCACAGTCTAATTAATAATGTTAATGGAATCATGGAATAACTCAGATTTAAGAGACTTCCAGAGGTCATCTGGTTCCAGTCCGCTCTTGAAGCAGGGCCATCTTTGATCATGTTGCTCAAGGTCCTGCCCAGACTAGTTCAAAGTACCTCCAGGCAGTATAAGAAAGGGAACATAGACTCATGCTGGGGAATATGAGTTAGCATTTCAGAAGCTGTGTTTGGGAGAGCCAGGGAAAGAATAGAGGGTATGAACAAGAGGAAAAAAAGAACATGCTTTTGCTAACATAAATTGTTTGTAGAAGCAAATGATGGAGTCCATTCTATTTTTCTCAATGGGGATGTAGCTTTTTGGAATTTAGGGCACCATTTCTGTGGCAAATAGCACATCAATAAGCATAAATAAAGCCTCAGGTTAGCATATAGCCTTACCTTTCTGCCATCTCTTTCTAACACCATTGTCTGAGAGAAACAGGAAAAAAAGATACTTTGATAAAATAATAGATTTTTAGTTCTTCCTATTTTTTGCATGTTTGAATGATTTATTCTGTTGAGGCTATGGGAGGTTGGTGGAAGGTAGTGTTTTCAAATATCTTCTTCCAGAAAAATCTAAACTTAAATAGAAGAGAATGTTACACCTCAAGTTATTTCATTATGGTCCTGTAATGTTTTCTTTCAAGATATCAATGCCCATCTATAAGATTGGAGTTGAAAAAATTCAAGTTCTTCAGTGCTGACTCTTGGAGGAAGCATTAGATTTCATGCTAAATATATTAAGATTAACATAAAACCTCAAACAACATGTGGTATTGGAAGCACAGTTCAGAATCTATCCAGGAGTGTGCCAAAGCAGTCATTTAAGTTGTTTCATCCAGTAGGCAATAACTTTTTATACAGGCATCATTTTAAATTAGACTGACCTACATTTTACCTCATTTATAGTTCAGTAGGGGGGTGCAAGAAACTTCCCAAAATTTTCAGTCAGACTGTAGAGTTCAGCATGGCAACTATAGCTACAGAACAAAGAGTATTCAAAAGAGGGTTAAATTCAGAGGAGGTTGTAATATGGAGAGGGGGCTTTGCTTTATAAGTGCTCTCACTCATTATCAGTGGAAACATCAGTTCTAACTGTTCAGCTTTCAATACAGGACCAGGCTTAAATCTTCACCACAATTTCTCTCACAGTATGCTGGCCTCTCCCAGCTCCTGTAACTGATCACAAACTGAAAGAATAACTTTAAAACACTGACCTTTTTTCCTTATAAGTTGTAGAAGAAGTTGAAAGGATTGTAAGTTTATACTCAGCAGTAGGTTTTCCAACCTCCTATTAAGTCATTTGTCTCCAATCTATTCCTCCAGCAAGTGTTAACTACACAGATGATCCATGTATGCTACAGTGCTCATTTGCTGTGGTCCTTGTAGGGCATTTGTCTCTGCCTGCTAACAACAAGTCTTCTAGCATTTCAAGGCACCTGGAAAACTGAGGGCAGAGGCTAGGACTGTGACCATTCAATTCATCACTTGCGAGCTTAGAAGTAAAAATATAGCCCACACATCACAGATGTGATCCTTGGCAAAAATAGACTGAAAAATCAGGAGGTACAGGTTCCAAACATTTGTTTAAAAATTCAAATCTACAGCTACATTCTGCTTTCATGGTTTTCTCCCACAGAAAATGTCTGAAGTAGCTAGGAAGTATTGAGAAC
Organism: Rhagologus leucostigma; assembly: GCA_013397725.1. Taxonomy (NCBI): domain Eukaryota; kingdom Metazoa; phylum Chordata; class Aves; order Passeriformes; genus Rhagologus; species Rhagologus leucostigma. The sequence goes on from VZTD01003250.1 coordinate 971,649, forward strand.
TGCCTTCCTCATTTTATTTCCATCCTAAGTCATTTGGTTACTGGTCCATATTTCTACTAGTGGTTACTTGTACACCTTCCAGCACACAAGGGCTACAAAGAAGAAACAACAAGAAGGCTGATAAAATGGTAAAAATCTTAGCTGGCCAACCTTGGATTTAGAAGTTAAATTTTCTCTAATGGTAGCATGCAGTGAAGTTCCTCTTTTCTTATGCCAACTGCACAACCAGAGGGACTGTACAGCGTTATCCAGACCTTATTCATATCCAATGGTTGTGGTGAATTTGTCCTTTCAATTATGCATGTTCTGAGAGTAGAAAGCTGAATTCATAATGAACTTCCAATGCCATCAAGGAGAAAATCAACTTCATGTGCTGAAGTAAGGTGCAGAGTGTTTTTGCCTTACTCCTGCTTACAAAACTGTTTCCAAAGACAGCAGAAGGGAGATAAATCTCATATGTGTAGAAAAACAACAGCACATTTACTGCATCTCTCATGTGCATCCACTGTTGCAAACTGGCTCTGTAAAACACACTCCTCCATCTCACCAAATAGCCAGTTCAGCCTTCCCTTCCTTCTCACTGGGTAAGCTCCCTAATCAACTCCCCCACTTCTTCACCCCTTGTCAGTTAATCACAATGACCCAGTAACTCCAAAATGCACTCTAGAGATAAAAATCACTTTCAAGTTTTGGCGTTCAAATATGTCTAGCAGAGAAATTAGTTTTAACTTTCAGATAGGACTGAGGTATTTTTTAAATATTGGAAAGGTGTGATCTTCTGATTGTACCCTTTTTGCCATCCACCCTTCAAGGGGATTGGTCAAGTTCTAAGACACCCATCTCTGGATGTTTTCCTAGATAGAGCCATAACAATTCTGCAAAACAACCTGCAGCTGCAAGAAGTTTATAAAACGGTAACATTGTTTTGAGTTACTTGCATGGGAAAGACAGAACTTTCACAAAAGTGCTGCAGAGAGCTAAGGAAATTCTCTGCTGAAGCTTTTTCAGCATCCATATACCCTCTCCTCTTGAAGCCCCATTTTCCCTCTGGCATGCTTCCCCCTTCTCTGCTTATTCACCTTCAATGACAAACATAATCGCAGTAACTCCATGCCAGTAGAATTGACTGAGTGATGGTCAAGCATAAAATAACTGTATCGGGTCAAAGAAATATTTGAAATCATGTCACTTTCCGCATAAAAACCCATTTTCACAACTGAGGTTATTGACAGTACACATGACCCACCAAAGAAAAGAATGTAAAACCCAGAACAAGCTAGATAAATCTGTGCAGCCACATCTCTTCTAATAGCCCTGTTCAAGGTGTAAGCTTGAAAACAACTACTGTCACATGTTCAAAATACGTTCCACTTTTGTCCTAAAGTTTTTTACTGAGGCGAGAGGGAAAGCGTGAAAAAGCACTTTCAAAATGCTTTGCATTCATGAAGACAGCTCCCATCTTGTCTGCTGTTCAACAAGTCTTACAGTGTTTTCCTTCTTTGTACCTAGTGAAAACAAAGTCATCACTTCTCATTTTTCTCTGGAAGTTTTGTTAGCCAGAAATGTGACAGTTTTATGAGGCACATTGGACACCCAATACGCTGTGGATATGTAAAACTACTAACAATAAGCTAAAAAAGTGAAATACCAAAACAATGCACTAACTAGCTAGCTTTAATTCTCCCTACATACTCTTTAGTTTGATAAGTACTCCCTTATCTGCCCAACTTACAGAAGAAGGAACAGCAGCACAAAAGAGAAGAAACCTCCTGACCCAAAGTCGTAACAAATTCGAAATACAACTTGAATATGAACCCAGGACTCTGACGTGACCACCAGGTTACCAAACACATGAAACCCACAGGGAAAGGAAAAACAATTTTAAAAAATCAACTGACTTAGTCACTCTGAAATCCAACTAAAAGGCTTCCTGGCACCATAAGGAGAGGACTGAACAGCAACGTGTCCATAAAGCTTTTTGTTTTCACACTGTAAGCTTTGATTCTCAGCTTGGTCAGTCTGATGACAAACAAAAGACCATTTCTCTTTAACAATTGCTCAGTGGCCTGAACAAAATAAAAAGGTTGTTATCTTGATCTCACACAGAAAGGAAATGGAACCAGATGACCAAAACAGCTGTAAGAATATCTTACAGTGATTTATATACTCAGCAAATCAAAGTGGTTTTCTCCTTCTATAAAAGTCAAGACTTGCACTAAAGAGGAATCATTTGGAATGGAACACATCCCATTCTTTCTCAAATGCAGTTCTCTTGTTTGGGTGTGTGAAGCTTTATCCTGTACAATGCAGTGTAAACAGAAGCAATGCAAGTTTCATCTGTCTTTGCCAATAAACTTGACAGCCACTTTAGAGGGGAGACATGAATTTATATTAATTTCAATGGAGCCTGGAATTAGGTATCCAACAAGAATTATTCTGATGGTGTTGCTCTTCAGTATTTCATGACTGCTCACAGATGTCAGAAGGATAAAGGGAGTTTCCCTCTGAAGATTTGTGGGTAGAGTTAGTTCTTTCAAGAGCATAATATTAAAGCATCAAGATTAAAGTGTCAGGTGTTTGCTTTTTACCCAGAAGTTCTGCAAAGCACCTTGAAATATTGGTACTTCCTTACTATAACTGGAGCTGAGATAAAGTTTCAAGTCTTGACACTTTGTTTTCATGCTCTGGAGGACTTCAGAGCACCATCCATTTTTAACACTGTAAAGAGAGCCTGCCTATGTCAATCCATTTTTAATAGCTGTGATTAGTTGTGTTTCTTCATTCAACAAATAAATTCGTTTCATTTGGATGGAAAGAGTAAGAAAGGGTAAAGAAAATGTGCTAAGAACCTTGAAGCCTTTCATGGGCCACATGGACCTTGCCCCAGCATGGCTTTTAGTCTCCCAATACCTTAATTTTCCATAGGTGGAATGAAGGTGCTCAGTGCTTTTATGCCCTACTTCCCAAAGGAGAAATTGCATGCTTCAGTGTGCAAGAAGTGTCAACATTCCCTCTTCATTTTTTTCTGCCTGAACCTGGACTTTGTTCAAGAAATTCTGCTTGCTGTTATATTAGGGCTACATCTAGCGTTCAAGTATGCCCATAAATTTTCAAGATCTGGAGCATGGCTATGAAAATAAATGGTCAAGCAGGATATTCCCTGGCAAGCCTTGGCCTGTGCTGTTAGTTTCCAGGCACGGTTGGTCTGACTAGACCCAGATCCTTTGCAAAGGATGTGGATGCTGGAAGCAGTCCCCTAGGAAGATTGAGTATCTCATCTCTTGGCTGAGGTGGTAGAGATGCTTCAAATTGAGCAACACAATCTGTGTGTGGGTGTGTATGTGTGTGTTCATGAACCTTGGATGCAGAGTTAGTCAATTGCTGTTTCAAAGGTGGAAAGGTTTGAGAGTTTAAACCAATAGATTAAACGCCTTTTTTCCAGTAACAAATAAGGCATACCTTCTTACTCAATTTCATTTTTGCTCTTTTGAGTTAGCATTTTCTAAGTGAAATGCAATAAAGAAGTGGTAAAATTAAGCCTTGACACTTGTCTTAAAGTGGTCATACTACCATTTTACCAAAAAGATATTAACTTCTTTTGAGATATGACTGCAATAGTGGGAAGCCTGCAGGTCAAAGAAATTCAAGACTGAAATTACCAATTCTATTTCATTTATCTTAGACTGGACAAGAACAAATTCAGACTATGCCAAAAGGTGCTAAATTTAGTAGCCTTTTTCATTGAAAAGCAAACAGCTGCCACTAAACCAAATGCATTCTTTCTTATCAGTCATCAGCATGATAAAAGGAAGGATGAAACAATTTGTCTGCCAAAACAGACATACTGAGGTTTCAGGCACACGCAACACAACCAAAGAGTTAGCAATCACAGCCTGTCACTTCCACTATTCAAGAACACTCTGGTGACTATCTGTTGACAAATTGAAAGAGATTCAAAGAAAAAATGCAAGTCTCTTTCAATGAAAGAACATGCTGCCTTCTAGTAAAAGACTTAAATATGTTCATTGTACCTGGGTCATCAGAAGAGTTGCTGTATCATGACCTAAAACTACCTACTGGGAGAATGGGAAAATGTTCTGGCACTTAGGGGTAAAGTCATATGTCCGGATACCTGTTTGTGCTGGTTTAGAGTTCATTTTCTTCACAGTAGCTGTTATGGGGCTGTAGTTTGGATTTGTGCTGGAAACAGTGTTGATAATTCAGGGATGTTTTAGTTACAGCTGAGCAGTGCTTACAGAGTCAAGGTCTTTTCTGCATCACCCCACCAGTGAGGAGGCTGAGGGTGCACAAGAACTTTGCACACAACTGGAACAGCTGACCCCAACTGACCGAAAGGGATATTGCATACTGTGTGGCATCATGGTCAGCATGTAGAGCTGGGGGAAGAAGAAGGAAGAAGGGGACTTTTGGAGTGATTTTTGTGTTTGTCTTCCCAAGTCACCATTATGTGTTCCGGAGCCTTGCTTTCCTGGGGGTGGCCTAACATGTGCCTGCCCATGGGAAGCGGTGCATGAATTCCTTGTTTTGCATTGCTTCACTTGCATGTGCAGCTTTTGCTTTACCTATTAAATAGTCTTTATCTCAACCCATGAGTTTTCTCACTTCGATTCTCTCTACTATCCCACTGGGGTGAGTGTGAGCACAGCTGCTTGGGGCTTGGTTGCTGGCTGGGGTTAAACCATGACACTGACTAAAGCTAGAAATATTCAGATTAGAAATCAGGAATACCTTCAGATCACTGTGATCAATGGGACAGTTTACTGAAGGATGTATGAATAATCTGTCTGTTGTAGTTAAGATGATGTAGGTTTAAAGACAAGAGTTTGGTCAGCCAGAAACAACAATTCAGATGCACAAGTTTCTAGGTAGAATCATAGAATCATTTAGGTCGGAAAGGACCTTTAAGATCTTTAAGTCAAACTGGTATCCCAGTACTGCTAATACATCACTAACCAGGTCCCTAAGCATCACATCTTCATGTCTTCTAAATACCTCCAGTGATGGTGACTTGACCACTTCCCTGGACAGCCTGCTCCAACGCTTGAGAACCATTTTGTTGAAGAAATTTTTCCTAATATCCAATCTAAACCTCCTCTGGTGCAACTTGAGGCTACCTCCTCTTATCCTTTCACTTCTTGCTCGGGAGAAGAGATTGACTCCCCACTTCATTACAGGGATTAAGTGCAAAGAGAATCAGTGGTTTAGGTAAGTGCCTGTGTTGAGTGCTCAAGAAACTGAATGACTGAGGGAGGAGGATCTCTTTCAAGAGAAATCAGTGCAGCTGGGGGACAATTAAAGTGTCCATGAACAAAGATTCAAAACGTGGAACAAAGACTTTTTCTGCATATGAGAAAAATGCCATACTGTACTTGACTCCTCCATACCCCAAACTGCTTTTTTTTTCCCGCAGACTTAGTGTACTTTGTGAGTCTTTACTGAGGGAAGAATATTTGTTTGGTTGTCTTTTTTGCAGATATGAATAGCAAATATTGCAGTTATGAGATGGAAGGGTGTAGAGAAACATTGGGGGAGGGCAGACAAAAAGCATACTTGATATTTGCATCAAGTTGTGGTTCTGTGCAGCTTATCCTGCTCAAAGCATCTTTGTAATCAATACATACATATGCATCCTGACTCCATACAATACATCCCTTGGAGCAACTGGGAAACTTAGTTCACTATAAAAGCTTCAGGTCTCTTCTTTTGGAAGACATACTGCTTATATAGGAGAAATCACTTTCAACTAGATGGTTCATCTCTGTAAAAATACATAGTGGAAATACTGATGCAGAGATTTAATCCAAACTTGAGTAGAATTACTTGCTCTGATGTTAAGCCTTCATGTTAGGAGTGGAGATACAGCTCAACCACTCCTAGGCTTTTGGCTTTGCCAGTATCTAGGCAATTGCCTTTTATGAATATATGATATACCAAAAGGTAATAGGAACAATGTTACCTTAAAGAGAGTAGTATTAGTCCCCTTCATTCCTGGATATCAGTCTCAGTTTGGAGCCAGAAATTTCCAGACTGAACAGTTCTGGCATCACCCCTGGCAGTGATAACTACAGCAACTCCTAGCTCGCCATGCACATATATTGAAAAGCGTTGGGAAAATTATTCAGACAACATCTGTGTCCTACTTTGAAGCAGTTTGTGTACAGCTCTGCACACATCTGTTTAGGAACCTCATCTAAAAGCATTACCATCTTTTCCTCTTCATTAGAGAAAGAAAAAGCTCTTCCCAGATGCTTTCTTCTCTCAGTGTTCTTGTAGCTTCCTCTATGTTTCCCTTAATATTAATTTGTCTACAGCACCATACCGAGTCATGAATATACTATTTTTCTGAAATAAAATATGAAAGGCAATTACTAGTGCTTTTGATTCACTTGAAAAAAACCTGCAGCATGTGGGTTTCTTTTCTTTTACTGACACATTCTGAACTGTAAAAAATAATGAAGCTCTTTGACTTGTGTCTGAGGTCAAAGGAATATTGAAGTAAAAAATGAATATGGAAACCTTTGCCTGCACCTCTTTGATGATGTCAAATCAAGATGTTAATGCCTTACAGACAACTTTTTCTTGAGATTTGTGTGAAAGAGAATGATCATAGCAGGTTAAAGGTGTAAGGGAGTGTTTCACTTCAGTATTCACTGCTCATGTGCCCCTTTTCAGAGCTGTGGGAAAAAACAGGTGCATTTGTAAGAACCCCGGTTTGCTAAGGCACTTCACTAGAAAACCAGACATCAGAAATCCAATGGGCAATTCTACCGTCACACATTTATTTAGATGCCAACAGCTATAATTCCTTGCCTTTGCCTTGCAATCTGTCCACCTTGCAGAACAGAGCTCCAAGACCAGTTAACACGCACAACTAGAACTAAAGCAGCCTGATGAGTACGAGAGGAGAAAGACGTGCTTTGTTAAGTGCAGTGTCACCTCTTCCATCAGCAGTCATCCTGAAGTGCTAACTTTGATACAAATGTCACAGTCCAGAAACATCAATTGCCTCTTAACATTTAGCTTGACTGTGGCACTGATATGGCCATCTTTCACTCTATTAGATTGCTGAAAAATTTAAGTGGAATTAAAGTACTAGTAGCAATCTGTCACAGATTGAGATAGCAGGATTACAGTTTCCTAATTTTCTTCTCAGTTAAAAGCTTCAGATCTATCTCCTGATAATTTCTGCAGTGGGTTCTGTGTTATGAAGAATAAAACCTGCAGCTATAACGGGAAAAAATAAATGGATGCAAAACAAATTGCATTTCACATCAAAGCAAATTCAATGGCTACTGCACAATGTGTATTATTTATTTTCATATTTAATTCATCAAACATCATCTTTCTTTAATTTAAATAAACTTTATGCTATCTATATTGACTACTGGCCCAGATCATTGAAGGTATTCCAGATGTGTCAGAAAATTTACATGCACTTTGTTGCTCCATACACAGGCCTTTGCATACACACAGAGGCACAAAATAGGCATATTTTCATGCATTTTAGAGGAAAAGTACTGTCCCTTTATTACTTTTATTATTGCTTTTCTCTTTTAATTTCTCCCTCCTTTCCTAGACTGTCTTTCCAACAGCCATCCTGCTTTCTCTCTTTCTAGTTTTCCCCACAACCCTTCACACTGTTCTATACTTAAAAGTGATTACAAATTTTACAGGGTCTAAATAGCAGTATCTCCTCCAGAAAAGTAACCACTCAACCCCACACCCTAAGGATTCTTCCTCCTGTATTGTTTTTCTCTGCAGTCATAAACCCTTCCCTGAATTTTTCCTCTTGTTTCTTCCTTATCACAACTGCACTTGATTCTTTATCAGCAATAAAGCTTAAATTTCTAAGCCTCTACCAGTGATGTTTAAAAAAAATTTTAAAAAGCTACTATCATTATCTTTGTTATAAGGTGTCCATGCTAAAAATAGCATTATTTGATTAAAGAAAAGATAACTGAGATGTTCATCCATAGGATTAGTGTCTCCAGAGTAGACAGGATCAACATGAGGTAGACAATAATCCATCCCTGAGTTTCAGTATTACTGTTGCAGAGAATGTGATGAAGTGAGAATATATTATGTCCCTTGTGACAGTACAATCAAAAAAGAGAAAGATCTGTGAAGGGAATGGTCATCTTGGAAGACAAGGTGCATATGAGGTATTTTTTCCCTAGGAATTGAAGGAGATATGTTATCTCAAATTAAAATCAACAAGGCCTTCTGAGAAGATGGACATCCGTGCAGGTTCAATCATCCTGTCTCTAATGTACTGCCTGTCCTGGGTAAGGCAAATCCTCACTGACACAACGGAAAGCTGGGAAAATGCTGAACACATCCTTGGTGCCAGGTTCAAATTAATTACGTGGTTCAGCATTTCCTAGAGGATTTCTTACAGGTTTTTTTCTGTGGGCTTTCCCCACACAGGAGTGTTGAGATCCGGGAGGTGTTCTGGTGGGATGCTACGACCTCCCAGAACCGACTTCAACAGAAAGTCGCTCGGCAGCCACTGCATTCACAGAGACACACACACACTCTGGATAACTTCTTCGACAAGGCAACGGTAAAGAGGCAGGAAGGGTCTTTGTGTGGAATTCCACAGCACAGGTTTATTCAAGCACGACGCGTGAAAGGGACCAAGCACCAAAGACCTTGGGGGATAGAAATTTTCAGTTTATATACAGGTGTGGGGAAAGTATCAGGGGCCGGGGCGGTACATAGGCAGGATTAGGGTACAGGAGCCAATGGGAAAATCTGAGTGAGTGGGCAGGAAACAAGGTCCATTGGAAGAGTGAGGAAGGGAGAATTTTCCAATGAAGGAGTAGCTAAGGTATAAGGGGGCGGGGAGGCCAACTGGGGAAGCAGAACTGGGATACATTTCCATAACAGAACAGGGTACGCTGGGGGAGGCCTTTTTAGTCACTTTAACCTGGAGAGCTCTCTCGGGGTCTGTCCCTTTCACTGGCTCCCACACAGGAGGTCATGCAATCCAAGTCTTTGCGCCTCACGTACAAATCTACAGCACAGCTTTCTCCTCCCTTTCAGAAGAGGTTTAACAATGCTGTAGCGCGTTGACCCTGGCTGGATGCCAGGCACCAACCAAAGCTGCTCTATCACAGTTTTCCCCACTGCTGTTGGTGAAGGTATTCAATGGAGTCATATATTTGTGGGCCAAGGTTGCAGACCCTTTGCCTGTGCAGTAAGCACACCTTGCATATCTCTTTATTTTGGTTTTTTAATATTCAATGTTTCTCCATGGAAGACTTAACTGTAAGCCCTAAGTGACTCAGGAGAGGAAGGGAGAGGAAAAATTGAGGAACACCCTTTGAAAGAACAGTTACAGAAGCAGGGTGTGAGGAGACAAGCATTTTCATCACTCAGTATTCCATGGAGAAGATCACGAAGAGTTTTAAGGAAAACTGCCACAGAGTGCTTCCTCCCTCTGCCTCGATGGCATCAGTTCAGTGGAGAAGGCCCCTGCGCTGGCCAAAACAGGGAAGCACTGGGTTGAAAAGTGTGCTCTCATAAAGAATAGTGAAAATCTGTTTTTCAAACACAGAAAATGCCACATTGAATAAAGCCTTTCAGCTGGCTTTCAGATTCAGTCACCCTTGGAAATAGCCACAAGCACAATTTGGCTGATACCATCCAAATAAGCACAGTGCTTGGTGACCTTTACCAAGTATTTTCTAAAGGTACCATTACCACAGTTCCTGACCCTTTAGCAATGATATCCAGATCCTTCAACAAGCCACAGACACTTTTCATTGTAGCATCCATTATGATCAATATAACAAAAAAAAGCTGTCAAATAAATCAGTGATCGCAAGCATTATAAGAAAGGGCCAGGGGCTAGAAATAAGGAGTAGCCTTCCATACATCCTGAGGAGTGAGTTAGGAACGGCAATTTGTTTTGCTATCTTACTGTTTTCTACTGACTTCGATAAGGAGGGGTTTTTTTTGCTCTGGAGGGTTTTGGAGAATTCTAGACAGGAGGTCTCAGAAGACACTCTGCCTTTATTAGAGAGGCAGGGAATACAAGAGGCCTCTTTCGACAGGCCCCTTTTAGGCAAGACCTTCCCTTTAGCAAGGAGATAAGGGAAAAGCTGTCATTCTGCAAGGATAGAATTTATCACCACCTATTTTTTACCTTTGTGTTTATAACTCATAGTGACAAAACCATGAGCTGCAATTGAAGTTTTGCACTTGGGACATTTAGGTCTGTTCCACAGCACATCTGAGGCCAGGTTATGCCTGACCTCCAAGTGCTCCTGCAGAAAAGAGCTTCCAAGGTCTGCTGCAAGTAAGTGTGTTTTCAAAAGCAGGTATGGAACTAGTTCTTTATGACCTCTATACTTACCAAAGCTGGTCACAGCTGGCAATGTGTGTGCAGAATTATTGTGTAGGGACACACCTGAAGGCATATCCTAATATGAGACTTCAGTCTTATCCCAAGAGCAAACCAGGATTAAAAACAACCCAAAGAAGAGAAGAACCATACGGCTTTAGTACCTACCTTCCATGTTGTTGCTTGTTCCCTCCTTTATGACACCACAGATCAATCTACACTGAGTATGGTATATTTATTTACAATACCTTCTCCAGTTTTTGGATGCCCACCAGCTGTGTAGAATTCAGGAGCTGAAGCCCACCCAGAGACCCGAACCCAAGACCTTTGTTTACATCTGTAGCTTATCAGTGGAAAATTGCTGCACTTGCTCTCATCTCAGCTGTTTCAGCATTCTAGTTATCTAGACTATAGACATCTCATCTTTCACTTCTATATAAATCATTACTTTGTAGTGCACTAAAAATGATGGAAATCACATTCGTTTTCTCATTCATTTCTCTGTTCACATAGGAGGAAGGGATCATCAGCTTGAAGTTCATATTGTCTCTTTGAAGGGTTAGAGAAGCTGAGACATGAGATATATTCTAGAATTCACTTTCAATTAAAATCTAAGAGGGTTTTCCCTGCTCTACCAGAGAATGATCATTGCCATAAAGAAAATTTATCCTTATGGCTCCCTACAACAGTCTGCTTTTCAGCTACCAGTTAACTTTCAAAAGTTGTCTTAACTTAAAAACACCCAGCCACAAACAAAGAACCAAACAAACCCCAAGCAAACAAGAAATTCTCTGATGTCTTCCTCTCTGCTATCCATAGCCTACAATCCCTCATGCAGTACACAATCTCTCTACCCACAAAATACCCTTAGGAGCCACCAGCTGCTTTCATAGCGTGTCTTGGTATTCCTTTGGCCTTCAAATTCCATCTGGCTTGGAATGAAGACACCTCTAGATGCAGGAGACCTCATCAGGTACTCCAGTCCATGTATGCTGAAGCTGCTGCTGGTCTTCTTTTTCTCTTAAAGTTGCCTTACCTGACTGTGATCAGCTTTTTTTTAAACTGCAGCTTTGTCTTCAGTATGGTCACAAATATCTCTTAGGGACACAGAAACCTGAGCAACAAATTCTTTAAAAAAAAATCTTTTAAAAAACTTCTTACTTCTCTCATGTATTACATCTGTCAGACTATCTGACAAATTTACTGAAATTACGGTAAGCACTGGACTGGAAATCCTGAGCATTTTCCTCAGCTTTGGTCTGATGAATGAGGTTGTACACATTACTATCACCGCTATGCCTCAGTTTCCCCATATATAAAATAGTAATGAGCTGTTAAACTCACAAAGAGCTTTGAAAGCGTTAGTGAAGAAACTTACCATAAAAAAGCTGGGTATTATTGAAGGAAAGGGAGTTTTTAAAACTGAGAGACCTGTGTTTAAAGGTTTGTGAGGAATTAAAAGGTGCTGAAATTCCTTCCATTTGCGTGGATTTCATTTGCTGGATGAAAGAAAGAGACAAAGGAGTAATCAGGCATATACAGCAGATTGGTCTGTGGAAGTGGTAGGGGCCAGGTAACTGTATTTCTTTTCCAATTGCGTGAGGATTATGAGCAAATTTTGATGTATATCAGGTTATCTAGGCAGAGGAAGATGCAGTGAATTTCTTACAGCTGACATGATCTCCCATCAACCATGTGCTCCACTGCATTCCAAACCCAAATTCCCACAGTATTTATGAACCTAAAAATACACACCGCTGCCTAATGGTGCTCTTGAAAGTGCAAATGAAGTGCTTACACCCCACTGCAATCACCCTTAGTCTCTTTAGGTGCTTTACAAAACCCTAAGTAAGTGCCTACCTTCACCTGTGAGCACCTAAAACAGCTTAGGAAATGAAGCATTAAGTGAGTCAGAAGTCTAAATGCCATCAAATTGTCAGGAGTCTAGGAGCCTTATTCAGACTGGTGAAAGTAATGGTCTAAGATGAATTGAGGTTGCAGCTCTGAGTCTTTGCTTGGCACAGGAGTAGGGCAGGGGTTACACCCAGACTTCTTACTGTAAGGCCCTCACGTTACAGCTGGGGCTGTTGCTGTCCCTGTAGCACATCCAGGGGTGTCACAGCTCTGGATTGTTTGGGACTGTCCCGCTGATCACTGCCACTGTTTGGAGCAGCAAACTGGGTTTGCAGTAGGTTTGGTTTGCAGCTGACAAACCAGCTACACCTGATCTGAACACCTCTGAACATGGAGCATGGGCTCTGTACACCTGTACCTACTCTTAGGATAGAAGAGCCAGACAACTAGGAAAAACCCATTCTGTGGGAAATTATCCTGCTCCAACTCTGTGTGGACATGTTCCTGTGGAGGTTCACTGAATCTCTGTTGTCACTTAGGCACTTTTGAAGGCATCATATACAGGATGCTCTTTGGACTGGGTGGCTTTTCTTCAGCTGCCTTTTCACAGACAGGCTTGTCCCTTACACTTCTCCACACCCCTCCCACTGGTTTTCATTTCCCTCCACCAGTTCTGCTGATTGCTTTGTGGAATTTAAGAACTTTCTAGAAAGGCAAAGCTGTTTTTTGTAAATTCCAGTGCTTTATGCAGCTGAAATCAGTGTCCATTCAGAGCATGTTTATGAAGAATTTTGGTTTGATTTGCAGCTTGTGTAAGCATGCATCAGCCTTGCAAAATAGAAAAGATTGCTTATTGTTCTCTATGTGTAGAGCAAGATTTCAAGACAACTTCATCCTGTGCATGTACAAAAAAAGGTATATGGGCCCAATTAATTTTCTTTCTTTCTGTACTATTTTCTAGTCTTTGTGTTGTGCTGGTTTTGAAAATAAAGTAAGCAGTTTCCAGACCTCTTCCAGAAAATTTAATTTCTCTTCCAGTCTCTTTGTGTTGTTTATTTTTGACAGTTTTCTCTGTTGAGACAGTGAAAATATGCTTGGCAGTTTAAAGTTTAATTTATATATCATTATAGAACTTTCCTATGCAATGTAAGAGGAAATCATCATTTTCCTGTATGTCTTGGGATCACCCTGTAGAAGATGCTAATGCACAGTTGCTTTGCTGTGATAGATTCGGTCTGTTGGATGACGGAAGCAACTTTCATACATAAGGGTTTATATCTTTGATGTAGCTACTGAATCAAAGGGAGCTTTATGCCAATTTAGCAGCTTCCTGATTCTTGGGACATTCTGTTGATGGGAATATTCTTCTTGGAAAGTTAAAACTCTGAATGACTAACCTAGTCACAGCAGCCTTCCACCCTCTGTTTCTGTGGGGTAAAAAATGAAAATTGCAAGTGACATGGGTGCAGCAGCTGGTTCTTCACAGAAAGGATGAGTAAGCAATGGGATTCTTTGTGGGAGTTAATAATGGATGCTCATATTTTGCACAGGCTGGGACAGCAATGAGATCTTGTGAACTGAGAACATGCAGAGGCAATGTACTTAAATGGTTGTTACAATACCCACTTGAGTCCTGCTACTGGTGCCTTTTCAGTGGCAGTATAGCTCTTGATATGACTTGACATGGATGCTCTTAGGAAGAAGGAAAATTTCCTAGAAGAAAATCTGAAAAAACTTGCAGAAGGAGCTGCAAGCTTTTGTGAGTTCAATGGAGCAGAGCCTAGTGGGAGGAAATGTGGCATCTTGCTAATTAATGGGTTGAATTGTCAGGCAACTTTCAGCTCTCAATGGGCTAGTCAGCTCCATTAATCAGCTCAACCCTGCATGGGTCTCCTCTAATAATGCTGTTACTGTCACATTGTATTAATAATCAAAATCCCAATTAAATGACACTCTGCAAGTCTGTCTTTCCCATGTGTAAATGAAATCTGAAGTCACACTGGTTGTTTTCTTTCTTTTATAGGATTTTGCAGTTATTGTTCTTTAACACCTGTTTTGGAGTGGAGTTTGTTTGCTCAAAGTCTCATTAAAATCCACAACATTCAGCAAACACAGTTGTCCTATTGTTTTGTTTTCATTTATTTTTATAATATGAGTATAAAAATTAAAAAGGCACCATTATGATGAACATCCAGACCTCTCTGAATGTCCATGGATTTAATCCCCAGGAGCCCAGGAGCTGTAAGAATCTTTTTTTAAGCACAAGTCCTCCATTTCTGTGCTTTTTGATTCACTTGAAGCCTGAAACTCAAAATGACACTGATTTAAAAATAGCACAGTCAGCCTGGTTTGTAAAGTGTGCAAACAGCTTTCAGGGGGCAGGAAAAACAAAGAGGAATATAGGAGTGAAGGGCTAGGTCCATTTCCAGACTGCATGCAGATTCGATTAGAGACCACAAGCTGAAACATGGTCAGCGTGTACAAGTCCAGAGCACAGCTTACACTGTGATTTATTTGCTGTAGGGGCAAGATTTTGCTGGGAGTATCTTAAAGCCCTGTAACACATTCTTCAGGAGAAATTAATCATTAGATGAATCTCAGTCTCTCAAATAATCTTTGAATCTATAAGGATATCTATTAAGAGTCTTGTGCTGCCCTGTGTCTCCCCAAAATCTTTCAAAGGACTTCTTTGACCAGTTCACAGACCCACATCCTGGCATGGAAGAAGAAAAGATATTTACATCTTAGACTTTTCCTCTGAGGATTTTTGCTCTAATATTCTATGATTAACTGTTGAATTTTAAAGTTCTGTTTCAATTACAAGTTCTGGCTCAGACTACCAAGTAACTAAACTTTATGATGTTGGATTTAAGAAATATAGTAATTGTCTATCACTGAGATTAAAAATTATAGTGACTGATTTTTTTTTAACTATGTCTTCATGCTCTTTCACTTGCTCTATTTTTTTATGTGAATTCCTTAGCTGTGAGCTGCCTGGACTGAGAATATATTTTGCTATTTGTGTCCAAAGGTTTCTCCACCAAGCAATTTGTATACATCACAGGAAAGGTGGGGTA
This sequence comes from Rhagologus leucostigma, assembly GCA_013397725.1. Taxonomy (NCBI): domain Eukaryota; kingdom Metazoa; phylum Chordata; class Aves; order Passeriformes; genus Rhagologus; species Rhagologus leucostigma. The sequence continues at coordinate 986,949 of VZTD01003250.1, forward strand.
TACATCCATGAAATTTCTGGGGAACTTAGCATGTATATCAACTTTATTTTGGAAATGTTGTTTCTTTTGTGGTTATATAATCTCTCACTCAACTGGCCAGGGTCATGTCCTCAGCCAGCAAAGGTCTCGGAAGGCAGTCAACTAGGCAGAGAGGCTTGGGCCAGTATTGTCCCAGTACCAACAATACCTCTCTGTCCCCTAAAGTAGAAACCCCAGAATTTGCAGATATATCCATCTGGGTCCAGGACTGACCACTGCACAAGGGGAAATGATTTCACAGAGCCAAAAGAGAGGACGGATGCGAAGAATGCAAGCAGCAGTAATGAGAACAAATTGTTGGGTCAGTCTGGCTGGCTCTGGGCTGTAGCTGTAAAAGGCAAATCATCTCACTGCTGCTGATACCAAAAGCACAGAATGAGGCATTTCCTGCTTTCCTAAGTATCCATCACACTAAGCTCCACAGTGACCAGGTGTTCGCATTAACCTTGCCTCTTTGTGCCTCTTTACATGGCATCACTGTCAGTCCAGCAGCAGCCCAAAGCTCTTCCCAAGGTCACCCACCACCCACAATGTCTGTTTACCAGCTTGTCCTGTCCTCTGGTCAAGCTACAGAGATCAAGGTGGGGGCCAATTCAGGAGTGTCTCCTCAAAACTATGGTCTCTGAGCAATTTGGGACCACAGCAGAAAAATCTTCTCTAATCCACTTTACCAGTAAGTTTCTGAAACCTGTTGTTTGTGTTTCTCAAGCACAGTGGCTTTGAGGTAAAACTTCAGCCAGGTTATTAATGGCAGCAGGGCCAGAAAGTAGATGAGCCATGGATTACTAGTGGAGACATGGCCCTCTGTACAAAAGGGGAGGAAGCAAAAAGTGGTAGATGAATGTCACTAGGACCTAGAGACTGCAGGTAGGAAAGAAGACGCTCTTGCAGAACATCCCACAAAACTCTCCCCACCTTTACACTCTGTGACAGTGATTCAACCTGCAACCTTCTAACCACAGTCCCTCTGATTATACTGAGCTCTGCAAAAACCTTCACGCACTGCAAGGTGTAAAGGAACAAGTAAGGTTTTGGAGTCGGATCAGCCATCTAATCAGCCCTGAATTAATTAAGGTCTGATGTAGAATACACCTTTAGGAAGACACCAGTTTTGATTTAGAAATAGGATCCTACCAGCCCACAACACATAGGAGTCAAAAGAGAATATTAGCTCCAAACGAGAAAGAGAATTATGGAGTAGAATAAAGAACTTCACATATAATGTGTCACATTTTCAACAAATGTTAAACAACTCAGTCTCTGAAGCCAGAAGAGCTATGCTGATTTATGCCATTGTAAGAATCTGAGTCCAGAGTTTTAGGACTTTTTTTTAAGGAAAGCTTTGCACTTCATTGTAATGCTGCTGTTGAAAGAACAGGTAGGGGTTTACATTTCTGCAGTTTGATGAAGTGTGCTGTACTTTGTACCTGATAAGAATAATACGTTTGTTTATTTATTAGGTGGGTAGAAGAGAAGATTTATGTTCTTAATGATGCATTTCCATTGCTTTTATGTATTTGGTGTTGCAAATGACAACTTTGTAAGTAATGCAACTTCACTTAATTACAGCCCATTTTCTTCAAAACAAGTAGGGACATGAATTTTCAAGGGGACTTGCCTTCATGGAAAATCTGAAGGGATAAAAATGAATTGCTGCATATCTAAAAGGACAAAGAAATGGCAGTAAGAACCAAATTGGAATAATGCTAGATGTCAAGTCAGCTGGTGATTTTGCTGTAGAGAGACCAATTCCCCTCAATGATTTGGAAGTGATGCCATGATGATTTTTTTGCTTTTTCATATCCCCCTCTCATATACCCTTCCACATACCCTTCTACACAGCTCTGCATGTATCCTTAGTGCTTTTAGCCCGCATACTTGTAATTCCTCAAGTCTGATAACTAGCTTAGACCCAAAGTTCCATTAAGCCAGGAGACTGAACATCTTGAAAACCCTGAAGTTGGGTCAGTAAGCCCCAGACACCAAGGTCCTCTCCAGAACACATTCTGTAAACCAAGATAGGCCCATCCAGGGGGAAGGTTCCTCAAGGAGAAGCCTCTCATTGGGGAATCTTTGATAGATATGCTAATGTGCAAGGTCTATAACTGTATACGCGAATTATCGTGTGTGTGCATCTTGGGGTGGGCATCCTGGTGTGCATCTTTCGGGTGTGCACTTTCGGTGTGCATTCGGGGGTGCTTTCTACCTGGATGTGGTGCACCAGAGGATCCTTACATAAATACCGAGGTAAAACCCTTTTTCCCCTCTAACCATGTTTGGCTTTTAATTCTAAGCCCAGGGAAAGGCATCAGAAGGAGTAAGAATTATTAATGCAGTTAATGAAGATTTTTTTTTTCTTTTAAAAATACAGTTAAAGATTTCCATCCCTGGAAATCCTCAAGGTCAGGTTGAATGGGGCTCTGAGCAACATGGTCTAGTGAAAGGTGTCCCTTATTCCAACGGGGAGGTTGGAACAAGATGATCTATAAGGTCCCTTCCAACCCAAACTATTCTATGATTCAAAGATACTAAACATGGTACAATTTACTAGCTTGGATTAAAAATGTATTTTCTATAGGATTCATGGTATGCAAAATACATTCAAAACTTGAATGGACAATGCAGAAGCACTGAACAACCCAGCTTGTTGGGCACAGTTAAGAAGCCAACTGCATTAGCACAGGTGACCCAGGAATACCCAGAGCCCAGAGTAATGTCTGGTGGCTGAACACACTTTACTGCTCAGATGCCTAAAGTGGTTACTTAAAAGTGAGCCTAATGGTCTCCACAGGACCGGCTCAGAGTTTTGATTTGCAGAGAAATCAGCCTCCATAAAAAGCAGACAGTCCAAGGATGCAAAGGGAAAATATGCAAGGAGACATAAAGGAAATTTGAGCCATGCTAAAGGAAACTTGATTCACTGTAAATGTCACTGCAGATGAAGCTCTTCAAGAGGGTGCAAGAGCAGGCAGGATGTGGTGGATGAGCTTTGTGCAGGCAAGATACATTATTTGAAGAAACATGCTGTGATGATTTCAAGTGGCATTCATTTCAAATCAGTTGGTGAGTTGCCAGCAAGACAGAGAGGTCATGTGGGTTTCTTATGAGAGAGGAAGTGTTCTCATGTTGCACCACTCAGCTGGAGCGTAAATTTCATCCCTAAAGCCACAGACAGCAGGTGCAGGTGTCAATTCTTTTGTTCTCTTTCCCTCTTTTGGCAGAAGCAGTTAGAAGGCATTTTTCTTGACATTACTTTTTGTCAAAAATAAAAAAATCCTATGGAAAACACTATCATTTCAGACACTGAAATACAGAAACTACTCTTGATAGAAAAGCATCTACTGGTACATGATTAAATTATTACAATCGGTCATGTTAAGGGATCTGAGATCAGTGCTGGCTAGGACCTACCTGATGGGTGTCAATACAGCATGGAGCTGTTTTTTTATTAACCCTTCTCTCTCCTGGCAGCATCAAATGACATGGCATTGGCACTGTAAGGAAAGTTCTGGGGGTCTGTCTCTCTAGCAGAGGTACTCTGGTCCTCCTGGTCAGTGGGGCTTGTAAATTTTCTGATGCAGTTTCCATAAAACCTTCCTGGTTTCAGGTGTGATTTTATTCCTGAAATTCACTTGTCATGCTGATTTTTCCATCCTTTGTCTCTGACCAAAGACAAATCTTTATCTGATGTCTAAAATGTTTTACGGCATTCTTAAATTTACAGTTCTTTTACCCAACATTAAAGATATTTGGTTACTTTAATTAAAAACTGTTGTTATGTAGCACTTAGGCATTTAGCTAGAGCACTTTACTGCATCATGCTGGAGTAATTACTCAGAGTTGTCACCCAGGGTGTCTAGGATAGGTATTGTATTATTCATATTATAGCTAATCACCTTCTGGTAAGTATAAAACCTCACATTTGCTAGCACTGTGAAGCTAACACTTAACAAGAAGTTCCTGCTAGACACTCTCCTTGTGACAACACAGTTTTCAGGAGTCACAGGGGAAAACAAGGGAGTGAGGTTTTGTCTAGACTACTGTGTAGGAGACGGCCTGCTGTGTAGGCAGACACTGACATTTGCCTGTAAGCTGAACTAGGAAGATGCAAGATCAAGATGATTCACAATCTGGGAGTGCGTTACCAGGGCTCCAGACCTGAGGTGATATTGCAGGCCTTTTGCAAAGCTGTGTTAGTTGGAGGGCAGCAGCCTTCTAAGATGTGGTTATTGGCAATTTAATCCTATATCCCTTCTACCTAATGGGGTCATTCCAGTCCCTCAAAGATCAAAGTTTCTCATCTGGCACAAGTGAAACAAGGTATGGACAATAACAGGAAGCTGATGTCAGCTCTCCAGGAACTCTCTCTGAACCCGAGGGAACTATTAAAAACCTGGGAACCCCTAGTCAGACTGACAACTCTGGTTAGAAGTCAGGCACTGCTGCCTAAGAATGAAAAATCCATGAGAGGCATGGAGAGGAAAAGTTAATGTAATATTAAAACTAGAAATATCCATTCTGTCAAATGAAATGCCCTGCTGTTTGATCCCATTTACTGGAGTAAGGCTTGGTTTTTAAATTACATGTCAGATATAATTTTGCACTGTGGACATGAAATGTGGGACTGTTCTTTAAAGGAATAAAAGATCAGCTCAGATCCAAGTGCCTGACTAATAGTGAGCTCTCTTTCATAATGGTTCCAAATTTGGCAGCCAGCTGCAGCCTCGAGTGAGGGTTTGGATAGGGGCCATGGACACTGACAGCAGTGTCCAGTGCTGACTCAGGAATCTCCATCTCCCTTGGAGGCATCCTTATTTTGCAGTGGATTCTGCCAGGTGAACCCAGGAAGCAGAACACTTCCACACTTCCCTTAGGAACGCATGGCAGCACCTGCAGTGAGCTCATTTCAGGGAGAAGCCACAGTGTGTGTGCAGGAAAGGACAGAGACAGAGGAATAGGAACCAAGTGACCACACCTCCTTGTGGGTTTTCTGAGTTAAATCAAGAGCCACTGGCCTGTGAGCACAATAGCAAAAACCCAAGTTTCCTTTCTTGTGGAACAACACTTCTGAATACATATTCAAACTTACTTCAAGAGGTTGTCTTCCTCTTACAAGCCGTTTCTCTGACTTATTTTATTATCCAGTCTTATTGTATCTTTGCTAAGTGTGCCTGTTGGGATGTGAAGGCAGAATTAGCACCTGTGTTTCTATTCACTTTCTGTCTTTTTCTGCCTGAATTTTCATGCCAGAAGAAATTTTAAGGGTGATTATCTACCTTACTGATGTGATGGGAAGATTCAGTCATTCTGTTCTTTAAATTAAAAGCCTTGAACACCTAGAGTAGAAGGCAGTCCCCATGGGCAATTTTTAATTAAGTTTTCTCTCATTGATTATAATCTGTACTAATGTCTACAGGTCTCAAGGCAGATCCGAGCCGCATTGTGCAAGGTGCTGTATGAATCTGGGGAAAGGAATTAATCTCAGCTGATTTTAGCCATCCAAAAGTGAAGCACCTATGCTGTGCTTGTTGAAAGAGTTCTTTCTACAGTGTAAAACACAACAGCAAACTGGCCCCTTCTGTGCTATGTGTTTTAGAAAGGTGGGATCAGTCATCTTCTGGAAGTGCCTCTGTCCATTAACTAAGTAAGAAGCTTGTCTTGGTGTCTTGGTCTAAGGATGCTCAGGTGAGAATCAGCCCTGGTGTGTGGTCTTTCGCACCACAGGAAGAAATAGCCCTTAAACCATCTGAATTCTAATTTCTGCAGCAAACATTGAAACAGGAGAAATTAGAAAAACAGTATTGAGTGACGAAATTACTTGCAAGTGTTTCAAAGTAGAGAGGGAAGCAGCACTTAGACCCTCTTGCCCCCTTACCCCAATGCTGGGTCACCAACTCAACTGGAGATTCAAACAATATCTCCCTGGCTCAGCGAAGATGAAGGCCAGTTTACCCAGGATGAGGTGAGATTACAAAGGGCATTATTTGCAAAGGTTTCAATGCAATTGTGTCTTACTTTCCCCAAAAGAAGGCAGAACTTGAGGAAGCCTTGCAGATCTTTGCTAAGATCTCTGATTTTCTCTCTACAGGAAGCTCTTCACACCAAGATTAGGTTTGGGTGTGTTGATCTCCATGTGATTGTCCAAATGAAGTCTCTGATTTTGTCACAGTTTGATATCTACACGAGGTACTCCATCCTGAAGAGCCTGCCCTTGACAGCTTTTTAATCATGTGAATGGTCAATTACAGAGTTGGATTGAGTGAGTTGAGCACAATGGATTTTTTTTTTTCTTCATTTTCACTCTCTCTCTCTATTTACAGATTTTTCTGGGAATAGACAAGAATTTCCTGCAATGTGTTTGTTATTTGAAAAGATTCATGCATTTTGTGAGCAAATAATTCTTAGCCTGTAGATTGTTCACCAGTAATTTGTTGAGGATATTTGGAATGCATGCCATGTTGGTTAGATACATAATTCACTTCATATTGTTACTGTGCTCTGATTGTGTAATTTATATAATAAAATATAAGGCAAATTATGAATTTTACAATTGCTTGAACAACGGGAAATTTACTCTCAGTGAATATTTGCAGATTCTGTCTCAACATTCATTTTTCATGAGCTTTCATTCTGGCAAAGATGCTTTGCTACAGTATTTCTGGAAAGCAAACACCAAAAGGATCTTAAATACAGACAAAACGGTTGGGGAAACAAACTTGCATTCAACGGAAAGCACTTGCTGGGTTTGTCCAGGGCTGCTGCTGTGCTGTTTTGCCCAGTCCTTCCTCTCACTGCTGGTCTGAAGATTGAAAGCGTCTCTCAATGGAAATAATAGAGTGAGAAAAACTGAAAGTCACAGTATGCCCACCACTAGCTCCATGATTCAGGACTCCAAGTCATGCACTGGACAGCTGAAACAGACTGCCTCCAGCTATCTTCTCTGCCTCTTTGAGAGGTCTCCCCTCCACACTAACTATGCTTTCCTATTCATTTACCCAAAACAGACATTCACCTTCTTTTCTTTTTTTCATGATTGGCCCCCTTGCACCCTGTAGAGCAGCCACAGCTGGGCCCAGGCCACTGCAGGCACTTCACGGCTGCCTTCAGGCTGCCCAAGGGTGCAGGTAGCACTTCTCTGCCTGCCCAGACCCCATGCCTGGGAAGGCTTCTAGGAAGAAAGGGAGAGGCATCTGGCTCCCTGCTGTGGCTGAGGGAACATCTGAGCACAACAGGACAGCCAGCAAACCAGACCTGGGGCACGCTGCCAAGTGTACTGCAGTGCTGACAGCTTTGGAACAATCCCTTGAGATAGCAGAGATTGCTGGCTTGGGATTTGGGTTTGGTTTTTTTTAAATTCCTTTGCATTTGAGCTCTACCAAGTCACTCAAGTGAAGTGTGGCAAAGCTTGAAAGCCCTGAAGACATTATTTATTTATTTTTACAAATCCTGCAATAAGTCAGTTTAGTTGTTCTGAGGTTGTTTTATAATTTTGGATATTTTTTTCTGTTTTTTTTCTCACTCCTTTCAGCTGGAGAGTTCTTTGTTTCTAAGCCTCGGAGTAGTCTAAGTAAAATGGTGGATAAAAATCATGGCATTCACTTGACAGGCTGAGTTCTCCCACCTGCTACTGGTCTTCTGCTGACCCATAGAGAGCTAAAGTGGAAAGGCTGGGAGAGCTATTGTATTGATCCACCAGTTAACCAGAGCCAAGATTTTTAATCAAACTTTGCCATTTGTCTACATGCGCCCATGTATGTTCACGAAAAGCACTGGCGTGTCGGAGTCCGGGGGATGTTCTGGTGGGGTGCTACCCCCTCCCAAACCGACTCCAACAGAAAGTCGTTCGGCAGCCACTGCGTTCACACAGACACACACACTCACTCCGGATCGCTTCCCGACAGGTCGACGGCAAGGAGGCAGGAAGGATCTTTGTGTGGAATTTCCACAGCAGAGATTTATTTCAGCTCTACCTTGAAAGCAGGCCAGGGACAAAGACCTTGGGGAATGGAGGTTTCCATCTTATGTACGGGGGCGGGAAAAGCATCAGGGACAGGAGCGGTATAGGTAGGCAGTATAGGACATAGGTGGGATTAGAGTACAGGAGCCAATGGGAAAATCTGAGTGAGTGGTAGGAAACAAGGTCCAATGGGAGAGTGGGGAAAGGAGAATTTTCTAATGAAGGAGCAGATAAGTTATAAGGAGGAGGGGAGGCCAACTGGGGAAGCAGAACTGGGATACATTCCATAATACAACAGGGCATTCTGGGGGAGGCCTTTTTAGTCACTTTAACCTGGGGAGCTCTCTCGGGGTCTGCCCCTTTCACTGGTTCCCACACTGGCCTAATGCATTGTGAGCAGTGGAGCCTTATTTGACCCTATTTGCCTAAAATGAGGATAACTGGGGCTAAATTTTTGCTTATTGCCCTGAAATTGGGGCAATTGCATCAACATTGCAGTTGGCCACAGTTATCCGTGTGGACAATTGAAACATGCATCATGTGCCTTTCTGGGCTTGGCACTGCACCCAAGGCTTCACCCTTGCACAGTGCCTGTGCATCAGTGACTCTCCCTCAGTGGAACAGTGCACAGCACGGCACGTGCCGTTGGGGCTGAGGCAATCGGTGTAGGGACTGATTGCCATCTCCTTGGTGGCGGTTTAGGGACATGGCTGCTCCAGACGTGGAAGTGAAAGAGGACAAAATCTCTTCTGCCAGCCTGCATGAAGCAGCAGCAGCCTCCCTGTGTAGCGGCTGCTCGCTCTGTACACGCCCGGCTGCAGCCTTTAATTAACTTCCCTGGCTGAGCAGAGTCGTTGCTAATGAAGCGTCTAATTCTGAGAGCAGGGGGCATGTTCCATCATTTAGTGCATTCCTGTGATTCCAGAATCTCGTAATACTCCGTTTTCCTCATCAGTTACCTCCTTTTGGTTTTTTTGTATTTGTAATTCTACTTCTCTCCTTTCCCACATGGGTGTCTGTACTCTGGCTTCAATTACATTTCTGCAAAAATCTGTCTGAGCAGGGTACAAAGCTTCAGTTCAAGATTTACCAATATCTAATCTCAGGAGCATAGCGCCATGTGACGTACAAACCCCAAACTGGATTTATGTGCTCATTTGGAATTAACACAAGCCTCTGAATGAGATTTCTTTCCTTCCTCAGAATGAATTCTGTCCATAACTACTCTGACAAAACTAAAATAAACTGATTTTTTTCTTGTTGTTGTTCACCATTTGCTATTGTCAAAACACCACTATTTTCACCAGGGATCAAAGGTGGTCCATGCATCTGAAGGTTTAATACCTGATAAAGCCTCTAGCTCAGTCTCCAAATAGATGTAAACCTCACCAATGTGGCATCCTGAATTTTTTTTTCACTGCTTTGTGGTTTTTTTAACTGCATCTTATTCTCAAGGCAGCTGGTCCTAGAAACTTCAGATGAAGTTTGGTAGAAAGGTCTTAGAATCAATTTTGAGAGAAGGAAAATCTCAGGGGGAACATACCTTTCGGAAACTCAAAAACTTCAAAATAACACAGACTCCAGAAGATACTGAAACAGTGAGCAAGGGCTGAAGGAAGCCTGTGGTTCCAACTGAACAAACAGAATTAAGGTGGTGTCTTTCACTCAAATTTTCTGTTAGGCAATCCCACCACCTCTGTTGCTGCTTATTGCTGTCTGTTAAGTCACCGCCTCCCTCAGGCCACTCTGCAAAGCTCCTCACTGTTACTGCTACGGTGGGAACACCCAGGTTTGGGGACCATGGGCAAAAAGGAGGATCTCAGCACTACTTCGGTGTCAGAGGCAAAACAGACAGCAGGGGCCAAGTTAGGAGAACTGATTCCGTAGCACCCAGTAGCAGGCATTGGGTAGCCTCTTGGAAGCCACGTGGCTGTAAAACCTTTTGTAGGAACTTAATGAGCCATGGTCTGGAGAAAAACTTTTGCAGACCCCTCGCCCTTTCTCATCACTGCACTCCCTTTCAGCTAGAGAAGAAAGCAAGGAGAAGAAAGCTTCTGCTGAGTGAAGAGGATAGAAAATGTTTGGGCCAGCGAGGAAAGGAAATTACAGAAACTGCAGCTGGTTGTGGTGAACAAGCTGGATCCCAAGGCAAGAAAAGCAGGGAAGCCTGAGCAGAAGGAGGTCCACAGGCAGCAAGAAGAGAGGCAGTAATAGAGCTAGCTATTTGCTCAATTAATTGTCATTTGTTTAATTTGTAATTTAGAAATGAAATGATTTTTTCTGATTCATTCAGAGGAAATTTCCCGAGGTGCTGAGAGCAGTTTCCTAAAATGAAAGCTGATATTCTGTGATTAGCAAGATGATTATTGCACTCTGGGCTGAGGCGGATGTTATGGCAAGGCACAGCTTAGCAGCACATCTCTCTAGTCTTAAACCTGTTAAGGAAGCTTCATGTCCCACCATCCAGGAGCCACTCTGGAAGAGATACTTCACCACCCGAGCTGGGACTGAGGCCCCTTTGACGCCATGATGATTTTTTGTTTTTTCACATACCCCTCTCATATACCCTTCCACATACCCTTTTACACAGCTCTGCATGTATCCTTAGTGCTTTTAGCCCACATACTTGTAATTCCCCAAGTTTGATAACTAGCTTACACCCAAAGTTCCGTTAAGCCAGGAGACTGAACATCTTGAAAACCCCGAAGTTGGGTCAGTAAGCCCCAGACACCAAGGTCCTCTCCAGAACACATTCTGTAAACCAAGATAGGCCCATCCAGGGGGAAGGTTCCTCAAGAGGGGGGCTTCTCTTGAGCCTCTCATTGGGGAATCTTTGATAGATATGCTAATGTGCAAGGTCTATAACTGTATACGCAAATTATCGTGTGTGTGCATCTTGGGGTGGGCATCCTGGTGTGCATCTTTCGGGTGTGCACTTTCGGTGTGCATTCGGGGGTGCTTTCTCCCTGGATGTGGTGCACCAGAGGATCCTTAAATAAATACCGAGGTAAAACCCTTTTTCCCCTCTAACCATGTTTGGCTTTTAATTCTAAGCCCAGGGAAAGGCCTCACCTTCACAGCTACATGCCCCGCACTCACATAGTCCCACCAGGTGTCCTTGCTAGGTCGACCCCAGGCTGCCCATAGCAGAGTCTGAGATGTCCAGATCCCTACAATAATTAAATCTTGGTGCAATAACAAAACAACGGCTCCAGCTGGTGCCTCCAAGGAGGGACCCCAAGCAAAGGAAACCCTGATCTTTTATTCTCTCTGGGGGCTGGAGGTCCTTGGCTCCTGCTGTGTCTCTGAATGTCCCATCACCTGGGCTCAATGCCAGTATTACTGTTCTTGTTGTTGTCATTATTAGGAAAGGAGGAAGACTTAACTCAGGAGATTATAATGATCTTTGATCAAGAATTGAGGGAGACTTGAGAAAAACATGACCTACACAACAGTTAAAAAAGCCATACACTGATACTGGTCTTGGTTTAAAGCTTAGAGATGTTAAAGAAATAAAAATAAAGGCCTAATAATGAAGTGCAAAACAACTTAAAATGTGTCATCTTATTAACCATTACCAAAACTGTTTCTTTTACTTTTAATTCTGTATTGACTCTATTGATTTAGTATCCTTTAAAACAGTAGTCTGTTCAAAGATACTTACGTACTTTACCATTTTCTCATCAGAGGAACAGCATACTGAAAGCAAATATCGACTCTGGTCTATAGAAGTTAAAATGCATACTGCAGGCTTGTGCTTTTGTCCTGTACGTTTTAATGGAGAGAGAGAAGTATTGCTGCTAAGCTAGAAACAGGAGATATTTTTAGCTGCTGAATATTAATAAATCAAGGAGTTCCCTACCTTTCATGAAAGCATGAAGAATATAGAAATATTGGGCTGTATTAAAAAGGAAGTATCTATTAAAAATAGCTGTAGGAATACAAAACACTAACAGACCAAAGAATATTTGAGTTCAGCTTTGTCTCACTTGCAGACCAGGCATGTTTGTGAGACGGACTGCACATAGTCCTGTAGTGACAGAATAATATACTGAAAGTGCATATAGGATCCTGCAGGATTTCAAAATCTTTGCATATTGAAAAACAACAAGGTCATGATTATTATAAAAGAGAGAGGCTAGTCAGTAACTTTCAGGAACAGATGGACATCCCTAGGCACAATTCTGAGTGCCCAAATTCTACCCGGGATAAAAAAATCATTTGGTGGCAGTAGTTCTGCACTCTGTGTATCAGAGCATCATTTACACCTGGACAGAAATATTTTTTACTCTTATTTTAAGCAAATTTAGCACAGACCAGAAACTACACAGGGGAAAGGGAGAGACAAGCTGAGCACATTATTATTTATTATTAACATTATTGCACTTCAAAGCTGCAGTAAACTGAGAGATTTGGGTTCCACCTGGTTAGGCACTGAACAAACACAGTCAGCAAGGCAGTATTTGTTCCACATCCTCCCTTTTTTTCATTCCCCCTCAGTGGTCCTTCTGGGAAATACACAGGGTAATAACCAAAACTCCTGACTTTAACCTCTCTGAAGTCAGGATTTTTTAATCTTACAATAGGCCACTAGTGCTCGGAAACCCAAAGCTCTGGATTTCACCAAATGAAGTGAGATAAAAGTGTCTGGGCATACATTACCCATAGCATGAGTAAAATAATGTAAAGTTTGTGAAGGAATGTGGATCTATGTATCTACCTGTGCCAGTGATTTTTAGCTGGAAGGGATGAGCACTACAGCTACTGCCACCCACTTGGAGCTACAGCTTCCAGTTTTACCAGTGCTGATACTTTTAATTCCCAAAAATGTTCTCAATCACTTCCCACACTAAAGGACACAAATTTTATTCTTCAAGGTAACTGTAGAAACCATAAGAAAGAAACTTTTCAGAGACCAAACACACTCTTTGTAGAAACATCTCAAAGGAATGAAAGAGCCAGGCTGGCTCTGAGTAGTGCTGAACCCGACTGAGCCTTCTTTTTCTGATGTGCCCAAGAGGGAATGCACAGAATGAAGCAAACAGCCAGCACACTGTGATGCCCACATCCATCCATGAATGTGTTGAGACTTCCTAAGGCAGAAGTCACACTCAGTTCATTGTCTTAAATAGCCATTAGTGCACCTGCACTACACAGAGGATGCATGGTTTTATCACTGTCCGAATTCCACTTCCTCCACTAGGTAAAGTTTCCTCTCTTTCGCTGTACTTGCTGCCTCTGAAAACTTTTCTTAACACTCAAGATAAATGTGAGACAATAAAGCTCAGCTTTTACAGCAATTTTAATGCAAAATGGATCCTTAAGCAATTTGCTGAGTTAAATCACACAGTTACAGAATTAAATAATGTAAATCTAATTTTTTGCAGCTTTAATGTATTAGTTCTTGTTTTATTGCTACTGTCCAATTTGAGTAATTCTTTCCCTTCTTTTTAGTGCTATTATTTAATATTTATGTAACAGCGATGATCAGAGGTCTCAATAAGACTGATCTGAGTGTTGCACAGACTGAGTAGTCACATGTTACGCTCCTTAAGAGCAGATCCTGAAAGATGGGATGCCATCCAGAGGGACCTGGACAAGCTTGAGAAGTGGGCCCATGGGAATCTCACAGGGTTTAATAAGACCAAGTGCAAGGGGTTGCAGAGCAACCGCTGGTATCAACACAGGCTGGGGGATGAACAGACTCAGAGCAGCCCTACCCAGAAGGACTTGGGAGTGCTGGTAGATGAGAGGCTGGACATGGCCTGGCAATGTGCACTCACAGCCCAGAGAGCCAATTGAACCCTGGGCTGTATCAAAAGCAGTGTGGACAGCAGGGCAAGGGAAGGGATTCTGCCCCTCTGCTCTGCTCTGGTGACAACCCACCTGCAGTGCTGCATCCAGTTCTGGGGTCCCCAGCACAGGAAGGACATCAGTCTGTTGGAGCAAGTCCAGAGGAGGGCCAAAAAGATGATTAGAAGGAGGGAGCACCTCTCCTGCAAGGAAAGGCTGAGAGAATTCGTTTTATTCAGCCTGAAGGAAAGAAGGCTTTGGGGTGACCTAATTGCTGCCTTCCAGTACCTGAAGGGAACCTACAAGAAAGATGGATAGACTATTTACAAAATCATGGCTTCCAAACTGAGAGAGAGTAGGTTTAGATTAGATATTAGGAAGAAATTCTTTACTGTGAGGGTGGTGAGGCGCTGGACCAGGTTGCCGAGAGAAGTTGAGGGTGGTCCATCTCTGGAAGTGTTCAAGGTCAGGTTGCATGAGGCTCTGAGCAACCTGGTCGAATGAAAGGTGTCCCTGCCCATGGAAGAAGGGTTGGAACTAGATGATCTTTAAGGTCCCTTCCAATCCAAGCCGTTCTATGATTCTGTGATTCTATGATTCTATGATTCTATGAACCTTCTGAATTAAATTTTGCTTTCACTGATACCAGTGGTAAAACTTAATTGGTTTTGTTGAAGCCCTTAGAGAGACCTCATCCGATTATAGACACGTGATGATTCAGTCATCTCTAGTCTGATTGCAGGTGAGACACTTGTGGTTTTAAAGGTCCAAAGATGATTTTCTGGATGTTGTTTCTACAGTTATAGCAATTCTTGGTTCATGCTCAAGGCACAAACACGGCAGTGAGGTCTTTGGTGTGCACCATGCCAGCAAGCAGAAGTCTGGTGAAAACTTGGCTGAGGAGACAGACATGAGCTCTTTGAACATCTGGTGAGGGTAATGTGTGCACAATAATATTCAAAACTGCAGTCTCATTGACTGCTGAGCCCTGGCAGAGAACTGTCAGGAAACACATAATGAAGGTTGAAAGGCCCAGCCTCTGTCTAGTCAAGTGGCCAGAGGCAGAGAGAAATGTGGAGGTCTTCTTTCCAAGGGATTGGGCACCAGTGTGTGGTGGAGAGGAGTGACTAGCTCTGCTTCAGACATGAGACTTGCTGGGGCCACAGGCGCATGCACAAGCATCAGTGCTTGAATCAAGCCCACGTTTTAATTCCATGACTGTTTCTAGAGTGATAACTTCTGGCTCCCTGCAGTTTGCTAGCAGAACTGAAAAATTCCTTAGAGTGTACTGACCTTTCTATTCTGAGCCAGCTTTCACCAGTCCCTTGGAAACAGCAGTGAGCCCCAGGGAACCACAGCCTGCAGGCTGCAAACTGCTGTCCTAAATACTCCTACGGCTGTTCTGAAGTGCCAGCTTCCCCAAGGATGCAGAAAACCTGACCTTAGCACAACCCTTCTGGAGAGGCAGACCCAGAGAGAAAGGAAATATTTTGGCTGGGTCCAGTGAAGTAATCTTTCATGGGCAGTTGTCTGCAGCCAGGAGACAATATACTGAGCATCAGATCTGATTCCTTACAGAAGAAGCTCCTCTCTGTTTATTTCTTATCACATGCTGAGTAGCAGCCAAGTCCCATGCCCTGTGGCTTTTCACAGACCTTATCTACATCTTCTTCCTCATGTCCTGCAACAAAATCTGGCCAAAAGTTTTTCAACCGAAGATTGGTTATTTTTTCCTTTTGCCAGTTAATGAACAAAGAGTGTGCCAGGAGACTGTATTGATTTTCTAACAGGCTGAGGAAAAACAGGTTTCCTGTCAACTTCCGTTTCTTCTGGCCACCCACCCATGAAACATTGCAGATTCAAGCATCTGCTATACCAGGCAGAGCTCTCCAGAGATGGCACCTCAAAATTCTGACGTTCAAGTGACCTGGGAAGCACTATGGATTTTACCAAGAAAAATTGTAATATGGTAACACTTTGTGAGTCCTGTCCCACAGTAGTCGTGGGGCTTTAACTCAGTGGATTGCTCTGTCCTGATAATCTTCCTCACATGATGCTCACATAAAATCTGATCATCCCTGTGGCACAACTGCACTAATTTTTTTGTTCTTCCACAGCTTGCTCCCCCTTTCATTGAAAGGAATATCCCCTTCTCTTCACCACTGTCCTGCCCAGGCAGCATTTGACTGAAGCCTTCTCAGATGACTATTCTGTTCTTCTCCCTGGACATTTTTTTCCAAAAGATTTGTGCCAGAATAACATTTTCAAAAAGCTCATTTCCCCACATTGCTCCAGACAAACCTTTGAGACACACCAAGATGCTGTGGAAAATCAGAGAGCAGAATGAAGGTGCATTTTCCTGTGAGAACTCTTGCCCTTGCCGCTCTCGCAGATCCTCTGTTGCTGTCTGTGGCATTTCCCTGGAGGCTGCTGTCTGAATGACAAACAAGTGAAGGGACAAGACTCATTCGAAAAGAACAAAAGCTCCCAGAAAACCCCGAAGGGCCTTTCCACTCCTGTAGAGAAGTACCCTCCAGGAGTCAAAAGAAAACCTCTGAATGTCCAAACAGAAGTGCCCTCTGAGGCTTTCAAACCAAGCAAGCCTTCCCTTAGATTTAAGGCTCCCTTTAACCTGGCTTGATTTGGTGCAAGCCTGAGGGCTCTTTGTGCTCCAGCCATCAGACAACAATTTAGAGGCGTGTGGCCATGAGCAGCCTCCCTTTCCTAGTGAGTGAAATACAGGGAGAGTCCTTTCCCTGGGCATTTTAAGCAGCTTTGTCCATGGGAGCCTTTTTCAACTGACTTTGCTTCAGGTCCAAACTAAATGCAGCATTTAAACAGGGTACCAGAACATTAAGTGTATATTGGAAGCCCTGAAGAGTGCAGGAGAACAACAGCACTCATTCATTTTGGACAATCATGGCTACGGGAGACTTGGATGTGATTGGTTTTACAGAGAGCTTTGAGGCCAAGATGTTGGCTTTGAGGCCAAGCTGAGTTTCTGAGATTGAAATCAAACTCTGAAATTAAAGTTCTGTATATTTGTATATAGTTTTTTCTAATGTGGATCCGTAACTGAAATTTCAAACTCCAGCAAGTAAATGAAAGAAACTGGGGAGAGAGTGTGCTGAACTGGCCCTCTGCCTTCGTAGATCACACCTTTGTTTCAAACTTCTCAGGAGACCAGAAGAGACTGAGATGAACTGTTTCTAGTAGCTAGTGGTGTTGTTGCTCTGACTGTTAAGTCAAGCAATGTCTTTGTATCTAATTTCCTCTCCATTATGAACTATAATAGGGCAATATCATGGTTCCTTCTGCCACATTTTCAGGCACATGTAGTGTCTGGTATACAGGAAATAAAGACATAATATCATCTCTGACTTGGTTACCTTCCTTCCTTAATACTTTAATAGATGCCTAATGTAGCTTTTATGGTTGAAAAGAGTTCATTAGTTTACAAATTAGCAGCCTGAAGAGAATTTTGCAACCACTAAGTGACTTTTCATTTCTAGCAAGACATCTGTTTGGATTTTTGTTTTTATAAGATCAGTGTGTATGAAATACAAGTGACATGAATGACTTAGCCACATAAAATTTTGAGACATCCATGATTGTTTCTTCCTCTTACAGTCTGTTCTTCCACCCATACTTCCCACTTCAAAACTTAAAATCCGCTGCACCATTTTCCCTTCAGCCACAAGAAAATGTGTCTTTTCCTCTAGGAAACCAGTTGGGCTTAGGAGAACAAACCAATGGTGACAACATACACTTTACTTTGGGAGATGCTCAGCAGATCTTAGAGTCTGTATAATTGCCACGAGACTTAAGTGACTTGTGAGGCTAAAAGATGGATGATTCCAGCCTCCTCGGGTGTGAAAAGATACCCTAGATACCCTAAGAACTGAATTCCCAGAAAAAACTTAAAGGAAGTAGATTGATTAATAAAATAAAATAAAATAAAATCTAATGAGACAAATCTATGCGTTTGCCTGGGATTATAGACACCAATTTGATGTCTCTGACAGCCCATCTTCAGCTTCTGTTCATGTCCTGAGAGTTTAATTAGTGTTACAAACTCAATTCCTATCCACATAAGAAGCTTTCAGGTAAGTATGATAAAGTACAGAAAAGCACTCCGTGAAAAGAAATAGAAAAGTTTCACTGAACTTCAGCAATTTGGTCACAATGCCTTCTGGGTAATTCTTTTTTTCTGGGTAATAAAATGAAACAGATCAGGCAGAAGAACAATCCAAGGCAGCAAAGGATTAAGAGCAAAAGGTGCACTGCTTAGTTAAGTGCCTTCTCAGACCAGAACTGCTGCAGTGCCATCCCACATCAGCAGTTTACTGGAACGAAGCCAGGTGGAACCATGAACCTCCAGTACATCAGGGGGTCAGATTGTCTCTCCCACAGCTTCTGCAGCACAGCTGGCCTCTTCTGCTGGCTTGAATCACATCAAATACAAACCTCCCTCCCCAGCTTGAGAGAAACCACAAGCAACAGTGTCTCTGTGGTGGGGGAATATGAGCCTTCATGGCACAAACTCTCCCACCCTCAGACGTTTGTGCTGTCAATTTCCAGCTCCATGGAATGTGCTTTGGCAGTCCTGGGAAACAGAAGAGACAAAAGAGACCATTTCGGATGCCCAGAGATTAATCTCACTTTTAGCCATATGAAAAGGCATCCAGTACAGGTCTCAATCATTCTGTAGTCAGCAGAGTGACCACCACCTCCCACCACTTGCCATATCTTTCCCTATGCTCTCCATAGCTGTTGCAGCCAGGGATGACCTGCATTCAGAAAGCTGAAGCACTGTAACGCACCATCAGAGGCAACTGGGTGACTTCATGAAACAGAAATATGAATAGATGGAGGAACCATGGAGAAACAGATCTGAATTCATTCTATAGTCAAAATACATATGAAGATGCTGCAGTCATAAGGATGCCAGAAAAAAATACTGTAGAAATCCACAGTGAAGTCTGGCTTTACTTTTGCTCTTCATAAATATGCTGATGATACTGAAAGCAGAATGTTAGGCAACATATTAGCTAAAATTATAAAAGCTATAGTGGGTGCTTCATTTACAATGAAACCACTGCCTCTGAAAAAAGTTCCAAAGTGATAAGAAGTCTCAAAATCATACAAAAGGATTATTCCCCTTTTAAATACTTAGAGAACCTGCCCCAACATTTGCTGGAGTGTGCCTGAGTGTGACTTTGTAGCTCTGCATGCCTCAGGGATTTTGCAGGCAGGAAACGAAAGGTGACATGACTTCAATTGAGTAACAGTTCGCTGAAAATTCACAGTTTATTAATCCTTCTCGCTTTGAGATTAGCAAAAGGGATGTTGGTTTTTCGTTTGTTCTTTCTGTTCAAAAGTCAAAGTGTAGGTCTGTACTAGCAACTAAAAAGAAAATTAACTCTATTCCAGCTGAAAGCAGAACAGACAAGACCTCAGTCAGGTGTCACTCTGTGGTAGGCATTTCTGTGGGCAGTTCCTGAGTTTGACAGAGTTAGTAGCTAGAAGAATACCAGGCAAAGTACAAATACAGCTGCCTGTATCAGAGTCTCCCTGATAACCACTTCTAGGCACTGTCACAAGCAGCACATATAAACCATCTTGTCCCAATAGGTACAGCCATGTTTAGGTGTAGATACATCCAGCAATTAGTGCATGCATCCTCTTGCTGCATGTTTACTGCAAAAAGTCAAATAAAAATAATTTCTGGCCTGGCTAAATCATTTGTTCTTAAGAAATCTTCAAACCTTGGTTGCAGCACCTCATTAATATAGCTCTATGACTCTATGATCAGTCCTGCTTTCTTCCCAGCCAAACTAAAGGGAACATACATGTGGCTACACACATTGTTACAGGTAATAATCAACATTAACATTTTTGGGTTTCTTTTACCTAGAAATATTGTTCAAAAGAGAATATGACAACTTAAGTAAATATGATATATGCTATATATTAGGAAGCACTTTCTCACAGAAAAACCAGCAAGGAATGTACTAGTGAGTGGTGGGAAGATACTGCCTTTTGAAGCTAGGTGGTGATCAGCACTGGGCATTTTGAAAGCAAAGTAGATATCATCCATCAAAAATGGCTTCAATCCTAAGGGAAACATGACTTTTATACTATCTTTGGACATGTTATAAATTGTTATTTTATAAGTTATATAATTATTATAAAGACTGTCTATTCAGGCTCTACTTATGGATGGTCAGGCTCTACTCATAATTTTCAGTAACATCTGGGATGCACTAGAATGCAACAATAAGGGACAACCTAGTGGTTTTGGGGCTAGCACCAAACTGATACTGGAAGTATCCTAAAAATCAGGGATGCAACGCTAAAGGTGGTGAAAAGCTTAAGAGGTGGTATGAAATCAGTAAGTGCAAATCAGGACAGGCACAGCAAAGGAATGCTAAGGGATGGCAAAACAAATCCAGGAGTAACTGGGTAGGCAACAGGACAGCAAGGAAATATTTGATCCATTCCATCCCCCTTGGCAGGTGCTTATTGTTGTATGAGGAACCACTGCGGAGCATGCCAACTGTGTTTCATCCAGAGAGCAGCAGCTGTATTTTATCCTATAATTTCTGTATCGTTATAACTCCTGTTAGGATGTGAACATAACTTCTCAGTTTCCTCTGATTCTACCTCCAGCCATCTTTCCACAGTAAGGCTGATGTAGTCAGAAATGGAAAGATGCATAAATCTTCCAGCATGCAGAAAGCTGTTAAAAAGGTGATACAAGAGAAGGACAGCTGAGAGAATTATCAGAGAGTGAAGGGTGAAAATTGTTTTTCCTTTATACTTGCACACATGCTTAGTTGCTGGGTTCCTGCCATGGGAGCTGTGTACTCTTTTCTCCCTAGAAGGTTTATGTTCTCACAATGCAATAAAGCACCTTAATATGCTGCAAATATGATGAGAAGGGGCTCTAAAGTTCCATTTAGGAAGCTTAATTACCAAGCAGGACCCTGGAAATACTGAACCTATCTTTTCTCTGCGGTGCTTATTCCCTGGCATCTCTGAAGGGATGTGAGGAACAGATGGTGGCAGTCAGGACGAGGCAGCTTTGTGGTGTCCGGAGCTAACCACCCCCACACTACAAAGATGAGAGAAAAAGAGGAGGGGCTCAACCTCTCATCCTGCCTCAAATGAGTTGTCATCTCCCCTCAGTTCTCAGTAGTGGAATAAACTGACCCGTCAGGATGTAGCTGTGGAGAGCTCTCTTGTTAAAAAGTGAGGCAGCTATTTATAAGGGAGTGTCTGAGTACTATGGACAAAATACAAAAATGGTGATGCTTTCCAAGAACTGCCTGTTGCTCAGGAAGCTCATGAAGTGCAGGCTGCCCTGCTCTTTCTCCTCGAGGCATATCAGGCATCCCTCAAGGCATCATTTGTTGTGAGCAAACACCTAGCTCTTGGGTCACTTAGACACAACCTCTCAGGATGCACTTTTCCTCCCTCTGATCTATTCTCCTCTGCTGATTATTTCCCCATGCAAACCTGTTGGTTCCTACAAAGGCTTTTCATGCAAACCAGGCAGGGAAGACCTTCACTGAGAAAATAATAACTCTAAGACAGAAGAGAATTTGTATTTTCCTATGAATTCACACACAGCACTGTCCAGTGTCAGCTCCACACCATCTCTGATCTCATGCTTGAACACTGCCTGTCAGGCACAAGGCAGAACTCCTGGTTTTACACGGGCTTTTTTGCAGACTTCAACAGTAATAAAAACTCTTTGTAACTTCGTGAATGAATATATCAAAGTTTTGGAGATGGGGTAGGGCTTAAAAGTGACAAAAGTCAAAGTGGCATATATTTCTGCTTGAAAAGCCAGGATTTTTGTCTAGTGCTGGCAAAGATTTCGCACCAACAAGCTGTGCTTATACAACTGTTATTTGCTGGCACTTTAGGAAGAATTCAGGAGCCTTATTAGATAGACAGGAAAAAGAAACAAGAAATACAGAGGGAAGCAATGTTGACAGCAGTAAACAGATAACAAAAATTAATACCGTTACTTTATTTAATCTGTGATGTTTCCATAGAGGGTCTATGTGGCTCAGGCATGAGCTCGATAGCTGCAGAGCCTTTACCACCATTCCTGGTCAGCCTGGTAGCTCTCAGAATCTGCTAAAGCTGGGCGGATGCAATGGGATACAGAAGATAAATCAGGTGATCCATCTCAAAAGCTCACATTAGACTGGGGGTGTCACATGTGATGCATTAGTGCAATGGAAGCTGTGTCTGGAATTTCGGACTTATCCAGGAGCTCAGAAGATCTCCTGATAGATACCCCAGCCATGGGCTGACTGCACTCCTGCCCATCCTCCTGGTTTCTGTGAGAAGGAAGCCCGGACACATGGGCTACAAAGAGCTATGGTATGGTCTGGTCAGGTCCCCAAAGCAAACAGCAGGGATATGACAGCCATGGGCCTTGAATCACTCTCCTACTCTGTTCAGATGCCACCTCAGGCACTAAAGTTGATCCCTACATCCTGACAGTATTTCTGCTAATCATCTGAAGTCTGAGGTGCTCCCTGACCTGCCTGATCAGTTCCCTGTACTTAAATATATCACTTTAAAGGCATTAAAATCTTAATTAACCTTCTTTAAGTTTATTTCTTTTAAATACACGGTAGGAATATAAATATTATAACTGACAGGTTTTATGACTTGTGGACACACCTCCAGCAGTCCCCTGAACTACTTGGTGAGGACACTGAACCAGACCTATTTTATACAGTCCTCTAATTTCTAGAGAAGGACCACACTAGATCCCAGACAGAGTGTACGTGTTTCCTCCTTTTCCAGACAAATGGCTGTCTCCCGGAGTTGCTGGGAGAGGGAATAATTGAAGGAGAACCTATGAAGTACCTGCCTTGTGTGTCTGTATAGATGCTCCAGGAACCAGATCTCTGAGACAGAGCACTGAACCCAGACTAACATGTACCAACCACCCTACAGCAGAGTTTAGGAATGTGGGCCCAGGCCGGAATTAATGCAGTTCCTACACAACCACCCATGGTTTCTACACCATGTTTAAACTCTGTGCTGTCATACGGCAGCACCTGGGGCTGTTTTTTAGCTAGCCCAAGCACTGAGCAATAGTGGCACAAACCAACCCCTGTGTGTCTCCTTCCTCTGATGCAACTGGAGTCCAGGATAGCAAAAGAAGGGAAAATGGGTCTTTCCTTCAGCTCTCCTCAGCAGGGATAAGCCATTGAAGCACTCTCTCCTGCCCAGTATTTGCAGCACACAGCCCACTTGCTGTGAGCATGTCTGTCTCTTCTGGGGAGGGAGTGAGGACCAGGATCCCAACATGTACTCAGGTGCAGTCCTGAAGAAATCCTTGCTCTTTTAGCTCTAAAAGAATACCTCATGTATAATGAGGAGTATTTAAATATGCCATTTTAAGGGCATTAAAATCTTAATTCATCTTCCTCTTAAGACCATGATAGAAAGATGAATATTGTAACTGGCAGGTTTTATAGCTGGCAGACATATCATCAGCAGATATCTCCCAGCAAAGACTGAAGTTTTAGGCAGTTAAACTGGCTTGACCGTACATGGGTAACTCAGCACACAGCAGTTGGCATCCAGCCCAAGGGTACAAAGTGCCCTGTCACTGGAACTGCTGCTTTCAGGAAGATGAAAGCATGGAGCAGCACAGGACTGAACATAGGAATAACATGTTGTGAGAGTAAATATGTATATATGGGTACTGGAAATGGTGGGCATCTTTCTTCCATTCCCAAGGCTTCTAAGAACTGATGTAGGCCTTTTTACTGATTTTATTGCTCTTCCACCCATTGAATTGATCACATAAACACTCTGTATGTGTTGGCTGCCACAGCTGGGGAATACCCAGGGTTGTCTCTGCTCAAAGCTGGGAGGCTGTCCTGAAAACCTCCCACCCCTTCATAGCCTGAAGTGGCCTCGGAGGCTGCTCCCCAGCCTGATCAGAGTGTGTTGGGGCCACATCCATGCGGGACACAGCATCAAAGCAAGTCTTCAGGTCCAAGTCTGGTGGCACTGGGCTGCTCCTGGTGGCAGGGTTAATTGCTTCAGGGCATGCCTGGGTATCTCTGCTTCCTGTTCATCATGACAAGTATGGTTACCTCAGGAAGGATGGCTTAATTCCTCGTTTGGCTGTAACTGTGTTTGTAGTCGCCTGTATGTCAAAGGCTGGCATGTGGTGGCCATTAGCACTTCCCAAAAGTACAGTAACACCTTCTGCTTTTTAAACAGCACTTTTCTGACACAGATTAAATGTGTTTGTGACAAGGTGAAAACTGTCAGCCCTTTGCCAGGCAGGCAGCATTACCTCTGCTGCACAGAGAAGCAAGAGCAAAGGGAAATGAAAAGTCAGGTCTTCAGAGGCATTAGGTTGTTTAAAGTGCACTTAAGCACCATCTCTCATCCACTGCAGTTGAAGATAGGTGTGAAAATCCCAGTGACTACTGACTACCCTTAGATGTCTTGACACCCTTGAAAGTCTGGCTCTTGACTTCCAGGTGACTTTATTATTCACACATAAGTGGCAACTCCAGACACAAAACCGGGATGAGAGAATGCCTGTCTCTGTGCTTCAGCCTCTGCAGCACTCTCTCCTTACAGATACGGATGGCAATTCCCCACAGCAATGGTGCTCTTTAGGCCTGGTGTCTTGCCTCAGGTTCACCTTGAGGAAATTATGTTTTGGATAGTCAGAATATCCTCCCTCTTCTTTAACAAATGGATGCAGTATTGTTATGTTGTTATTACATACTGATTTATAAAGCACCTTTCACATACATCACAGTGTTGTATGATCTAATTACAAAACACCTGAGATGGAATAAGAAGTATCCAGGCAAGAAAATTGCTTGAAGCCTGACCTTTAATGCACTAGAAGAACCAGAGGTTTGGAGTTAGTGGGAGGCTCGAGGTGAAGAAATCCATCAATCCTGAGTGGTTATAGGACCAAGAGCCTACCTACTATTCAAAACTGTACAATTAGGAAGTGGCCAGGTGGAAGAATTATGAATAAAATGGAAAAGGTTTCATTAATCACTGCCTCCTCCATACATCAAAGCCCATGGAAATCTAGGGGAGCTGTGCTCTTTGCTGGCCCTCTGATGTCCCTAGACTGAATAATAAGGGTTGCTGGTACCAAAGTCCTGCTGTGTCACATCCCAAATTCAGTGTGTGTGGGATGACTGCTACCCATGTATCTTTGCACCCAGTTTGAAGAAAAATACAAAGTAAAATTAAAGTATCTTTTTTTTTTCATTCTGCCTTGATTTTTATTTCTGTCTTAATTCAGAAGGCTGCAATTCACTTTCCTGAAATCATCTCCTCAATCTCTATAATTAAACCTCATTTGAATATTTTGGTCACTTTCATAAACTAATTATAGTGACTTATGATTGTAAAGGTACTTTTATCTTAAGCCTTTATTTGCAGATGCTTAAAACTTTTAGAAAATAATATCCTTTTGGCTTAAAACTTATGTTTGCTGAGATCAAAGCCGACCTGGGTGCGGAAAACAATCGTGTATGAGGCCTTTCCGCGTCTTTTCAAAAAAATATGAAATGATAATTTTTCTCCTGCTCCTTCTTTATTACCTTCACAATTACTGCAACTGTATCACATTATTTCTCCTGGTATTTAGGGAAGACATCTCAGAAGATTGAAGAGGTAAGGAGGAACCTATGTCTTCAGTAATAAATGTGCTGGGCTTTTTGTCTTTTTAATACAAATACTTTTTCTTAGCATTTGAGGCTTTTAAACAAGAACAAACCAATAACAGAACAAAAAGAAAATTTTATTTAGGATGACTGGAAGGGTTTCCTTCTTCATCACCACAAAAGTTTGATTTTTGGTCTTGAACCAAAGACTTAATCCTGTGTGCTTCTTTGTCGTTGTTGATTTTAGCAAACCTTAGGTCCTATGTAATGAATAAACTGCTTAACCTGAATTCTGTGTTAGTAGAAAGAGGTTAAATCACCTGTCTTTGCAGGTCACAATAAAAGTTCAAAGCCATATTTGTATTCTCGATTTTCAGAGATATCTCCAGCAAAAACAAGGAGCAAGGATTGGCTGGCATCCCATCTGTTCTTTGAGATCTGATGTTGTCCCGCACAAGGACCTGGCTCTCTGACTTCATTTCACTGTATCTAGAAAGTAGCTTAATACATCTGGAGGATGAAATCTGCCAGTGAACTAATGAGGGTGCACATGGTTTAAGTTCCAAGAGGGTTCAGAAAATATTGGTCAGTGAAATGAAACTGCAGTCTATATTCAACCCTTTTCAACAGCCTCTGCTCAGCTCTGGAGCTGCAGCCTCAGTCTAGGTTATCCCAGATGTCCAATCCATTTCCTTCACTTCCCAGGAAGAGTGGCTTTTCCAACCACAGGTGATTTATTGCAGTGCCTCTTTCCCAGTCCCCAAGCTTTGTAGCATCTCAGCCAAACTGAAGAGCTGTCTTGGGTATCTGCCTTTGTTCTGGATTTGCCTGACCTATCCTTACATGTCCCTTGTAATTAAATAACACTTGACTTGGTTTAGTAGAGATAATAAAAGATGATGAGGATAGTACAAGGTATCTTTACCTTGCCAGGATGATTTGAGAAAGCTGAAAATCCAATCTGCTTGTCTGAAAAACACTTCTGTTTGGGGGCTGGAGGGGAAAAAGCATCTTTGTCTTTCCTAACATTCTCCTCTAGGGAAAATTAAAAGTGTCTAGGGTTTTCTTTGTTTTTCTTCTGCCATCTCATCTTTCACTTTCTGGCTTCTTTAGCTTCCAATCTCCTTTTAAATTGCATTAAAGGAATAGGAGAAACCATTTCTTTTCTCTTTTTGCCTTGGAGCTAAAAGCTTTCTCTTTTCTTCACACTGCTTGTTAAACGCGATAGACAGAGTGAAAGCTTCATAAATCATAAACAAGCAGAGGACCTAAATAAAAGTGCAAACTACAAACTGAGGAAAAGAGAGACCCCAGCATGCACATTAGGGCTAACATCAAGCACACAGTACTAATTTTAAACTGCGCTAGCAGGAGGCAGAGGGCATGCCAGCTCTTTGTGTAAGCCAGGAACCAAAACAAAAGCCAGTGGGCCATGAAAATCAGATAAGAAATAGCTCTGCAGTGTTATGGCCACAGACAGATGCAGATTTTCACTCTCCAGTTTTATTTATCCGTCTATAATGACCACCTCCTTTTCCTTCTCTGCTTCCTCATAGCATGATAAGGCTTCTCCATTTTTTATCAAGTTGTAATTTGCTCTGGGCTCCCCTGAGTGCAGCAGCAGCAACCTCCAGAGCAGTCCAGCAGTGAGAAACACTAGACTATGATGCTAGTGGATCAGCCTGTGCTCAGGGTTAATGTTGGGTTTGTCTCAGGACACCCTGATTTTCCTCATGCCTGCTTACAATGCTGTGAGCTGTATTGAGCAGGTGATGTAGCTAAAAAAAAAAGGAAAAACAATCCACATTGCCTCAGACATAAGCATTCATTGGTGGTAAGCTAATGCAAGACTCAGGAAATTGGCTCTCATTCATCCTGCTGGTGGGGCTTAGCCTTCCCATGGTCAGTGTTTGTCCTGAGACAAACAGGGTTCTGCTTGTCCATCTTCCTGAGCGAGTCTGCACGAAGAAGGGAGAAGCCAGCTCAGGTAGGGTGGCATATCTTGTCAGTCAAGAATGGGTGTAATGAACAGGCTGGTGTCATCACCTCTATCTTGAGAGCACAGGTGCTGCTGACCATGCTTTTCTGAAAAAAGGTCTCTTTGTGAGGAACTCTCCTTGACATCAGCAGAGTACATTTCTTTCCCGATGCAGAGGATTCGGTTTGGGTTTGTACTCATAATGCTGTACTCCTTCTCCTTGCCCTAAAAATGTGACTGTTCTTTAGTTCCCACCTCTTGGAGATGGAAGCTTTCCAGCCTTGGGTCTGAAAAATACCTTGTCAGGGACTGGCACTACAGAAGTCTCATCAATAAAACTATATACTGTCCACTTGTTCCAACTTTATATTCTCATCATTAGCCTTTAAATCTATGATAGGCGTTTTCACAGTGTGATTATCTAACTTCTTGAATAACGCTTCTGTGAGCAGTCTTATCCTTGTACAGGAATGGTTTCTATCAGTTTATCAACCTACCACTATACATTATATTGTTTATTCTGATACAGTATTATAGTAACTTAAATATGATGGATCTACAGTGACAGAGACACACTGCTTTGTTCCTGCTGTCCTCATCGAGGCGTATTTATATTTTCAGCTTCAATAATTAAGCAGTTACGTTGATTTGCCCCAAACCTGGCCAAGAGACGCTTCCGAGACAAAGTCCAAGAAGCGGGCATTTGCTTTATTCAGGGCGCCGGGTGCGCAGGGGATCGCTCCTCCTAACACACACACACACACCAGGCATACGGCAGTTTACAATACATGGTTACAATTTAAACGTAGTCATTGTTTTCCTTAGAAAAGGTGTGGTTATGCAAACTATTTCTCAGAACTCATTATTCTCATTAGCGTATGTGGCGTGCAGGCACACTGCTCCCTGGTGGTCGCGCTGAGGAAGGCTTGGTGGTCGTTTTGATGAAGGCTAAACGTCTTCCTCGCTTTGCACTTTTCACCTTTCTTTCCTAGGCATGCGCAGTCTCTTGCTAGCTGTTTCAGCATTTTCTTCATTGGTTTTAGCAAGCTTTTGTCCCTCATTTTTGCAAGCTTCGTTCCCTATCTCTTGCCAAGTTATTCAGCTAGCTTCTACATTGGTTACAATGTGTCTTATTCTAGCCCCAGTATACCAAAGCATGCCCAAGTACAATGATCTTAACCCTTTCAATCTACTGAACTAAAGCATAACTGCCTAAAATTCCTTGGGTCCCATTGAGCTGTTTTTAAGAAGAGAAAACCAAAATTGAAGATTGTCTGTCTTTTGATTATCCTAGAATTCAGAAAGGTCATTGTTTATTAAAAATTAGTACTTGTCATCAGCACACAAATCAACATAATTTTGTGTTCCTTCAGCAGTGTTTGAATTTGAAATTATACTAAATTAATTCATTACAATTTAAAATCATGGGTTAACTGGTAAGAATGATTTGCTTCGTTTTTGCATTCCTCTCCCTGATAACTTTTCTGCTGGTGCTATGCTTTTACCACCTAAAAAGATGCACCACAGGGCAGCTCTCTTTTCCCACCACATTCCTCAGCAGTGGTGGGAAAAGAAACATTTTGTCCTTTGCAGCCAGTTTTCCTTTGTCTTCCCTCTTCATCCTTTTGCAATTTTAACAAACCTGCTTTCTCCCCACAGGCTGCCTATTTCAGGTAGACTCTGAAAATGGTGTGTCTCAATTTTGCTCCTAGAAATCTTGACTTGACAAATGCTGCTCCTTCCTGGCATCCAAGACAACCTTTAATAACTGACGAGAGGGGTTAACCTTTGGTCTGGGGAGTAAAAAGTTATAAATCAGTTGCTGTTCCAAAGGGCTGAGTTTGCATCAGGAGTTTCACTTTTGTTCTTTTAGAAAAGAAACAACCAAAACCAGAACAGATAATCTAATACAGCTGTGGCTGGGAGGAAACAAGACATTTGTAACAGCTTTTAAAGCATTAAAAAGGAAGCACGCTAGGAACAAATACTGTGTTTGTGTTCTGAGGCTAAAACATGACAGTTCTGAAAGAAGAGATTTACTGAATCAGGTTTGATGCCTTAAAATAATGAGAGACTAGGAGCTTCCAGGGGAGGAGGGGGAACAGAGTTAGGGTATGTGGCCTCATTTAGAGAAAACATAAATGCATGGAGCAGAAAGGAATTGAACGTTTAAGCCTTGGTTTATTTTCATGGAAGAAAAAGCTCTGTAATGTTAAACATTTATCAAGATGGCTCTTACTGATGTGGTCATGCTGCGCCCAGAAGCTGCTTGGGTTCAGAGGATTGAGTCATGGCAGTGGGATGCTGAATTTTTCCCTGTAGGAAGAGAGGCCACAACCTCACAGGTAAGGGCAGGAGGAGGAGATGGAAGAGGATGAGAAGTAGGGCTTTGTGTTCAGTGCCAGTAGAGGCAGAAACTCTAGCTGGGACTTGTCCTGGGTGCAAGATAGCTGTGCTAAATCTATTTATGTGTCTCAGATCCTACAATCCAGTCAGGCCAGGCAAAGCCTCTACCCCCAGCCTTTTGCTATACAGCCCCTTCTATTTGAAATGCTTTCATAAATGCCCACAGCTAAGTCACCTGTGTCCTCAGCTTCCTGGAGATCCCCATCAACAAACTGGGGAAAGCAGGCATACCACTCCCTGAGAAAACCTGCATCTGACCTGCATCTTTCTGGAAATGGAATAAAATTGGGATTTATTTTTTTGTAAGAGAGAGAGTTGAATTATTATTTTCTAATTTCTGAACACTTCTTTTGCATTGATCTGCAATCCCCATAAGAGAGAATGCACCGATGGCTCTACACAAAAATTAAGTGGTATGTGTTCACTTCTCTTATTTAGTACTGATAGTCTTGATCCATATCTCCTTTGGTGCTATCATATCAACACAGCATCTTTTTGCTTTTGCTGGTGGGGACACTTGAGGAGGCCAGAGGAGGCAAAGGCTTTGTCAAGGCTGTTGTTCAGGTGCCCCATCTCAGTCATGGCACACACAGTATTTTCATGTCCTACATAAAGCCACAAAATACATGTAGTTTGGAAGGAAAGAGAAATTGCTGAAAGGAATGGTGGATAAGCACTGGCAGACTCTGGTTCTCCAGAAGCAGAGAGCCATTCGACCATGGATAATGACCACAGCACAGATGACAAGATAAACACAAGATATGAGATTGAAGTAGACATGCAGCATTTAAAAACATCCTCCCAACAATCCTAGATGCTACATTCATTCCTTAAACAGTGACAAAAATACTATTTAAGGAGGGCAAAAAGGAAATCGGAGTTAAACAGACATATACAACTGCCTCATGTATCAACATGAAATCACATGTGCTGATACATTTATCACATATTATCATATTTAAGATATTATCACATATGTTATCCACTGCCTTGCTCTTGCTCAGCCAGAGGCGTGCTTTGCATACACACACGCATTTTCCCACAGAACTTAATCCAGTGCTGTAATGCATAGCACACTTTTATGTTCAAAACACATAGGCTAAATCTTGACATTTCTAGGTGAAGTTGAGGCAGTGGGAACTAAACTCACAAGTCAATACTTGAAGTAGTTTTATGCAAATTATATTCTTAGAGCCAGGAGTGATTCAACCAAGCCAGGGTAGTCCTGTGATCAGAGAGAGTTCAGGCAAACTTTTTATTATCTACTGTCAAGTCAATGTTCACTGAGTGTGTGGAAAGTACCCTGAAGGAATTGTGTTCCACTCCTGTTTAGGATGGAAGTAGACAACTTGTTTCAGTATAAACACTATATACTTCTCACCCTTGGGACAGTCATGCAATTCATATTCCATCTCTGAAACATAATTTTCATTACATCATAGTGATGATGCCCAGATATCCTATAGCACCCTTCCCAAGAAACATATACTAGATCTTCCATTTAGTATTCTATGCTGAAAATACTTTCAAATTTAATGTTACCTTTATGTGCTAGGTACATAAGTGATCTGATGATGGCTAAGAGATGGTTTCTATCAACTGACTATATTGAATATCCCTGTTCCTCTGGCTTATTTTTGAAGCAACTTTTCCCAGAATGGGGTAACTGTTTTCATTTTCCACTGTTAGTACTTGAGTGATGACAGGAGAAAGGAGGATAGCTTGGGCAGTTAAGCACTTACCACAGCCTGCTCCAACGCTCAGGCAGTAAGCGTTTGAGGAGAAAAGCAGTTCCAGCACAGTCTGGGGACAGAGCTTGTTGTGGGGGGAACAAATAAACCAAAACCCAGCAGCATTTCTTCTTCTGATAGCAAGGGATGAACTTAGATGCCAGGCAATCTGAATATAGCTTGAAGTTTAATAGAATGTGTAAAGGTTCAGCTTGCTTATTATCCAATGCTGTTAAACCCTACACAGTCATGAGAAAGCAGTTGGGATTGCACTCCTCTTCGGCACCTCCACTAGGTGCCTTTTGCCATTTATATTATGGCAGCATATTACCACATCAAAGAATGTTTTAGCTCAGCCAGATGTTCTTTGACTTAATAATATTTAATTTACTACAAGAAAGACAAGGTCAAAACAGATTTCTTATGGCTGTACCCATTCAGATCTTCAGAACGTCCAAGGATGGGAAATTGGAGGCACAGTCTCTCTGGATAGACTGTCTGTTTTCAATATGAGAAGTTTTTCCTCATATTGGATATGAATCTCTCTTGTTTCAGTTTATGTCCCCCTTATCTCCTCTTTCCATACACCACTGTGAAGAGTCTGGTTCTGTCTTCTTGATATGTAGGAATACTGGTAAAGAAGACTTGGCTATATTTTATTTTCATGGTGGACATAAACAAGCAGAGAGTAAAGCTGAGCTATGGAAAATACAGTCAAAAAGCTCTGGTGCTTTTTGTGTCAATTGCAGATTATATTAGAAGCTGTGAGTATAAGAAGGCTTTCAGCTGCTGTTTCTTAGGAAAACTATATGTGCTTATACTGCCCATCAAAAACATGCCATGAGCTTTGAACAATGCAGCAGAGATGATGCAGTTATGTATTTTAGGGCATAAAGACAATAATATATACTATATATAAAGAAAATGCTACTGCATTGCTGCAGTAATACCAATTAAGAAAAAATCACAGCATGCTTTACTGACTTTTTTAAAGATGATGTGGGCATCTTAGACTTTTTCCTTCCTTTGAAAGCCATCCTGCCAAAGATAATTTGTTCAGAGTTAATATAATTGAAAGCAAAGCTGGATGTCCCATTGTTTGTGTCATGATACACAGTATTTCGTAAGATGCCCTGGACAGAGAATGCATTGTAATCTAGCTCGACACATACTGCACCTCAGTACAACTTCAAGAACAAAACAGGCCTGAGCCTTCCTAAACAAGGGAATTGCTCTTGCAGTTTCTTTCATTGCTCCTGGATGAAGGACATCTTTGAGCAAAATGCCTAAACCCACTCAGTAGAGAAACACTTATTGCCTCTGAGAAGTGATCTGAAGGATCTAAGGAACACACTGAGAGGAGAGCAGCCTAAAGGCACTCAAACAAAGCACTAGTGGAAGGACCTGGGTGAATATGTTAAGACATAGGAATGCTGCCTTCAATCCATATTTGTCCACTCAAATCAGTGGCTGGAGGACTCAATTATTTTCTGTATGAACAATATTTACGTTCATAAGAGAGAAAGGAGTCCTGAGGCA
Organism: Rhagologus leucostigma; assembly: GCA_013397725.1. Taxonomy (NCBI): domain Eukaryota; kingdom Metazoa; phylum Chordata; class Aves; order Passeriformes; genus Rhagologus; species Rhagologus leucostigma. The sequence goes on from VZTD01003250.1 coordinate 1,020,081, forward strand.
AAGTGCATGCCTTGATCATGGAGTGTTTTCTCCCAGCTAGAAAGCAAATAAGGGGAGGGATAAACACGGTGTCTTTTGGATCTGTGCTTGACAGACAGGTTTCTTGTCCTCTAATTGCTGTTTGCAGCAGTACAGACACCTGAAGCAGCTGTGGAAAATCACAAGGACAAGAAAGGCTTTTATGTTCTACAAGGGCATTCAGGGAAGCATTCAGCTTGTGGGTTTAGGTATGAAATCTAAAATAAACAGGAAGCTTATTTTGAACACATTAGGTGGGCATCAGGAGTCCAAAGAATGAGCTGTAATTTCCAGTCTGTTTGTGACTGACAGCTCTGGTGAGGGTCAGATGCACAGTCCAGGCAAGAGTCCTCTATGTATAGGTGTGACATGAAGCATATTTTCAGCATCCATGACAAAGGCAATGTATGTACTTTCTCTTTAAGCCAGCCTAAGCAACTGCTATGGCAGCTGGAGTCAAGAAAAGAAGTTTCTTTACTTAGATCAGCTTTAATTTTTTCTGAGTTTCCAGTTTCCTAGTTGGGGTGAGGCAATTGAAACTCAGTTCCTTGCTCTAGGTAATGCTGTGCACAACTGCTAAGCTGTTCTATGCCTTACTTTCTCAGTCTGTAAAAAGGAGAATGCTATGTGAATAAAATCTATGATAAAAGAGAGCTATGATGGAGGCAATTTTTAATATTCAGTTTTGCGATGCATAATGACAATCTCATTTTCTTTATTTCTTCAAATGTCACTCAGGTTTGAGCAGCAACAGAGCTGTTCAGTGCCTTTACTGAGCTACGTGGATGAAAGGCTACTGACTTATTCAGCCTTCGTCTGGCACATCCTTAGAACTCTCCCAGAGCTGCTTAGAGAAGAGAGATAGGTGTTTTCTGTACTCACCTTCCATTCCTTGGAGGACCTGGGCTGGGCCTCATGCAGTATAAATGCAGGCTCCAAGGTGATCCAGGTGAGCAGCTCCTTCGTATAACTGCTTAGAGCAGCAGGTTGTCTGGGACTGCAGGTCAGAGCCTGCAAATTTGCCAGGATGGAGATTGCACAGTCTCTCTGGGAAATCTGTTCTGGTGCTTAACCACCCTACTTGTTAACTCTTTTTTTTCCTTAGCTCTACTTGCACACTTTCTTAGTTTCAAGTAACTTATTCAGGGTGGCAGGACTGCCAGTTATCTTTGAACATCAGGACTTAAGTAATGTTTTCTTCCTCCCCAGAGGTTTGTGCACTTCCAGGTTGTGTCCTGTCACTGGGATGTAACATGTGTACAGGGCAGAAGAGTGTTAGCATGAGCTGGAGCTGATCAGGCACCAGAACTAGATTCATGGATTCATCAATGAGGTGCTCTGGAGCTAGTAGCATATCTTGTACAAAAAAAGTGAGAGAAAAGATTATGATGACTTACCTTGACTTGTAACAAGCCCTCTCTCCGTCTGGCTGCTTCCTGTGAAGCTCTTGTGTCGCTCTGAGTCTTATTCCCAAACTCTCTCCTCCCGTCTTGTTAGAGAAAGGCTTTTGTTTTCCAGTTTCTTGACACAAGCAACCTTATTAGAAAGACCTGATTTTTTATATTTTTTGCTGGGGGTTAAGCTTTTTCCTTTTGTTTCTTTCTCTCATGGAATTTTGTCCCATCTGTTGCTGAGAGACAATAACGACCAGTAGTAAAGAGAGACAAAAGAATTGGCCAAGGAAGGGGAAAGGTGCAGCTGGCTACGCTATCACCTGAGGGGTTTTCTCTTCAGAAGGGCAAAGATACGGTGAGATTTTGGGCAGGTGACAAGGGGCTGCGCTCGGCTCCGCTTCCTCGCACGCCATCACCGCGTGAGGGAGACGCGTCTGAGCTCGCGCCACAGCGCCCCCTGCAGGCGCAGGGGAACCATCGCACCTGCCCTGCCCGGCTGGGAGCCGCCAGCGCCGCTGCCGGCTGTGAGCACCAAAGGGGAAAGCCGAGAAGGCTGCACTGGGTTCTGGTTCTGTTTGTTGCTGCTGCCACAGTTATTGTTGTTTGTTTGCCTTGTCATATATACTAGTAAAGAACTGTTATTCCTGTTTCTCATATCTTTGCCTGAAAGCCCCTTAAGTTCAAAGTTATAATAATTCAGAGGGAAGGGGGTCGTATGCTGCATTCCAAGGGAGGCTCCTGCCTTCCTTGGCAGACGCCTGTCTTTCAAACCAAGACATTTGCCTTTAATGTTTTCAAGCCATAAGTTGAAACACTTTAAATCCGTACAGTTTCAGTGGTTGAATGCCAGAAGTTTTTAAGTTTCTCGTTCAGTAATTTGCAACCAAATGTAGAGGAAGGGAAAGGAAAGGATCAGCGGAGCAGGGAAGTCACACTGGGGCTTCCCTGAGCATCCATGTACAAAAAAGTCCAGCTGAGCTCATCCCAGTCCAGTTGTGAGAGAATAAGCAGGATCTCTGACAGGAAATGTAAAAGTACCTCCTATTTCTGTGACTGTACACAATCTGCACTCATCTCTTCGATAGCTTGCAGCCTCCAGAAGACTTCAGCTGATTCCCTAATCAACTGCATTAGCTTTAGCTTTGCATATACCATTTTTCCTATGTTACCAAGGACCTGATTTCTGAAACAAGCTCTCTTCCTTTCAATAAAATCTGAAAATAACATTGCAAAAATAAAAGGACTTGTATATACAGAGCTTTTGCACTTAAGAGTTTACCCATGGGCTGAATGCTATGACAACCAGAAAGTTAGAGTCAAAGAAACAATAAAATGAGGAAAAGTGCAAGAGTGTGGTAACAGGGTTTATTAAAGTACATGCCACTTGGACTTAATCAGGAAATTTGTTTATTCAGGACATCTCTAGGAGCAAACCTAATTTAAGCCTAATGACATTTAATAGTGATAACTCTGTCTTGGTGAAGATGATAATTCCATTTAATTGGGATGCCTCCAGGTGATGCAATGGTGTTTGTGTTTGTCTGTGACAACTGCAGGCTGGTTCTGACTGTTTATATACCCAGCAGCAACCTTCAGTCTCTGTCTAGCTGGCAGGCACCAAGGCAGCCCAAGAAAAAAGGTTTGAAAGTCCTTCACTGCAGCTTGAATTTGGTAAAAAACATAATGTATTCACTTGCCGCCAGCAATGTTTGTTGGTCTCTTGGCTTCTGTCTCCTTGTGTGCTTCTCCCCAGGAGGGCTCTATTCTTGGCCACCTTCACAGCATCCTCTCCTAATGTCCCAGGACCCATTCCATGTGTGCAAGTTTGCTGCACAGCTTCCTGAAGAGTGACATGAATATTGCAATAGCATCTGGTGTCAGATGGCAATTCAGGCTCATCAGGATGAAGGCCATCCACAGGGGTGTCCTAGAGAAGAGACTTCTAAGGCAGATTGCCAGCAGTCTCTGTTTTAGTAATACAGACTTTAACCTTCATAGCTCTTTTGGAGCCATTGCTGTTGAATTAACAGCCTCTGTGTTTGTCTATGCTCTCTCTGCAGCACCAGCATCCAGCTTATTACTGAAAAGCTCTTTGGAATATCTTGAATAGGAAAGTGTCCAAGAAAGCCAAATTTCAATCTTTTCTAACTCCTTTCTCAGTCCCGGGGGAGAGTGATTGTGAAGAAAATTGGCCATTTCAGTTCCTTCTCTAGGAGTCACTACATCCACAAAGCATAACACTTAGATCATGTCTGCACACAAAAGTGGCATTGATTTAAATAATCAGGTTTTAAATTAATTTAACTGAACTGGTGCAACCTTTTTACGTGGACTTTAAGTCAATTTAAAAAGAGCCTTTTATCCTTATTGCTCAAGGGTAGAGTCAGATAATCATAAGTGATTGAGTTAGAGTGTGTCAAGAAGTTATTGTCTCTTCAGATGAAGGCTACTCTCCTCTCTGCTGGAAATGTCATACTCCACCTCCCCACTCCACCTCAGCTGGAATTGGGCCTCTCACACATTGCACCCCCTGACTTTGCAGGTGTTCTCAGTTCCCTGCTCTGCAACTAAAAATTAAAACTGGTGGCTCTTCCATGACTAAATTCTTGGCTTTCTGGTCTCCACAGTGAAGCAGCATCAAAAAGAGCAGGGGGAATGGTTTCACTCCCGGAAGCCTGGATAGTAGCAGTAGGAAGAGGCACCTTTAAAAAAAAAATATAAGCCAGAACAAATTCTTTACTAAGATAAAGAACTGCAGATGTCTTGATCGCAATGAAATTTAACTCATTTGTATTGGTAGAGAATTTTGTATAAAAACTTTCAGCATAACATTTGTGAGGTGCACGAGGGGAGGAAGCCAAGAGAAAAAGACATGCGACCAAAGATGTATGTGCACATTCTCTGGGAGTTTTCTTTCCTCAGTACTTGGGTACCTTTCAGAAGGGAGCATAATGCTCATAATGCTTATGCTCTTGAATTAGTGCTGGAAATGTCACTGCATGCAGTGCAGAATTTCTGCTGAGAGGAGGGAAACAAAGGCAGAAGAGTACTGTGACTAGAGAGACACGTGCAGTTGAGTAAGGAAAGAATTTTAATAACATCATGAAAACTGGTAATAGTGGTTACAAAGAATCCCACCTCAAGTGAGGCAGATGCTGGTATTTCAGTTTTCCATGTGTTCAGTTAGATGAGTGAATGGATCTCTCCCAAACTTTTCAAAATACTGCATTTTTAAATAGATGTGTTAATTCTTCCCATTTTTAAACTATAATTTACTTTCTGATCTAAACCAGAAAGGTCATCTTGACCTCTTAAATAAAACATACTAATTGAAAAGAAGCTGACATGTTATGCCAAAGGAAAATGCCAGAGGAGCTAGCCTTTTTCTGCAAAAAGCTTCGTTTTGATGAATCAGCACATTCTGACAAGAATTTATACAAAATATTCCTGTTCTGCTCCAGGCCTGAGTGCTGGTTCTTTACTGCAGCTTCTCCAGTGCTAAAAGAGCAGATCGTATCCAGCTTGCTGGGTGTATTTGGCTGATGGCTAACAGTGTGCTCCTGTAATAAGTCACATAAAAACGGGGAGCTTACACAACCTTCAGCATGGTGGGACATTCATCTGAAGTACAAGGGGACACAGGATTTTAGTCATCTATATATGTGTAAATATACACACACAAGTGCATATGTATACATGCCTCAGTATGGGTATATATGGGTGGATTGGGCTGTCTCTGCATCTGTAGCACAGTCTCTACAAGAATAACAGAACTGCCTTCATTTTTTTCTTTAATCTACCTGAACGAAAGGAACACCTGCATTCTCACCCCAGGTTGGGAAACACCAGAACTACTAGATACTGTCTCTCCCAGTGTCTAAAGAAGAACCTCCTAACACTGAAGAAGTTCTCATTGGATGTGGTCTCCCTGACACTCAGCAGCTCTGTCAGAGCAATATTTCATCGGTACATTATTATGCACAGAAGTGCACACTCAAGCCATTTCTGTTTACTCAGAATACTGTTTACTGAAATATGTTCTGCAGTTTGCCATTCCTTATGGAAGATAATATTGTATATACAAGAGCAAATTGAATATATGCAGTGCAGTAATTGCCATCATGCCCAGCAATTTGATGTGTTTGAATACTCAAGATAGATAAGGTTTCTCTAAGGATTACCCCTCAGCACATTCACCAAATTTAATTTTGTATTGTTACTTACAATTTCTTCTAGCATATTACTCATAAAAGAAAAAAAAAATTTGCTGTGAATACATTCTTTGAAAAAACATTGCACATGTTTCCCACAGTCTCGACCCTTGGGATCTTTGGAAAGCAGTTTTATTTTTCCTCCATGTGGTAATGGGTTCTGTCACTGAAGAGCAATCCAGGGCCGTTATTCTACAGCTGGGCTTGGGGGAACCTGAATGCTGACTATGCAAATCCACACCCGTCTTGTACTTTAAATACCCTGATGTATTTGTTCAGTATTTGGTAAAAGAATTAGGTGCTAAAAAACTGACCTAGTTGCCAGATCCTGCTGGGAAACAGTTTGAAGAGCAGTCAGCATCTAAATGAAGATATAAAGGAGTATCTATGTGAAAGGCTTATTGAAAAAAAAAGAAAAGAGAGACAGGATTTGTCCATCTGTAATTCATATTGGATTCTGATACATCGTGGCAGGCAGCAGAGGCTAGAACAAAATGCAATGAAAAAATATAGGTAAGTTTGTCTGGGCAAGGATTATGTTCCAGCCCTGGCGTGAGAGCACTTGCTATGCATATACATGTACTGACTCCCCCCCAGCATCACTCACTGCTTCCCCATGGCCCTACTCATACTCTTCCCTCAATACCCCTCACAGTTTGTTGGAATTCCTATTCTGTTGCTTCCTCCTTTTCACACAGCCTTCCATCTCTCTGTCTTTTCATCCCGGAGCCCCAGTTTTACCTGAGGAGTTAGCACTATGAACGAGTACCTGTTACAGAGCGATATCTATTAAAAACCTATTTTTTTAATCTTAAATCTAGCTGATTGCAGCAGTGTAGATGTTAGTCTATGTAAAGCATAAAATTTAGTGACCCAACAGAAATATTTCAAAATAACAGCGCAGTCAGTATTCACCATTTCCTTCTGGAGAGGATGAGAGAAGAGCAAACTGCAGATAACAGGCAGAAGACGTCATCTGATGGGCCACCAGGAGGGATTTGTATATTACTGTCAGAGAGATGTAAGAACTGTATGAACTGGAAAGCAGAGGGGAAGTGCCACTTGCCCAGTTTCCAGTAGTTTCTATGTCCCTTGTGTTTTGACCCACTAATCTGCACTGTTCTTGCACCACTGTTTCATTATCAAGAGGTCCTGCTTGCGACTGCTCCATCCAGGATGTTAAGACAGCATGAGAGTTTCTCTCTCTTGCCCTCCCTTCTTTTCCTCGTTCAAATAAATCCACTTTCATGTTCCTTCTGGTTCTAGCTACTGGCTTTGAAGTCCCCTTCTTTCTCTTCCTCCCTCCCCTCTCCCTCCTCCTGAGCCTTCCTGACAGGAAGAAAAGAGAAGAAGGCTTTTACAATAAACAGCGAGAGAGTTTTGTGGCACTAATCAGCATTTGCAAATGAAGATTAACAAAAAGTGCAAACAAGCCTATGTGATAACTCCACAGTCTGACCTAATCTTAATGAAATCTACAAGATCTATTTATATAAATAAAAACGAATTTTCTTGCTTTCAACATGGTGCAATTTGCGCATGTAGATTACAAGTGACACACACAATTGTTCTCCCTGCGTAAGTTCCCCAACTTTAAAGAGCTTACTGACAGCTCCCTGCAAAGTGAAGACATGCAGCTGACAGAGCTGTCTCAACTTCATTCAGCTCCAGCAGGAGGGCTCCCTTGCTTTTCTTTTAAAAATCCATTCCATTTAATTCCTTGCTTCCCTGAGGACATCAGGCAAGACTAAATGCTGAGAGGAGAGGGATCTCTGTAAGCTGGCCTGATGGCATGCAGTAGAATAAGGACAGAGAGGGATAATGTTGTCTGAAGAGCTGTGGGATTTCCCATTTGAAAGGGTGACTTGACCTCAGTTTTTCGCATATTACCAACAAGGGCTGAGCACTGTGCACATAGAAATGTATATTTAACTTAAAAACATTTAAATGGGACAATCTAGCAAAGCTCTGACACTCTAGCTGTATATGAGGCAGAAGGACCACAAGGGAGGAGCTGGTAGCTGAATCAGGGACATCACCTTGAGGGAAGATTCAGTTGCTTTGTGCACAAAAGAGTTCACATCTCATGTTGTGGGAAACTTGCACATTATAGGTGTGCCATCTACCCAAACTAAAATATAATAAGGTGAATAGAGAACAAGGGTTTCAAACTGAGAGAAAGGAGATCTCTGAAGACCAGCACTTACATGTAACTGCACAATTCTTTACATCACTCTTCCCCACAGGCACTCCAAAAGCGTATGAAAGTCAGACTTCTGTAGTTACTTTATCTCGATTCCACATGTTGTGTTACAGCTTCAACTACAGTCACCTTATCAGGGTCTGATAGAAGTGTTCTTTAAGTTCCATGGAGAAAAAAAAGGCCCTTACCCTTTTCTCAGGCACATCACAACTGACAGGTACCAGCAAATTAAGTACGAAAGACACTGAGTGTTAAATAAGGTGGTTGCAACCTTCCCCAGCAGTTGCTTTTGACTGCTGACACCTTAATATCTTATGAACTAGTGAATGGAGGTCAAGGGGAAGGAGATGATGGTAAGAATGCCATGGAAGGCAACGATTTCACTGCAGAGATTTTAGCATCTTGCCTGCTGTTCTGTCTGCTCATACGTGGCAGACTTCTGCTAATTTGGTTTGACAATAAACTTTGAGAACTGTCAAGTGCTGAGATATCTCTGCATATCTGCATTCATGTTTGCTTATTCTAACCTGTCAGATAACTTTTCATCCCACAGGTTAAGAAGAAAACCTAGTTTTCTACTAGGTATTGCCCTTGCATCATTCATGATGGGCTTTCATGGCAAATTAAATTTTGAAGAGTCACAAGTCATTTACCACTGCATTGGCCTATCCTTCAAAGACAGCTACTGCTTATTGCTGTGGGCTATCCATCTGTTTCTCTAGAGATCTGCCTGCCATATATTTTTCCCATATCTACATCTGCAATATTTATGCTTACCATTTTTGTGCATTTGTTTATCTATTTCTATTCCCTCTCTCTTTTCCCATGTATGTGTGTTTATGTAAGGAAAGAGTAGTATGTCATTATTCGTCTTCATGCATCAGTAAAACCAACTGAGTTCCATGAGAAGAGAAACATGAAGAACACAAGAAGTCTCAGAAATCATAGATACACATACAAAACATTCAAACACATTACAGAGACTGACTGTGGCCCTCAAGGGGAGCCAAGTGTCTAGGTGTCTTTGTGTTCTCATGAAAACCTGTTTCAGGGTCTCTGACTCTTCCTCTGAGGATACCAGGGGCCTGAAAGCAACTCTCAGTGAAGAAAAATGGAAACATCCACCTCCCTGCCTGATCCATGGAAAGGTGGAAGCAAAAGAGCCAGTCAGACAAGACTATCTAGCACAGCAAGGTGCTGAGGACACACTTGGGCTCAGGCCTTTTGTGAGAAATATGTCATATATCTTTTGCCTGTGGGAATTACAAAGCAAGCAAAAAGCTATTTTGGTACTGACATCAGCTGCCCCTTAAAATCCAAGGTCAATCCTAAGACTTCAAGTCAACGGAAGGAACAAAATGAAAACAAGCCACTGGCAAGGACTAAACTGGTCACTAAAAGCATGAAGACTCCCTCTTTTCACCAGCTCTGATGAGCATTGCTATTTCATGTTTATTGGTTGTGGTGGCTTTAATCATATGCTGGCTGTTTACAGACGTAGTGGAGGTATTATTTCTGCCTGGAGGTGGATAGTACAAAATCGAGAGAAAGGAGAAAATATGAGCTCTCTATTCAAACATATCCCATAGGAGAAGATGACGTTTATGAGGGGAATTAGGAAAGATAAGGACATGGTCCTTTGGAAGAGAGGAGAGAAGATAAGTTGTTTGGTTTTATTGGCCTCCTTGAATGAAAGCAGAGAATGAGGCAAATTAGTAGGTAGCAGAAGAAGAGAAGAAAAGGGAGAATGCATGAGATTTCACCCTGATTTCTGTTTGCGTCCTCAAGCAGTTTATATGAAGCTGTTTAGACCTACAGATGGTAACTTCTACACGTTTGTTTCCTTGGACACTGTGGTTTTCAAGCTATGGATCTCTGATCCCTAACAAATGTAGTTAATGTCTCTGGTACAGGGAATGTAAGAGTTGCTTATACATCTAAAAATAGGCCAGACATCACAGACTACAGATTGAGGGCTGCTGCACAAATAGGTACTTACATGTAATATTCACCATCACTACTTTGTAGAAATAAATGAATGTTAAGCCTCCTCCCTGACATCTCTGCAGAGTAAAAAGAAGTCATTTAATTCTTGCTTTCAAGTTTTCAAGAAATGGAAGGTAGTTTTAGAAGACATAGTAAGCAGCTATTTCAGTGCAAACCCAGAAAAATCTGTTACGGGAAAATTGCAAGTTACTGCCTAGGGCAGAAGAATCTGACACGTCAGTCTCCAGAAATGAAAACACACTCCTGAGCATTCAAGTGTTTCCTGAAACACACATAGCGAGATTTTTTTCTAGTATTAACAACATTTTTTTTTTAAGCTTAACATGTAACAGAAATAATCACTTGCCTTGTAAAGAGAATTTGTGCTAATTCACTACCAGGTTATTTCTCACTAATTCAGTACCATGGATGCTGGTTTGTATCAGTTGACACTAAGTGGGATAAAAATATATAACATCAATGCAAAATGAGTGATTAACTGCTCCAAATAGCACTTACTGATGATTTCTACACAGTATTGGCTGTCTTTTCACTTAATGATTGGTGTTTAATTCAAGGCTTTCGAAATATACCTGCACAACAGCAGATTCATGGAACCACTGAGTGGGACAGAAAAGCACAGCTACCTCCCTTTTTTTTCACGGAAGACTAGAAAAATATAACTGCAATTTGTTTTATTTAAGGGCAGTTTTCAACAGCTACAGGTTGCTGTAAAATTGAGTAAGGTGCAAAGGTCAGGAGCAAAAGGTTATAGTGGGGTGACATCAGACTGGAGACCTGTCACTAGTGGGGTTCCATACGGCTCCATTCTTGGCCCTGTGCTCTTCAACATCTTCATAAAGGACTTAGATGCCAGACTGGAAGGGATACTAAGCAAGTTCACAGACAATACAAAACTGGGAGGAGCTGTTGACTCCCTCAAAGGCAGGGAGGCCCTGCAGAGAGACCTTGATAAATCAGAGGGCTGGGGAATCACCAACTGTATGAAGTTCAGCAAGGGGAAGTAGCAGTTTCTGCACTGGAATGGGACCACCCTGGATGTATGGACGGATTGGGGAATGAGATGCTGGAAAGCAGTACCACCGAAAGGGACCTGGGGGTCCTGGTCAATGTCAAATTGAATATGAGCCAGCAGTGCCCTGTCAGCCAGGAAGGCCAGCTGTGTCCAGGGGGGCATCAGGCACAGCATCACCAGCCGGGCAAGGGAGGTAATTGTTCTGCTGTGCTCCATACTGGGGCAGCCTCACCTCGAGCTCTGGGGACAGTTTTGGGTGCCACAAGAAAGATAGTAAACTATTAGAGAGCATACACAGGAGTGCCACAAAGATGGTGAAAGGCCTTGACGAGAAGCCGTCTGAGGAGTGCCTGAGGTCACTTGGTCTGTTCAGCCTGGAGAAGAGGAGACTGAGGGGAGACCTCATTGCAGTTACGACTTCCTCATGAGGGGAAGAGGAGGGACCAATGACAGAACCCGAGACAATTGCCTGAAGTTGTGTCAGGGGAGGGTTAGGTTGGCTATCAGGAAAAGATCTTCACCCAGAGGGTGGCTGGGCACTGGCACAGGCTCCTCAGGGAAGAGGTCACAGCACCAAGCCTGGCAGAGTTCAAGAAGCATTTGAATAAGGGTCTCAGGCACATGGTGTGATTCTTGGGGCTGTCCTGGGCAGGGCCCGGAGTTGGACTCTGTGATACTTGTGGGACCCTTCCAACTCAGCATATTCTGTGATTCTGTGAAGGTTGCTGATGTTTTGTCTTCTGTTGAAAATTCACATGAAATGAAAGGTATTGGAAAACCTTCTGCCTCTCTTCTCTTCATCATTTAACTGAAGTTCATGGGACTCATTTATATTCTGGATGAGTCAAGAATCTCTTGTAAAAGTTCAAAGGGCAGAAAGTCCATGTTTTTCTTTAGGGAGGAAAAAAGTCAAAGACCAAAGCCCTTTGGCACAAAACCAAACAATATGATTCAGTAATGCTATTTTTGCCGTCATCTGAGAGCTGGTTTAAATCCCTGATATCTCCAGCTTCTATTTAGGAAGTTCACTGCTTGGATCACACCTCTTAGCATCCATTTATCTAGTGTCTGTGGTTGTGGAAGTGTGGGAGAAAACTTCTTTTGTGAATTAGATGATGACGAAAGGAAACCAACTACAGCATGAAATATCACAGCAGGCTACTCAAGCAAAATGCAAGAGAAGACAGGTTTAAAGGTATTTCATACGCACCCCTAGCATACTCCCAGCAGCAGATGTGGGTATTCTTATAATTTAAGGTCCCATATTTCTGCTGAAAAAAACTCAGAACATTTTGTGATACAATTTCTGAGCATTGGTTTCAGCCATTGACATGTCATCCACCTCATACACGGGTATCTACTATTATTTAAATGGTAAAAGGACAGTTTGAAATGTTAATGAGCTGAGATATATGCAACAAGCTTGTATTTACTTCTGTGGAGACCTATCTTTATGGGTATCACATTCTTCTACTGGGTTTTTTTAAGTAGGAACGGAGTAAATTTTGCTTTAACACTGTCCTCAACCACAGGTATTTTTAAAAAGATTTTTGTATAACATTTGCTCTTGAAATTTTCAATGTAGGCTCACAAAAGTAAGTGAATGAAGTTTCCTGTTGTAATGAATTTGTTTTTAGTAAACATCTCATGAAATTCACATATGCAGCCTACAACATAAAGCTCTGTAAATATCTGACAGCTGGTTTTTGGATTTTTTTGTATATTCCTTCTTACTAAAGCCACAATTGCTTATTATCACTGGTATGCTGTTTGCTTTGTTCAGTGAGCTTTTCAAGCCGGATGGCATCAACAAGGTGATGGTAGAAGATGCATCGTAATGAAAAACTCCTTTTTTTCACTCCTTAATGTCTCTTGAGTGCTCCCCTGATGGTACGAGCCTGGGAGACCAACAAGAACCAATGAGAAAATGATTGTGTGTCTCAGAGCATGGTGGAGTTAACAGAGCGGTCACAGAATCCAAAGCTCCATGCAATGGTGCAGTTCATGTGCCACGGTGATTATTAATAGTCCCCATGTACTAAGGGACTAATACAGACTTGGTGCTGGCTTGTAACTAAAAGAACAGCTGGCTGCAAGGAAACCAAGCTCCCTCTCCAACAGCAATACAGGCTGTTGCTGTCTATTCTCATATTTTGTGACTGCAGAAGCCCATAGTATCAGTGACAAACTCAATAAGCTATTTCAGATCCTATCAGGCAGCTCTGCTGTTTCCAGATTTCCAGGGGATAGCTTCCAAGTTCACCAACCCTCTCCTCTTTTTATGCAGAGTGGGAGGAATGAAGACCTTTAGAATAAATCATATTTGAAGTTTCTAGGCCAAACCATTCATGAGCTATTGCATGACAGTAGAGCAAGAATTATTTCAAATTGTTCCAGATATGATTGACACCAAAAATTTCAAACTCTCTATTTCACAAGCTGTTTCTCTGCTTTTCTTGCAGTGTACCCACAAATAAATTATCCCCCTTCTGGAGACTATACACATGACAAACTTTTCAGAATATGAAGTGAGACAAACTGTAAATTCTCAGAAATTCTGCCAGTGAGTGCTTTGGAGGTGCCTTCATGTATTATCTAATTAATGGACTTTTACTTTTAAATTAAACTGGCTCAGAATAAATAAATTTTCACTACAATCTTAATTATGCAGAGGTTACTTCTTCTCACTAATCAAAATCTTGACTGAAGCCCAAGTATTCACAATAGGTCATCATGATCTGAATCAGTGAGTTGTCACAGGTGGGATGCTAAATTGTCCTTCCTTCATTACATTTAATGAAAATGTGTGTGCTGAGGAAATTGCTTTGAATAGAGATGAACAATTAAGAGAACCGAGTGTATATAGGGAAGGGGGGAGGGAAAAGTGTTCCTGCTGAATGCATTGGATGTGTTTAGGCAAGCTTCTCATTTCAAAGCAAAATTCCTGTTACTTTGTTTTCTTGTTTGTAACCCCAGAGCAGAAGCAACTCTGCTGAGATAGAATCCTTCAGGGAGGAAAGGATAAGAAAGACATCCCCAGGAGAAAAGTAAGAGTAGGAACAGGGAGAAAGAGTTGCAGCTGTGAAACAAAAAATCAGAGGAGAGGGGCCAGCAAACTTCTGAGCAGGGAAGAATGCTGAAGGGTCACAGGATGATTGTAGTTTCAGCTGCCGAATTGAGAACTTTATTTTATTGTTTTTTCTTATGTACACAGAATGCATGTAGTCAGTCTGTCTGTGTGACTTTGAATCCCTTCCTCCAATGACTATTGAACCTGCTGCCTCATTTCAATCCAGTTTAATAAAAAGGAAAGAGACATAGGAGATAATTAAGTTCCTAATTTTTAATGCAAATAGCTGCCTTGGAAGAAGAGACTTTGAGAGCCAAAAATGTGAGAAAAACTGCAAGAGAAGTCAACCTTTTCCTGGAGAGTAGAGAATCCGTGCAAAATCCATCATGGATCGATTCCCCAAACACAGGCCACACTTCAATCAGAAGTTGTATTCCCCTGGAAATTCAGCTGAGCAAAATACACAAATCCAAATAATTGATTCTGGTATTCATTTCTTTGTTATCATCAATGACAGCTCAAGTAGCTTCCCTGGCTCTTCAAAATTATGCTGATAGAAGGACCAAGTTTTCCAATGTTGTGGGCTCTGCAATTAGTGTGTAGCCCAGGAATTCTCTCTCAGACATAAAAATTACATTTTGTATGTGTTTACTACTGACAGTGTACAAAGAAGTTCCACATACCTGTGTTTAGGACTGCCATAGCATGTGTCTACTGAAAAATGCAAAATGTGTAGACAGTAAAATAATCTCTGAAGTAGCTGACACTTAAATGGCCAGATATAAAGGAATACATAGCTTAACTGTGAAACCAAGGTCAGATATTTCTCTTCATACCTGTACAGATACACTCCTGGTTAATTCCAGTTAAGTTAATTATAAATATTTACAATAAAGCTTGCAATTTTCAGCCAACTGCTACCTGATCATAACAGACACAAACCTTGCACTAATTTGGTTTACTTTGCTAGAAGACATTTACGAACTCTGGATGAGATTCTCAGGTAGTGAAAGCCACTGGTTCTGTGCTGATTTTCATTAATGATGCCAATTAACATAAGCAGAGAAACTACCTTCTTTTGTTTATTCACCATGTCTCTCATTATCCCTCATCACAGCTCCTAATATGGATATAGCCTAATGAAAAATGTTCAGTTCATGCAAAACAACGAGAAGAAACCCACATACCCACCAGCTGCATTTCTTTCACTCTGCCCTCTATCCAGTTTTAATTTTCATAAAGGAAATTAACTATAAAACCCTGAAAGAAGTCAGAGCTTTCTGCAAAGAAAACACTGCTACAAGCACACTGTACGATTGCTAGATAATTCATATAAACTTTCAAGGCCACAAAAGTATATCGGTCCTTTAGCTCCAAAAGACGTAGTTCGTCCTTCTCTCCTTCCTCAATTTACAACGCCCTGAATCCAATTTTTTTCCCTCTCTGTGTTCCAAAATATGCTTGTAATTACTATTCAAGTACCTTTCCTATTTCTAGAATATTGTGTCTGGGGTTTCAAAGACGTAAGGGAGTTACATGCATGACTCTCTGAGGCTGCTTTGAAACTTCAGCTCATGGCACTCAGAGATTATTTATTAGGCAGTGAGTACATACATCCCATATAGCCTCATAAACCATGTTGGTAAACACAAACTTCCATACATGAACTCTCCCTAGATCATATCACCTATGCATTTCATAATTCAAATGGATTGATCACTCTGAGTCTAAAAGATAAATTATTTTGCTGCTTCACTACATAATACTGGTACAAGATTTTACCATCCTCTGCCATAACCAAAATAATCTTCTGATTGTAGTCCATTTAGAGTCCTTTACAGCATGTTTGAGAAAAATCTGCAATCTAAGTCCAATAGTGTACTTCTATCAGAACCAAACAAAGACCAGGAGAAAGCTTATAAAAGAAAAATAAATTAAGAAACTGGGATGGTAAATGATGGAGGGTTATGTAGTGATGGGGTATATGGTGGCAGACTGCAAACCGTTCATCTTCAGCCATTCTGACTTTTTTGAGCAGTAGGACTTCTGTAAAGAAGTCCTTTCTGTAAAGAAAGGAAGATGATGGTTTTCTGATCATTAGCTGGACTGTAGCAAAATGCATAAGAGCCATAACTCTCTTCTAGTGAAGCTTTTTGTTTGGGAATAATGCAAATTATCCTCATTACAATCAGATGGGATGGTTGTTAATATCTTTGCATAATTAGAAGCTATTTTCCTTAAATACAGTTTATGCATGAACTTTCCAAGGAGATTTATCTACTGGGGTAACACTGAGTCATTTTCATCTGGAGGGACACACTGAAGGTTACACAATTCAACATTTTAATTTAGTTTTAAAGATGAACCAACTCATGCCCTGCATATGGTAAGAGTTTTGGTCCCAATCCAGGTATGTGCTAAGGGCACTTTGCTAAATTCAAGTGCATGAGTGGTCCCAAGGGCAAACATGCCAGAATAAATCTTAAAGCCATAAATGATCAGCACCCAGCAGGAATTATGCCCCCTCACTGCAATATCGAAGTGCTTCCTGTGCAATTGAGTTTGCATAACGAAGTGTCAGATGGAGCCATTTTCTTGCTTCGTAGATAAGCCCCCCTTTGCCTCCAGAATAAATCACTTTTAGGACTAACTGTGAAGAACAGAAATTTAGTGGTGAGAGAGTATCTTAAGAGATTTGATCCAATCTCAGTCAAAATATTCTTGTGCCATGTATCCTGTTCACTTTAGTCCCAGCAAAGCCAGTGACAATAAAATATTTTCAAGGATCTGTCTATAACTTACTGACTTCCTGTATTCTGCATTCAAGCCAGGCCGAGGATCAGAACTGTGATTCTCTGCCTCTCTTGGCTATTTATTTTTGTGCAGAAGAACACAGTTCTGCCTGGGGCCTCTGAAATGCTAAGACCAAAGAGTAGGTCTGCACCTAAGCAGTTGTATCAACTTCAGTGATGCTTCTAAACATGAGACCAGAGGGTAGAAAAGTTTTGGATTGAAATGGGCAATGTGGGTTAATATAAAACAACAAATCTCTCAGCATGGGCTAGATGCAAAGAAAAACTTTGCAGGACAATGCATGCTCTGAGTAGAAAGCCCATCAAGTGACAACAGACAAGAAAATTGCCTCCACTACTGGTCTTGAATTCTGAAATCATCATAGCTCAGCCATACTAGTGAGATCCTTCACAGCCAGAACTAACAAGATCAGTGTGGTTTTATTTGGTTTGGCATTTGTTTTGTGGTTGTTGGTTTTTTCTTTCCCACATAAATGGCTTCCGCTTTCCATGAGACTGTAGTTACTGTTTATTATCCTTGCACAGCTTGTGCCTAAGTACTTTTAAGGACAAAAGAATATCTACCATAAGGCAGGAAGATAAAACAAAATGGTGTTCTTTAAAATAACAAAAAAGGCTTGAAATAGGGCTTGAGGGCTCCTGTGAAAGCATCGACCTTGACTGTGAACCCTGCAATGAAGTGAGTTCTTGATAAGGGTGGTGAACACAAAGTATGGCAGTAAAGGAGGGGCAATCTGCCTGCTTCCCACATGGTGCCTCAGGTGGGGAGACAAGCTGCTGCAGACAAGCACCAAATGCTATTTCAAATGTGACAACTCACCATTTCCTGGAAATAAAATGTGCCAACTTGAGCTCCAGAGGAAGAGGTTTCCCTTTGTAATGGACCGAGAACAGTCAAAGAAGTCGAAAAAGATAAAAACAATAGGGAAATTACAGCAGTTAAGAAGGTCATACTGCTTCAGGACTGTGGAGGGAGGGGAATATTATTTCAGGGAAAATTAACTGAAAGAGTGTGGGTTGCTTCTGTGAGATCCTGAATATAGTACCTGCCTCAGGAATGATTGGCTGCAGACTTACAAGCAGCTTTTATGACACGGTATTCCCAGTCATTTTCTTGATCTCACTGGCGCCGTTAGATCTGGGAGCATAATGGCAAGTAGAATATGTGCTGCTTTCATTTCAAGGAACAAGAAATTTTGCCACTGCCTATCTGCTGTTCAAGGGAGGCAGACTTTGTCACTCCCAGTTTCTCCACAAGGGTCTTGGTAGGAGAACTGTGATGTAGGTGAAAGGAATGAGATAGATTTGTCTTTACAAACAAACTGTGGGTCTGCTGATAGGTAAAGGCTAGATACTGAAAGATGAAAGAAACAATGGGAGGAATTCCACTGACTGATGAAAGGACTGAGAGGGTTTTGTCTTTACAAACGAACTGTGGGTCTGCTGATAGGTAAGGATAGATACTAAAAGATGAAGGAAGCAACGAGAAGAACCATAAATTCCATGGGAAAAGAAAAAGGGTGGGGGTATACATTTGAAGGAAATCTGCTTTAGGTGATTAGGGGAGTCTGTACCTCTCAAGTACCTCAGCCAGTGGGGAAAGAGAGAGGGAAATGCGGACGGGAAATTAGGATAAATAGGAGGCTGCATCCTCTAAAATTTTGAGCGATTCCCCAGGGGAATGCCCCATGGCCTTCCCCTTTATTTGAATAAAGTAACCCAACTCCTCTGTCTCCTCTTTGGACATAAACCTCTGGTGTTTGTGGATTAATTTTCCTGACATAGGGATTTCTGCCACAGGGAGCATGCCATATCCTATCCCTTCCTCTGCCAGGATGCTGTTGAGATGAGGCATTTCCTGGGAGCAAGAGCCTCCAAAGATATGATAGGACTGTTGAAAGTGCTAGGAGATCCTGCCTTTCCTTTAAGCTCTTGAAGGTACAAAGAAGACCTCCAGAGGTGAGAAAGGAAAGGCTCCCTCTCACAGCGTTCACAAAGTGTGGTTTTCCCAGTGGCCCTAAAGGGAAGTTTGAACCTCTGAGCTGGAGCATTAATTGTCAGAGCTAAGACTGGGTAAGATAAAGAAAGAAGTGACGTTGTATATTAAAACCTGTCTTTTCATATCTCTCTGGACATAATGTGACTTGACATCGTATCCTCATCCAATAGAGCATCCAGAGACGGCAATGGAAATAGCTTGTGCAAGCACTTGGAGATGCTTAAACCCCTAAGTACATCAGGGACTCAGCAAGCTAAGGGACAACTCAAGTTCCCAGCACAAATGTTGCTCATAGCTGAAGTGAGATGAAGAGGCATCTGGGCTGGGGATGTCATTCAGGGTCATGAGATGGCACTCACACAGAAATCAAGAGGCCTTGGAGAAGCTTTCTGCTGTGACCAAAAGCACTGGACAGAGTTCAAAAGCTGTAGGAGCTAGCCGTGGCCTTATGGGACACAAGACATTGGAGATGCTGGCAGCTGCCTGTGGTATAGCAGGAGCTGGGGCTGGGGCCAGACAACATGGCCAGGATTTGTGTCACTGCTTCAAAACCTGCCACCGTATCTCCAGTCTGCCTGATTCTGGTGGGACATCAGGCAGCTGTGAGATCCAGTGCATGGTTATAGCTTTCATCTGTCTGCAGAAATGGACTACTGTATAATGGGTGGTGAGGGGAAAAACTGCACAGTTCCTGGTGTTTAAAGTAGCTTGGTACTGTGGCAGTCTGTTGTTTTACTTAATGGCATGTAATTAACTGCCAATCAGTCAACTATATATTCAGGAGCAATATCATCAATACAATGGATAAACAAGATCAGACACTTAAAAAATATTACTGTGCAAACCCGATTTTGCAACACCTTTTTAACAACTAGCCCAAATTTCCGAATTACACATCCAACTGTAGGACCCCTCATCACACAAAGGACACGCAAGTTTCCCTTTTCCTTTGGGGGCTACAAATGCTTGAGTGTTTAGGTGTAACCTTATCCCTCTCTACAACCTGTTAATGCTAGTGCAAAAGCCCCACACCACACCTATGCACCCCTATGTTCCAGGCTGCTCCAGGGGTGCTGTGAGAATGCAGCTCTCTCTGGCATGGGATGAGGTCACAATCCCACAGGGACAACTCCTTTCACTGTCAGTCCAAGTTGTTTTGCTATCAACTGCACCTTGTATTAGCTGTTTTGGTATGGTGAATATGCAAAGTGATTTAATGTGTTTTATTTGCCATTTTTTATGCATTTTGTTTCTTTTAACTAGTCAACAAATGTTTGCACTTAGTTGTTTTGCGGATGCAATTGTAAAATTTAATAGGGAAAAGCTCACTTGGCTAAGTCATGTTTGTGGTCTCTCCTGGTCTCTGGCTAAGAGTGATGTGTGTGTATGAGAAGAAGAAATCATGTGGGAGAAAAAGAGCTTGTTTCTTTTACAGTAGAGAGGATATTCTCTAAATCATAGTTGTATTTTCAGTGCCTGGAAGAAAAGATGCTTCTCTCTATTGCAGTTCCTCCATATGAATGTAAATACTTAATTCCTCAAAAGCTCAGTACCTGTTTTTAAAATGTGACTTTAATAAAAAGATATTTTCCTTCAAGTGGGTTGTTCAATCTTTAGTAAAAAATTGAATGGATGTAATATAGAATATAGTAGGGTAATGATTTTAAAATAGCCCCATCAAACCAGTTATTGCCCTGAGATGTTACAAATAAATGAAAATGAACTGATTGTGTAATGATCATATTTACTGTCTTCTTACTGTAACTGCTAAAGGTTCCTGTGTCTCTATGGTCTTCTGGTAACCCTGTTTGCCCCCTGACTCAAGAAAGCCAATATATAAGCCAGTAAGCATGCTTATTAAAAAAGCCCAAACCAGGGAAGTTTTATAAACAGGAGGAAAAAGGAAGGGGCTGTAGTGACAGTAGGGATAAAGCACTGGGGGAACATGGCAGACTTAAGGTGAAACATGCTATTCCTCCCATTTCTAGGGACTCCACTACAAAGTTCCACATCAAAGTCTGGTTTCACACACACGCGTAATGCTGGACAAAGCGAGAACAAGCACTGTTAGAAATACCATGTCTCCTGAGCCATCAGGCCAAAGCTATCAGCTACCTTTTAGCTATTCAAGGGGATAGTTACAAATGCAGCTCATGGAATGGTTCTGATGCTTGTAGTGCTGCTCTGTGCCCAGGGACTGGAGCATGTGTTCAATAGGCTTGCAGTAGGCATCTCTGAAAGCCAAGATGCAATCACTTTGTGAAATTAAAGCTAATTTCCTCCACTGTTAAAGACAATGTACACGATCACTGCCACCAAGTGATTACATTTAAAGTCAAAGGATGCAGAGGGAATGCCAATTCTTTTGGTCTGCATTCAGTCACAGCTGCGAGGGATTAAGGGTTGTTTAAAAATCTCTTAACTGCCTGCCAGAAGTTGCCAATCACTACAACCAATAGGTGCTTATCATTCCACGCATTGTTCGAGATATTAGAAATTACACAGCCGCAGATGGCCACATTCTTCACACAAAGGAAGTGTGTGGGAAGTCCAGGAGAAAGGATTTGAGGTCCTTCCATCCACTTTTACTATGTTTGTTGCTGGAAGCCTTTCCATCTGCATCTTCAGGCATCTGCACAGAAGCAAGTATCAACCCGAATCATTCTGTGGCTAGACCCAGCAAGCCTGAAACTTTAACCTGGAGAAATCTACAGAGAAAGTGAAGAGTAGAAACTTGTGTTCCTTTCTCTTCACCTCTCTATGTATGTGTATGCTTCTGTGTCTATGCCTTGGGCTGCAGTAGTTCATATTTTCTTCAGAACCCATTTTCCAAAATGCTCAGTTTTCAAGCAGACCATCACTTCTCTTTGCAAAACTTGGCAAAAATTAAGTTTCTGCTTTTCAGCAAGATGAAGGGAAAATTGGTAGTTTTGCAAAGTAGATTAGCAAAGTAAAGGTACACGGCACCGAAGTAGCTGGCAGTGCTGGGTAGAAATTACAGGGTCCGTGTGAAAGTCAAATAGCGGACTTCCAGATTTAGAGGAGTTTCCATTTCACCTCTCTCTTTTCACTTGGTTAGCCCTCTTCATGACAAGCTGGATTTTCAGGTGAAGATGCTTTTCCATTTCATTGCTAGCCAACAGGTGTATTTTTTTGAGAACATTTGAGGAAAATCTGTTCAATTTTCTGTGCTCTGAGCAAAGAGCCCCATTTACTCATCTCACTGGGTTTTGTGCCTCTTCCTGCAGCAGGCTGAAAAGAACTCCCCTCAGCATGAAAAGAAAATCATCACAGTTTCCTTCCCTCCTTACACACAGATAATTAAAAAGCTCCTAAATCTGCAGCTCGGGGTGTCTGTTGTGAGGTTGCACAAGGCGCACGTCCATGTTCAGCCTGCAGAGAACGGGCTAGATAAGGAAGTCTGAAAGACTTAAATGTCGCTCACAGTCAATCAGCATCAACCAGGAATTTCGGCAGACCTAATCGACCTTTTGTGACACCACAATGAATATACGCTCTGCCCAAAATAGCTGCCTCTGGGACAATTTGCATGAGAGATATGAATGCATTCGCATCAAACTGAGCAGCTTCAGATGGAGAAGCTTAAAAGCTCAAGTGGTGAAACTTTTAATAAGTCATTTCAGCTCCCTGCCCCCAACTTTTCCATTAATATTCCCACATTCTCTCCCCTTTAAATAGGAACGTTAAGTGCAAATAAATAAAACATTAGGCTGATAAAATTACTTATATTGTGGCAGCAGCTGGAGGCCCTGATAAATACCTCGTGATTCTAGGTCCTGTGTGAACGGGCAGCACAGAGACAGTGTTGGCTCCAGAGACAGAAAGCTGAGGTTTCTGACAAGGTGCAAGCAGCCAGCGGGGAGGGAGGTGAGGAAAGAAAGAACAGAACAGGCAGCTGTATTTGCTCCCATTAGTAAACATGGAACACTTTAGGAGTTTTCACTTTATGTTCTTTATTTGTATAAGTAGACATAAGCTATTATTTATTGCACTATATATTGTAATTGAAGGTTCTTTGAACATGCTGGGTGTTATGAAAAATGACTTTTCAGAATTACAGTGTGGGCACCAGAAGCTTAATACTACTTTGGACTCCTGTTTGCTATTTGTCAACAGGGGAAGAATCTTTTAAGTGTGGCTGTTCAGAAAGGCTATTAACATGACTTCTGGACTGCGCTTTTAATTATCCAAGCAGAATTTGCATAAACAAGCTGGACAGTCAGTGAAAGAATTGTCGCAGTAACATGGGTCAGAGCACTGCAGCAGAAGGAACAGTTGCAAGTGGTCCAGGGTGCTGGGAGCAGGCAGTCAGTGCTGGTCACAGAACCTGACAAATTGTATGTGTAGCCCCAGATACTGTTGGAAAACACATAGGGAAAAGAGAACACTGGAATTTTTATGCAACTTAATGCTTCTGGATGAAGAATTCCAGTATTTGCGATCTCTCTTAACCACACAATTTGCACAAGGAGCCTTCCAGTATATGGTCACTGAGAAAAAAAATATATAGGCTGGTGATTGGAGTAGAGGAGAAAGTATTTGTCCTTTTGCTTAAGAGAGACATTTCTACAGACAATCTAAATGGAGTAATATATTACCATCACTATTACTTGACAGCTGCTATTCCTATTAATCCAGTATTAACTTGCAAAGAAACTTGCACCAATCTTTGGCCTGCTTTCTTAAATAAAAGAATTGTCTCTGATCACTCTGTCAGTCCATTTATACCAAAAAAATTCAGAGCCATTTTGTCTAAATGCATCTTGCTTTGAAAGAGAGGTCTCAGCTACGTTTTTATCATTCAAGCTTCAGGAAAATATATGCTCAGAAATATCTTTTCAGTGTTGCCTATGAGCAAATCTGCCATGTGAGCCCTGTGCTAAGAAGCACACCCTTACCCACGCCCTCTCGGCCAACAAAGGCTTCAGCTGGAGGTTTCATCTTCTAAAATTACCGTAAATCGAGTCACAAGACCCAAATCAGTGAAAATCCAGGGTTTGTTAGTCCTGCTGCTCACGGGGCCAACTTGATTTTTAATATGAGGATGAAAGAAAGCTATTAAAAACCTAACTTTATAGTCTGAAATTGGTTCTTTTCTGTGCTGTGTGAAAATTTGCATGTGGCTATGTTAATCTGGGCTTCCCAGTATTGGGAGCCGCATATCCTGCTTAATGGTAACCACACTTAAGAACGAGACTCTGAATGTGATCTCCCCAGTGCTGAACTCTTTTGAAAAACTGCGGACATTTATTTTGGGAGCCTAATAAAGACTTAGAAGTCCAACTCCTGGCACTTTTTTGTGCAGATCTTTGTCCGCCATGTGTCAGTTATAGCGGTACTCGGGGGCTCTGTGCCTGTGCTGTCAGGGTATTGTAGGTACACACTGCAGGTGGCTTTTCCTGCATGGTCCCCTTGATGCAATTCCTCCAGAATGAATTTCAGGGCTTGGCTAGAAGAAAATACAGGTGCTATAGAGCAATGTGTCTGCCTCAGGGCAGAGTGCTGCACTTCTGCTCCTTAAAAAGCAGCTTCTGCAGGGACCCTGCCTCCCCGGGTTGTGACTCCTCAGCCTGGCAAATCCCACACAGCATGAACTTGCTCAGCCCTTCTGGTTGGATTTCACTTTTGCCCACAGCCACTTCTGGACTCATCTCTCTGCATTAGCATGTTCCAAGCGGTAAGTGACAGCTGGGCTACTGAACTGCAACAAAGGACCTCTTAGGGAAATCAGCCCCTCTTTCCCTCTGCTTCTTTCTGACCAGAGAGATACTCATTAGTTCAAGTGATACTGTGAACTTTATCTCTTAATGTATTACCTCGTCTTCACAGTGCAGTAAGAGAAAATGATGCTATCATTATAAGCCTATCTATTAAAAGAACAGTAGAAGAATCAGTTTGGAAAACTAAAAAAAAACCAAACCCAACTCTACTCCTTTTCAGATGAGTTAAATTGTGATTCTTAAATATCAGTAGAAAGCTGAGACACAGAGCATTACAGTTCATTGCTGATGTTGGAAACAACTGTTATGAGCATAAAGCCTTTTCTCCTGCAAAGCTAGTCCTCTGTCTAATTTCTAATTCAGTACATCTAACAACAGCATTATTTTGTGTGGGGTGGCAGAACAGCAGGGTGGATTCTAAAGTTTCTGTTGAAACCCTATGACACGGCTTACAGCAGTGTTTCGGGCTGGTTTGCAAGCCCTCTTCTTTAAGTAGTACTATGACAAGGGGTAAAAAGTTGCAACATCACCAGCTCTTACAATGTGTTTGTGAATGGTCACTCACAATGTGAGGAGCAACCTGAATGCTCCATGAGTGAATCTTTCAGGCATGCAATGATGCTGTAGAGCAACATAAGGATTTGTGCCACAGCAGCAAGTGTCATTTTAGAGGTGTTGCACCCAGAAGTGCCAAGTAGTGCCACCCTGAAAAAGGAGCGCTCTGATTTTAAAGCAGTACTGAGAAGCTTGCTCAGCCTTGAAAGTCAGCTCTATCAGAAGAGAGCAATAAACTTGAAGAGGGGCCAGAAAACATTGAAATATCTGCTGTTTGCAATTCTCTTATAAATAACGAGGAGCAGGGAGAGTGAAGTCCTGTCCTTGCAATAAATCTTGAATTGTGGATGGGTCAAAAAATTAGAAAGTAATAAGGAAAAAGCAATATTTGTAAGCACAGTATATTAAAGAGAAAAAACCCAACAATGTAATGGTAGAGGAAAGGACAAAACAATGAAGTAATTTTATGGAATCAAGATTAACTCCCATCCTTTTACCTGGTGATTCTTCAAGTTCCTAATATGCCAAAATTTTGTCTTTCCTGAGCAGCTGTTTAGAAAGCCCTACCTTCAGGAAATCTAACGTGAAAGTGAAAAGCAACAAGTGAAGAAGACACTGTATTTTATATCTTGCTCAGGTATCCAAGCCAAATGGTTATCGTGCTCCTTAGAAGAAGGTTGTCCAACATGTCTGTCTTTTGTTTACGTACTGCTAACAATCTAACATAAAGACAAATTCGGCAACTGTCATCTTCTTCCCATAGGGTTCTCTGGAACCTACTTTAACAGAAAAGTAATGCATGGAAAGTTGAAGGAGATCAGAAACCAGGAGCAAGGAGACTGGAAACAGACTAGAGAGAGTAGGAAACATGAATGTTAGAAGATGTGTCTTGAGAGGCTTATGAAGGGGGTTATTTAACAGGGTGCCCGTGATACCAGGTGATGGGGCTCTCAATGGCACAGTGCTAAGGTCCAAATACTCTGGTAGGGATCTCTCTCTCACTTTTCTCTCCCTCTTATTTCTCTTCTTCTCTGCATCAAGGAAAACAGGAGGCACATCAGCTCCAAAAGATATTTTCAAATATCTTCCACACAACTTCCAAAAGATATTTTCCCTAAAATAGAGCTTCTTCCTTAAAGGACTCAGTGCTTTATCTGGAAGACGGCTTTTACCAGAGAGCACTTTGTATTGAAAAATATACTGAATTTCTAATATATGCTCCTGATGGAGAGAAGCTCTAACTCAGCTGACACGGAGCAGATTACAGTATGTTGTTCCAGATTGTTGCAGCACAAAATTAGCTCTACCTTTCACAGTAATTAATTGCTTTTCTACAGGGGAAAAAACTTTGTCACTTGGTTTTGAGTTAGTTTCAACAGATATACTCTCCCCATCACTGTCTCCATGGCAAAGACTGAGCTGTTCTGCAGTTACTCCTTTCTCCATCACAGTCTCAGTAAAACAGACAACTTAAAGCTGCTGAAGCTGAAGCAACAACTTCAAGCAGACAAAGCTAAGTTACCATACTTTTCCTTCCCCAGATCATCATTCATGTCAATGACTGTTTCTAGGAGTCAGAGAGGAAACTTAAATGATGCAAAGGCTGAGAGAATGAATTGGAGGAGTAAAGGGAACAAGATTTAAATTTTGGAAGGAAGAGAGTTGTTATTCAAAGGAGCTGATAACTTGTCTCTGCCACATTTCACACTTTTTTTACCTGCTGCTTTAAAGAAAGATGTAAAGTGCTTTTAAGGTATTTTACGAGCACTAAGCTAACAGCAGTGGAGGCCAAGGCTTTCTCTTTAACCTCTCAGTGCAGAACAGGCTGTGGTAGCCTGTTCCTTATTGTGCCAAATCATCTTTCCAGGTCCACCCATAATGTTTAGTGATGGCTTGAAACTGTAATGTTTGGCTACTGTGGAATTCGTGTCTAGTTGGCAGCTCCTCTTTTTCCTGGCTTTTTCTGCTGCAACAGTGGCTGTTATGACCATTTGTGGTGTTAGTAAACATAAAACCTCAAAACAGTGAGATGTAGGGTCATTCTTGACAATTTTTCCATGAAAAATTTGGTTTCCAAAATTCAGAAATTCAGCATACCATCTCGTACATTGTGTCTTCTGAATAGGAGAAGCAGAAGCACGGGTATTCTGAAGATCTTAAATAAAACCAGACCATTTCACCTCCAGAACATCCATGTGGTAAGCTGAAGTACAGTAGTTCAGGAGCCCACATTCTACATTAATTTAATAGGCTGGGCTTATGTGGACCCAGTTTCTATTTTCCACTAGGATGGTGCAGCTGGTATGAGGCATTACCAGCTTCTACCAAGTTGGAGAACATGATGCGTGAAATCATGAGATGTCATTCCTGTAGGAAACTCAGTATAAAGTGAGAACTAGGCAGCAGCAGGCACCTGAACTACAGTTTTGGTAACATTTCATAAAGAAAACATTTGAATTTTGGAAAGAAATACTTCATGTCTTGATTTATTGGAGTTCAAAGCACTAAATCTCTACACATTTTTGACAGACTTGTTCGTACTCATGTCCAAACTTTTTGCACTGTGTTTTACATCTGGCCTGGCAAGAGGCAAGCCATGAGCTCTTTTCATGTACACTAATAAAACCACAAAAACTCTCAAGATATAGCTAACAGGTCAAACTCACCAAAGCAGACAGCTGATTTTTCCTGTCCTTAAGAAAGTTGCCATTGAAAATAGTATGAAATAATTACCATGCTCAATAAAAGGCCACTTTTTTTTTTTTTTCTGAAAGATTACCTGCAATGTAACAGATGCAAGAGATTTAATCTAGAAACGCCTATTAGGGGAATTTGCTGAGAGCTCTTTCAGCAGAGAATGGTAATTCAAAACACTTCAATTTTTGCTTTTCCTTATCCTTCACACTTTAATCCTCGCCCACATGTGCACGCTCCTATGCACACCCATAAACTTTCCTTAGATGTGGACATGCTTTTGTCTTGGGCCTGATTTATTTCCCAGCATGAAACTGGTTCTAAAAACCCAGGAATGTGGAGGCTATGAACAAAATGAGGGAGTCGGGCTTTTCTGATCGTTAGATTGCCTTGCCTTCACTCTTTGACAACTCTTTGTTTTTAAGGAGCATTGCCCAAGCCAGGAGTTCTGAAGCAGGGGTTTAATTCCCACACTTCCATGACCAGGGGACACAAGTGGTAGGCTTGATCTGCCATAGACCTGAGGAAGAAGCAGGATCTTCCTCTAAGGACCAAAAAAAAGTGGGTGGAGCTGCCAGCAACTCCTCCACCATTCTCCCTCATGGGCACAGTGTCATTATTCACATGGCAAGGGGCAAGAGGGGACTTGGGACTCATTTACAGAAAGAACTTGTTCACATATTCAATGACAGGGCAACCTTCCCTACTCACCCAGAATGTGAAATCAGTGGGGGAATCACATGAAGATCCAACAATTTGCAGGATCCGATCTATGACATAAGGTCAGATCCCAAAAGCCCATACCCTAGGGTGTTTTGGAAAATTACTAAGAAAAAGACGTGGGGTGCCTGTCTGGAGCAAAGACCGATGCGTGGGATATCCCCTGTCCCAGACATGTCAAAATCATTGGATTAGCACGCTTGCTCTTCCTCCATTACTTCCTCCTTCCGCAGTGAGGATCAAACCTCTGGGCTGCACCTGGCATCCATGGCAGAAGTGGTTGATCTATCTCAATGCAGAATGGTCCAGAGGCAAGTGGTTAGAAATCTCTCAAGAAAGAAAGGTTCAATTCCCATTTCTCATTCTCATTCCTCACTCTAAGGAATCCAGTGAGATTGAAAAGGTTATGAAAAAGTTACCTGCAGTGGAACAGATGCAAAGAAAGGGGCAAATTTTAGGATGTTCCTGTTCCCAAGTATTACCTGTGACATAAGTCTAAGTCTGAGCAAGCTGGGCTTAATTGGAATCATGGCCAGCAAATCAGTTCTTCCATCTCTTTCTCTGCACATGCTGTTTTGGATCTGAGGGTCAGATGTGTAAAGGTTAGACTTCTCAAGACCAGATTTGTGTCCCTGAATCCTTCCATAAGACATATGGGGAATAATGTTTAATGTTTTTTCTTTTTTTTTTTTTAACCTAGTACACAAAAAGATCTTATTTCAAAATTCGTTTGGTGCACTATAAATAAAGTGGAACATTACAAATCATGAAGTTCAAAATTCAGATGGAGGCTTCAGAACTGCACAGGTGGGCAATGAGTCACCACTGGCTGAAAGGACACTTACATACCATGCCTTTGTCTGCTTGTTCCCATGAGCCAAGAATTAGGACCTTTGAATAAACCGCACCAGAATTATAAGCCACCAGTGCAGCATGACAATGCAGGCATAGTCCCTGACAAATTTGCTTGCTCTCCAGCAACCTGAATTAAGCAAGATGCAGCATTGGGGAGGCATTCTTGTTTTGTGGCTTTGTTTAAAGTGAGGTTATATTGAGGAAAGTGGTGATAAAAACGGCATTTCATGCACTAGGTCTCCCTGCCTTAATGGCAGCCCTTATTTTTACTGACACAAATAAAATCTTACTACTGTCAGCACTGTAGCCAGGCAAAAGTGAATTCTGTTCCATGTTGCCACATCCATCATGAAAACACACACTCCTCCTCCTTTTTGACCCCAGAATCATTGTTGTTAGTGATGATGTATGAAACAGAAAGAACATAACTTGATTGTGAGAAATTGCTTTGAACTTATATTTGCTGGCAGGTGAAAGCCTTGTTTTTGAGTTTTAAATGAAACATGTTTCGTATGGAAGCCACTGAGAGGGAATAAATACGGAACACTAAGAATTCATTTTACAGACTCACTTTTCAGACTGCAACCATACTTTCAAAAGGAAAATGGGCTGAATTTAAACTCTGATGAAAGGCCCTGGACTGACAGTCCTGTGGAATAATGTTCTTGAGACACTGTACTCAGAACTTCTGACACAGTAGGAGTTGCTTGCTAATTACCAGGCAGTCTAAGGGCCATGTTTGCCCTCCCTTCAGACTCCCATCTCGTGTCAGAATGCCATCCTCAGCATTAAAGTCCAGAAGTGGTGACAGGCAAGGCCAAATGACTGTTAAATGGGCATTAACCTACCTGTCATCTGCTCTTGTAGTGCAGTGACTTCAAGTAAATAACAACAACAATCTGTGCCTCTCCCCAGTGGCCATTTGAGCTGACAGGTGATCTCAGTGTTAATGCAACCACATGCCTTGCTCTGGTCATCAACCTATTGCTGGTCAGCTTGTTGGTCCAGCAGCAATACGCTGGGACAAGCAGGGCAACTACTGCATTTTCATCCTCTCTCATTGTCGTGATTGCTTTCTGCAGACAGAGGCAACTGAAATTGTGATATTTCTGAAAACTCTGTCCACAAAGAAATTAATTCGAGACAATCAGCTTGCTTAGGACTAACACTGAAATGATTTACAACCACCTCACTCTGTTTGTTAGGGCTCCTGGGGAAAGGGGAACAAATGCAAAGCTTCTCAGAGTTTACACTGAGCAGTGTCTCCAAGAAAGGTACTGCTGCCAGCTCTCGTGGATGAGTTGAAGGACATCTATATTTGTTGACTACTTGGAGATAACCTCTGCTTGCACGAGTCATGCAGGTGACATCCTTTGCATTTACTGAAAAGACAGCATGCAGCTAAGAAAGATCAAGATGTCACTAATAGAACAAGCACAGGTCTACAGAATAACATGTGCACCTGCATGAGAAAGGGAACCGGGGAAGCTAATTTTCAGTAGAATTTACTTTCATTGAATGATTTACTTTTTTTAAAATGGACTCCCTGTTATCTCTATTTAAACCTGCAGTATTTCTTTTCTCCTTCTTTTCTTTTTGCCCAAATAATCACATTAGCCTTATTTCCTTTGGAAATCAGACTAAAATATGTTTATAATATGGGGCATTTCTTCTGTCCTGTGAACTACTGCAAACCACTGCCAGATGCCACAGTGAAAGAGTGATTCAGACAAGCCTGAAATTCCACCAGATCAATTTGTGACTCCACTGTTATGACTGCTGTTAGACGAAACAGTGGTTTCACGTGTGGACACAGCCTTGTTAAAGACTAAAAAGGGACAGGATCCTGAGGGAGCTATCAAAGGTGTGGGGTATGTGTTTCTTCCAAGACAGGCAGTCAGAAGCCCTCCTGGGACATAATCCTTCTGACCCTTCAGATGTAATTTTATGTTGCTGCGTAGCAGTGCCCTTTCTACTTTTTTTTCCCTCTGCTTTCCCCAAGGTTTAACAAATGCTGTTTGTGACTTCTGGGTAAAAGATGTTTCACTTATTCTCTCCTAGTCCAAGGCAGTAAAATTTCCGTGCATTTTCACATTTTGGATACTGCTGGGAGAAAAAAATCACTTCTTCCCTTTTTTTCCTCATGATTTATATGGCTTGTCTCCTCTGGGTTCTAGCTGTGCATTATGCCTCTCATTTTCCACCTTTAGTTTATGACCACTGAGTCTGTCTGGCAAGTGTACGCCTTACATTTGTATATTATAGCACACAGAGGTCTGCTGGTGTCATGAATCTGCATGGGAATCTGCAGCATCCTACAGTCTTTTGCAGTGTTTAACGAGCCCTTCTCGAGGATTTGCATTTTTGTTTGATGCCTGGGCATCGTGTGTGTTTCTCAACTGTGTTGATAGTCTGACCTGCTGTACAGTGCTGTCATGGATGTGGATAGATAATGCCTCCTTCGTATGTAACCCTTCTTACTGTAGAATTCCCCAAAGATCAATTCATTTGAGACTTTGAGTGCGGCTTTGAGAGATGAAAAGTTTGGGCTGATCTGGAAGAACAAAGTACAGCGTTGTCTAGGATATGCTCAGAGCCAATGTAGCACCACCAGGCGAGGGTCCTGCCCTAGAGCTTTAACACAAACTACGTATCTGCTGCTGCCCTTGCCATGAGAGCCCAAACGTGTTTTTCCTTCAATGTATTCAGCATCTCAGGAGACTGAATCAGTTCAAAAGCGTAAGTCTCCTAGCAGTTTAACACTACACCAAAACCTCCTGGTGTTTTCACTGGGGAATTCACAATATACAGGTTGTTTTCCTCATAAAACCACACAGGCAAAAGTTCGGTACAGTTTGAAAAGTAGGACTGAATTATCCTGGTTTTCAGGGAGATGTGATGGAGATGGACTCTCAGACGAGTGATTGCACTCAAGACCAAACAGCAGAACTTTTCGTTTTAGGGCAAGAGCTGTTCAAGGTTAGCTAGCAAGTTGTTCGTAGTTAGATGCAAGAGATTTGAGTTGAAATTACATGTCAATCTTAATTTTTAAAAAGCTTTTAGACTTTCATTTTTATTTTACTTGTGTTGCCTACTATTGCATTCAAACACCGTCCCAGCTCTGCCCACTAGTTTGACTTCCTAGCAGAAAGAAGGACCAGATGGAGCCTATTTAAGAAAGTCTGTGAAGGGGAAAATAACTTCTTCATTTTGTGGATAACTGGGGGGAGGTTAAAACTTTTGTTAATGGTATCTATAAGGTGAAGATGTTGTCCATGGTTCATTTTTCAGGAGGGAAACTAATTTGGCTTTTATTAATTATGTTGTTAGTGGCCACAGACGGTTTCATTCTTTATCAGAGTAATAGTCTAGGAGAACAGGTTTTTGAAGGAAGAGGACAGGATTGTCTGCTCGTGTAGCTATTAATACAAGTATCTGTGCAATTACTTTGCTTGAGAGTATCTCTGCTTGCATATATTGGGCAAATTAATCTGCTGCACTATATTTCTGAAACATGTTAGGGCTGAAGGTTTAGAATAAATAAATCCCGTGTTTATTCAGACCCGCGTTTCAAAAGCTCATTTCAGATGTTGCCGACATCACATAATTTTAAGAGTTTTAATTTGTAGAAGTTGCCCTTTTGTTCCTGTAATATATCAGCAGTGTCAAAGATGACATGGCAGTCATTACTGATCTTTTAAAGTTTGCTTTTTTTCTTAGGAAGCTGGTATTTTTATTTGGTGTTGTAATTCTAGTTTCACAGTTGTCCTTCAGGTATTCTGTCTAGCTTTTACCATTCCGGATCTTTCTCCTTTAACCTCTTCACAGCTCATGCCAATTTATGCTGCTGCAGCATGTTCGGTGTTGTTAGTTTGATAATATGCAGTTGTATCTAATTAGACTTTCGGAAAAAATATTCAGGCAGAACATAATTGCTCATATTGGATTTGAAGCATCATGTTAAGCTATTTTTCACTTGCAAAACAGGTATTCTAAGTAACAATATATTTTTCATTGGAAATAAAAGTCACCAGATGCTACTGAGAAACACCATAAAAACAGCTTGAAGACCTGTTTTTTACACTTCTTACATGATTTTAGAAGTTCCTGAATTGAACAAGCTTAAAAGGGTGAGAAATTTTCTTAAAATTTACAGTGAACTTCTCAGATAGGCACGCAATACTTCTGGTTGCTGTTCAAACTGGCAGATTGTTTTTAATTCTGAATATATTGCTACCTCTTACTCAGCTTAACAAAGAAAAGAACATAATAATGTACATCTTTTGCTTTGTGCCATCTCCCAGACTGATTCCCCTCTTTTACTAGGAAGTTTCTCATGTCTCATGTTCCTCCTAATTTTTCCCATTTATAAAGCTGTGCTGTGAAAAAACCGCAAATGTTGGGAAAACATATTAAGGAATGACAGATGTGCAAACAAGGGGTAAAGCAGCACACCATAAGCTGCTCTCACAACTATCTTCAACAGGTATTTGGGAAAGAAATTTTATCTTAGATTAATGTTGCCAAAATGGTAGTCCGAAGTTTGGGCCTAAATAACTTGGGCCTAACTTGTTTGTTCTGGGTCATCATCTTTGTTTTCCTCTGTTGTGCACTGCTGTGCCCAAGCAAAGATGGGGCAGGGAAGTGAGGGTTAGAGACTGAATATGTTCGCCTTCATTTGATTTGAGAAATAGTTTCTGAATGGGCAACAGGCTCAACAAAGTGCAATGAACGGATCAGAGGCAATCCAGTGCACAAATCAAGCAAATGTTGTCTGTGCTCTTGCAGGCATCTGAAGGAGTTACACACTGGCAATAGGAATATTTCTAGGTTTTTGCTGACTTGAATGCTACTTTTGAAACCAAAAATGTAAAGATTTATTGCTCTATGCATCTGTAGGTACAGGCATGGCCTGTTTCTAGGTTTGCCAGGAAATTCCAGTAGAGCAGAGCATAAAGGAAATGCACATTAAAACACCGCCCAGCTTGTTTGCACATCTGTGGGTTCAGAACTGCCAGAATAACCAGTTATTGCTTCTCGTAGCCATGATGATGCAAACCCAGATTTTGAGTAAAATCTGGGAGGCCCCTGCTGTGATGAGATCGTGCATTTGCTGAGGCTGCAGTTCACTCACAGGCTGAAAAGAGCCCGGCCACACCAGGAAAATAAAGCTCAATTGACATTTTCCTGCTGGGACCATTTGCTTCCCCTTAGGGCTGCTGAACTCCGGAGCTATTTCTCTCTGATCCTGTAACA
This sequence comes from Rhagologus leucostigma, assembly GCA_013397725.1. NCBI lineage: Eukaryota > Metazoa > Chordata > Aves > Passeriformes > Rhagologus > Rhagologus leucostigma. The sequence goes on from VZTD01003250.1 coordinate 1,054,632, forward strand.
GCCATCTGTTAATAGTATGTTTAGCACATTGCACTGGGAACAAGAGGGTGACAGGGTGGAAGTTGAACTGTATATATGAGGAACACAGCAGAATCATGCGCTTCCTGCTCTCCAGAGCCTGATAACAAAACAAAACAAAAATGCCATTGAGAGCTGTTGTTGCAGTGGAACAAAGCATAATAAAAGCTCTTCAAAGAGCCATCTGGGCTGATCTCAGGATGCTGCTCCATGCTAAATGCATGTCTTTTGGCAAGCCTGTGTTATGATCAATGTCTAGGGTTCTTTGATCTATTCCATCAGTCTCAGGCTGGAGAGCTGCACAAGTTGACAATAACTCTTGGAGATTATCTTGATGATAATCCTTGGAGGTTTGATTGCAGACTGTGCTGACAGGCTCAGGCCTGGTGTGAGAAGAAAGAGAATGTTCTTAATGCTTTTTCACATATTTATTTTTGCGTTTTTTGGAGGAGAAGCTGTAACATATCCTTTTGGTTTTCTGTCCACACAGCTGGGTTTGGAAGTGAAGTATGGGCTTGAGGAGAGTTTGGATGACAGACTACCTCTACTCAGTACAGCAGAGAAAGTTGCACAGACTGCAGTGAAGAAAAGGTTTTACCTCTATTCGTAAAGGTCAGCAGAAAGACCAATAGCAACAGAGGATAAATCATCCTATGTCTGTTTTTCCTTCAGTGATGAAATCCAGTTACTCTATAATCCATGACTGCTGAAAAGTGACATTTTAAATATTATTGTTCTCTTACTATCTTGAAATCAATTGTCGAAAGCATTTGTTGACAGTTCCTATTCCCTACAGCAGAAATAAAATATTAAACGACGTTCAAAGTCATTGCCCTTTTACCTTGGGCTAACCTGACCATCCCCTGTGTTTGCTGCCAATCATTCAGTGTTGTGGTTCCAGTCCTCAGTGCTGTAGAGTCAGCTCTCTCATGCAATTCTCATTCATTGCATTGTCGTGCCTCCTCACCATGGAGAACACAGACAAAGCCAAAGGAACTGGAGTGGCTGTGAAATTCCCACTTCACAGCGGTTCTTGTAGTGAACACAGATTTGTTGGTGCTACTGGCAAGGTGACGTGGGCTGTAAGAAAGGTTGTTCAAGACTTTTCAAGGGAAGCTGGAGTCAGGACAAATAAATCTCAGGATCAAGGAGATTTAAGAAAATGTTTGTGCCTTTGAACAACTTATTCCTCAGATGGTTCTTCATTTCTTCCAAATGAAGTTCAGTGTTAATCCAAGTATTAGTGTGTTGTCTGTGGAGCAGGAGAAGATCTTGGCGGGAATGGTTTACATTATGCCTCCTGGATGTGGAGAGCCAGGAGTTAAATGTGTACAGTCTCAATAGCCAAGTGTGGGAAAAAGATGACTCAGTTTGCCTCTACTGTCTATTTCTTGAGTTTGTGACACTGAAAGAAATAAAAATAATTTCTCTCTTCTGGTCTCTTTTTAAGTAAGTGAAGCTGATCTACAAATCATGCAATTACTGGCTTTTTTTCTCCAGACTGCTTTCCTTAAAGCGAGACATTATACTTGCAGCTTTGAAAGCCAAATATTAGTTATGAAATGAATACAACAAATTAAAAACATTATTAACATGAGAATTAATGAACCTAGAGCCCTTATTGTGTCTGTCAGACATCCAGAAACCCAAAGGATATTTGCACTGATACGAGCCAATGACCTGAAAAGGTTAAGCATTGCCAGCTAATTATGATGCCCATATAGCAGGGATCCTTTGCATTAATACTGAGACTTTCTTTTTTTTTTACCGTAGAGCTTTTGTGGACCATCAGAACTACAATCTGTGGGTGTATAGCTGCTGCCTCTTCTATTCACTGCAGAGTACATCCCTATGCCAATGATAGTAATTGCCTGTATGGAAAAGAAACATTACGAGAGCACTTAAATGTATTTGTAACTATTTCTAACTGTTGGAAGTGAAGAGAAGGAGCCAGAAACAAGTGAGGAGGCAGCTGCTGTTGGCAGCCAGTCCCGTGTGCTCTGTGGGACACAGTCTGAGAACCTCTGTGTTGGAGGAGGAGGCTATGTTGCAGTTGCAGCCTACGTTGAAAAAAATTGCCAGCAGAGCTTTGCCCACTGAAATGATACCAGAGAAATGTAATGAAAAGTTTTATGACAGATTTTTTGGTGTTACTCAGTTGCGCACCTCCAGGTGTCTTGAAGCTTTAGTGCAGACCTTCTTTTTATCACAATTACATTATATTTTCTAAGCTGACTGCAATGAATCCTCTCTGGGGCAGCTGATGAATCCAGTAATTAAAAGAACTGCTGTGTTGGAACAGACCAAGCAAAGATTTCTCTGTCATGGAATCTTCTCTCCAGTATTGCCCTGTGATGGAAGGAAAGAATACAAGAAACGGCACACAGGGAAGGTGTGTCCTCCTGCCATACACTTCATTTTTCCAGAGAAAGGAAGCTTAGGAACTCCAATAATCAGCTGTTAAAATCCACCAGAAACACATATTTGGTTTGTGTTCCACTCCACTGCTGGCAGCAGCAATTGCCTTCCTTGTCATTCAATTATACTGGAAAATGTCAATTTTGATTAAATTTCTTGTTGCATTCCGTGAAGATTTGCCCTAATCCCAGAACATTTATATAAACTTCTGTGACGTTGCTGTTCAAGTCTGAATGTCACAGTGCTCCCTCCCTAGTCTGATGTGCTCCGTGGCCTGGCACATCCCCATTGTGCTGGGTTTGGCTGGGGTAGAGTTAACTTTCTTCCCAGCGGCTGGTATGGGGCTGTGCTTTGTATTTGTGCTGAATACAGCATTGATAGAGAGATGTTTTTGTTATTGCTCAGCAGGGCTTACACAGAGCCAAGGCCTTCTTTACTTTCCTACTACCACCTTGGTGGGGAGACTGGGGGTGCATGGAAGGTTGGGAGGAGACACAGCCAGGACAGGTGACCCCAACTGACCAGACCACATGACATCATGCTCAGTATATAAGGAGGGGGGAAGAGGCGGGAAGTGGGGACATTTGGAGTGATGGCATTTGTCTTCCCAAGCCATCATTACACGTGATGGGGCCCTGCTCTCCTGGAGATGGATGAACACCCGCCTGTCCTTGGGAAGCAGTGAATTAATTCCTTGCTTTGCTTTGCTCTGCTCGTGTCTATGGCTTTTGTTCTCCCTCTTAAATTGTTCTTAACAAGTTTTATTTTGATTTCCCTCCCCATTCCACTGGGTTGACAGGAGAGAGGGAGATTGAGAAAGCAGCTGTGTGATGCTTCATTTCCTTCATTTTAAGCTGGGCTTAAACCACAACACACTTTCAGCAGGACTTTCAGGACTAGTCACACATCCTTGTGACCAGCACCAGAAAATCTTGTCAGATTCTTTTACTACTACCTTAGGTCAAAATTACCTTATTAGGAGGACTTTGAACCAAATACGCCATCCTTTTTTTTTTCAGCAGGAACTTCTCTGAAACAAGGCAGATGTATATGAACACCTGCATCACAGATCCTGTAGCTCTCCCTCTGCTGAAGGGAAAGGCAAACAGCAAACGCAGTAATAAAAGCCAATTCCCTACTCCAGAGGCAGGAGGAATTCATTGAAGATGACACAGACACAGTTAGGAAGAAGATGATCTTATGTATGTCTGGGGGACCATCTAACCAGTGCAAAACTAAAATGAAATTAATTACACTCAGCCTTCTTCAAACTAATGTTTTTACTTTGGCGTGCGGAAAACAACACTCACACAGGACTACATTCCTCTGATTTGTTCTGATTCATCCATACTCAATCACCCTGAAGTCTGTTTCATAAAGATGTCATCACTGTATGGAATGGATATCTCACAGAAGCAGTAACTCTGCAGTGGGTCCCACGGCCCTTAGCCTTCTTCGGGGAGCAATGCAAAAGGTCAGAAGAACTGAGAAACCTTTAAAGAATCTTTAAAGAAGACCTTTAAAGAAATAGCTCATATCAGGAGTGGATTAAAAATGTCAGTGGCGCAGCTGATGAAACAGAAGCTGGGCCAAATTACAGAAATCTGAAAACTGATCTAAATAGGGGTGGGAAGACGACTGAATTTCCCAACGTCCCTTGTAGGCCCCTTCTAGCCCTGGACTTAGCTGAACATGTATGTGGCCTGTTATTTGGGCCCCTTTTGGAAATGCTGAACTTATTCCTAGAAGGTAACAGCAATCTGTTCAAGAAGTGCTCATCTAAATTTTACCTTGAAAATGTCTGGGGAAGGAGCAGAGTGCAGTGAGAAAAATAATTCTTTTCATGAAGTTTCCTAGAAGCTCTGCAAGGCAGAGCTGGAAGAGGATGGGAACACTAACCAAGTAGAACAAGATTATAGATCAATTGTCAGACTGGCAAAGAAATCTTTCCTTCTTTGGACAGATTGTTTGCTGAGGATCATTAAACATTCAGGACATCTTTTTTTTTCCTTTTTCTTCCCTTAAGTTTTGCTTGTTGCAATTCCTTTCAGACCTAGTGATCTAAGTATGAAACACCATTATGACAAAATAATATCCCATTTGTTTTCTGAAGCCAGTCTTTCAGTTCTGATTAGAGAGAAGAGGTGCTGGAATTTAATATATTCAGTAGCTCTGAGAGCAGACTGCTCTGTAGAGGCATTTCAAGGTCTCAGTAAACAAACAGAAATGTAAACAGTGCTCCTACCATTTAAACTTTAAGCTAGCCTTATATTTCCAGTCAAAGATGTCCTCAGGCTAAGGAGAGGAAGGAAAAGGAAAGAGGAATCCACCTCTTCTCCACTTCTCCAGTGAAATCTCTCCAAATCTTGGAGCAAGGCTCAGTGTGATAAGGGCATTTATGTCCCCATTTTCTACTTTAGGTGATTGCCAAATGGTCAAAATAGAACCATCATTTCCGCCACCTACCTCATGATGAGTTCTGTATTCAGTGTCAGTAATGATTTAGTTATTTTTGGTTGTGAATGTCATATTTTCTTATGCAATTGCTACAGCAATACAGGCCCTAGAAGGAACAAGCCTGAAATGGGGTAGGATTATTTCCATCAGTATAAAGTATAGGCATACTGAAACGGGTATTTCTGTATCTCCACAGGCAAAGTGATAGCATTGTGCTGGTTTTGAGAAGGGTTTAAATTGTATAAACATGGGAACCTGACCCAAGTGAGTGAGGGCATTGAAGGAAGTGTTGGATGACAAAGGAAAAATAAGAGGATGAACAGGAGAAGGGAAAAAATGGAAAAATGTAAAATCACTGCTGTCTTGAATGTAAAGAGAAGCCTGTATGAAAGTCAATGAATCACAGACATCAAGATGCAGGAGCAAGAAGAGCTGATTGGAAAACTGGTTTTTTTCTCATATATTTTCTGGTAGAAAATGAACAAACCTTGAGTAAGGGTCATTGTTTGAGATTTTAACTGAAAAAAAATGAACCACCTACCACATTTAAACAAATGCTGGCTGTCACTATTGACAAAAAATAAATGAAAACTGAACTAACGTCTGCCCCCCACCTCTACATTTGATGAGAAATGAACTTTTTCACAGAAATGACTGTGTTAATGGAAAAAGCCAAGGCAAAGAGACAGATCACAATGAATTAAAAATTTCAGACACTTTGGGTTTTCCTTTCTGCTGTGCTTCCTGAGGCTGGACTAGTTGCTTCCTAATCTTTCCTGAGGTCCACACCCAGAGCGCAGTCTGGGCATTAGCAAACAGCCCTAAGGATCTTTTCTGTGCTCCTGCACTGGATGTGCACAACACTCATGCTCTAATAGGTATTGTGCAGGCCCTCAGGAGCTTCACAGACCCTCTGAAACCCACAGCACAGACAAAGGTGCCTCAGACCTGAGCTGTACCTGAACCTGGCAAAGGTATGATTGCAGCAGTTCCCAGTGATGATATTGGTAACCAAAGAGCACATCTTCCCAATGCAGACCTTTCTCTTAAGCTGAGTGCTTTCTAATGGGGCCCAAGCAGGCCATATTGAGAGTATATGGGTTAGTTCCTACCCAGCTAACATCCAGAAACAGTATTCCTTTCCCAGTTCTCTACATTTTCTCACTGTTGAAGTGAGAAAAGAACCTCCAGAGGTGATTTGAGGCATCCGTGAACAAGTTTTTAAGATAAGCAGGAAGAAAGTCCTTTTGAGAAGCCTCAACATAGTTTGCACTACTCGTTTGCACAGCAAAACACTGCCAAAGTGAATCCCACCTGTATTGTTGGCGAACTCCTCGTGTTGCACTCCTTGCATTTACCGAGTCTCTGTGTTGCATTCTAAGTTCAAAACTAGGAAAAGTGCTCCTCACCCAGAGGGTGGTTGGGCACTGGCACAGGCTCCCCAGAGAAGTGGTCACAGCACTAAGCCTGCCAGAGTTCAAGAAGCATTTGGACAGTGCTCCTAGGCACATAGTGTGACTCTTGGGGTTGCCCTGTGCCGTTGGACTCAATGATCCTTGTGGGTCCCTTCCAACGCAGCGTATTCAGTGATTCTGTGATTGACCCAGTTCCCAGCCTCCAGGAGCCCAGAGCATCCTTCCCCAGCTCTGCAGCTCCACCACACACCTGCACAATAGACACAGCCTTTTGGCCATCTCTGCAGATAAGTTGTCATCCCTTTCCTCCTGTGTTGAAGGGCCATGTTCATCCATGTAGGTTGGATTTGCAAATGTTCACATACCTCTGCTGACTTCCAGAATCAGAATTAACTCTGGTTTTTGTAAAGAAGGCAGGTTAAGTGCTGTACTTGCTACACCGAACCGGTGCATGCCATATTCCTGCTCCTCCTCTGCTTCCAAGTGACCCACCAGCCTGGAAGGGCCAGGTCTGCAATGCATCCTCACCAGCTGTCATCTCCCTCAGAATGTTGAAAATCATGCCCCATTGCCAACAGCAAGAAGATGGGCTGCAGCTTTGAGGCAAGCCCCTATTTGCACAAGAAGGATAACCAGCTTCCTGCTATGTCAATAGGAGGCAGAAACCTCTGTTGTCCAGTGAAAAGCAAAAAAAATGAGGGTATTGCTTGGCTATGACCAGGTCATAAACATTCTGCAAGCACTGCTGGTGAGCTGGGCAGAGCGAATGAGAAGCAACAGCCCCCAATGCTCTCCTCTCTCCCAACACATCTATGCCCAGCAGGTGCGCAAAGCAAGAGAAGGCACTGGGCCCTAATTTTCCTCTCACAGCAACTTTACAGGATGATGAAGTTATTCTTGGTTGCAGTACTGGTCCTGTGGCTTGTGACTGAATAGTGCTCTGCAAGGATTCTCCTTTTTTTTTAATCACTTCATAGTTAATGGGGTGATTTCAGGGTGTTCTCGTATATAGTGGCTGAAGTCTCATTATATATTTAAGTGCAATTACTGCCTTGGTTCCATTCTCACACAGTATTGCTCCTCAGGACTGCATTTCCCCCATTCTGTTTTGTCATGTTTCCTGAGTGAAATCAGCAAAGAGGCCAGAATTGTTACTAGATGTGTGATAGCCCTTTGGAGCTCAAGATTCCTGAAAATTTAGCTTCACCCCTCCCAGGTAAAAAATTGCGTGTTATCTAAGGTTGAGTATGACTCTGGGAGAATGGAGGGTAAAAAGAAACAACCAGGAGAGGTGTAAGACAATAATGAGGGAAGAGGTGGCACAAAATGATTGGCACTTGGGAGTAGTTAAAACTAGACTGAGGAAGACAGGCATGCATATATATCTATATATAAAATAGAACCACAGACTCATAGAATGATTTGGGTTGAAGGGACCTTAAAGATGCTCTAGTTGCAATGTCCCTGCCATGGGAAATGGACACTTTCCACTAGACGAGGTTGCTCAGAGTTCCATTCAACCTGGCCTTAAACCCTTCCAGGGATACATATTTACATGTTTCTTCCCAGGGAATCTCATGATTTTAAGACAAATCTTGTAGACTCTGCATGTGAATATGCTTCTAAAAGACTGACACAGAAAGCAAACCAGTTTGGAAATATTACAAATATCACAGAAGAGCAACCCTGTAAATTGACAAGACTGAGATAAACCCATTGTTTTTGCTTTAAGTTGCTGATTGTCTTACGTAAAATGTACCCTCTAATTCCAAGAATTAAACTTCAACCGATATATAGTCTTCAATATAACATGATTTTCTCTGGCACACAATTGGAGACGCCTCAACCACACCTGGGAGCAGGTTCCCAGCAATGCTTACCACACATGTAATTCCCAATCTCTTTCAAATTAAAAGGTTGCTATAACAACACGATGCATTTATTTCCATATAGCTTTCTTTTGCTTATTTCTCATCATCACTTTTTAAAATATCAGTTGCCATAACAACAGAACATAGTATCTTAAGTGCACCTTTCATGTATATTTATGCAGTATAATTAAAGGTACGGGATTGGGTGAAGCTTTGGGTTGGTTTAATTGAAATCTCTTCCATGAAACATTCCAACACTCCCTCTAGGAGTAAGAGTGAATTCAGATTGGTCCAGTTTTGCATTGACATTGCCTCTTGCAGCTGTAAACATACTTAATTTTGCAATGCCTCCATTGTTAATTAAGTGTTGATGAGTCTTCCAAATTATAAGATATCAGCACGGCTCACTCTTTGGGTCTTTTTCTAAGCAGCGATTTCTATTAATTATAGTTGTGTTTCTGTTCTTATTAGCTAAGCTGATCACTCTCAGAGGAATATGAGACTTTCCTGAGTGAAGCAGAGAGCTGAAACAACAAGCCTGCTACCTCACTTTTTGAAGGGGACTGACAGGCAAGTTCTTGGCTCTGCATCCAGGTTTCTTCACCACTGTAGTGGTGTGACCTAAAATCACCTCGAAGAGAGAATGATGCCTCCTCATGCAGATGGGGCTGTGTCCCTGAATGTTCCTTCTACACGGCAGGAATATTCAGAGAAAGAGGTCATGACGAGCTGGAATGGAGCACCCAGCTCCCACATGCTGCTGTGCTGGCTGCAAAGTGCTGTGAGTGAGAGCAGCACCAGGTTGTCACTGGGGTGAGCACCACCCTCCATGGGGACACAGCCCATATCCAGTCTCTTCCTTTTGGAGCTTGTGAATTCCCCAAGGACACATTAAAGGGCTCACTCACCTAGAAGAGGACTTAGAGAGGGATAGCACAGGAGGAAGCAAGGAAGACACTGTGATAACTGTATCTTTCATTATTACTGTGTGGACAGTCACTATGAAAGGAAAGAAGGAATTTCTGGTTTACGGCCAATATTAATACTTCTTCATGGAGAATATTGTGTGATCTGGAGTGCCTTGAGTTAAGATACAGGGCAAAAGCTGTATGAAAAATGAGATATGGAAATGATCTCTCTGACCTCCATGCTAACTGTTTGTATGAGCATGAAAATAATCATTGAGGAGAGGAGTAGTAAAAGATAGAAGTACTGATACTTTCAATTTCAGCCTTTTAACACTGACACAGAGTCATAAGTGCAAATTACTGCAATCACTGTTCTGAGTGACTAGGTCAGGTTGATGCCACACTATTCATACACACTTCTTTAGAGAGAGCCCTGCCCTGGATACTGCAGATTATAAGGCACCATAGGCTATCAGCTCTCTGCACGCCTATCAGAGACATCCAGAGTCCCTGCAAAAACCCAGCTGGAGCGTTCCGTGATTATCAAATTGCAAAGGATAGGTCTTCATTATTTCTATTCTGCTCTTATTCAGTAAGCCAGTAGGTCTTTGACTGAGGTAAACCAGGACTTCTAGCAGCCCTTCAGTCCCTGCTTCAGCGGCTTTCAGTGTTCCCCTTGACACCTGCAGGTTTCCCAGGCAGCTGCAGTTCCAGCTGTTTTGCAATGAGGGCAGATGTGGCACAGCTATGCTCAGGAACACCCTTGGTCTCTTCACTCAACCATGGCATGCTGCTCTGCCACAGGGTCATAGAACAGGGCATCTTGAGGATGCCTGGATGAAACCCACTATTAATCCCAAATGCCACCCATGAGGTATCTCTAGATAAAATGGAGCCATAAAAACAACCCATTCTTAGCATGGACAGCACTTAGAGAAGTAAGATCATCACCTAGGGGCCTGTGAATTTATAGGTATTTTTCAGACACTTACTTAGTAGTTAGCCTCTGATGCCTTAGGATTTTAGCTTTTATGTTTTTCATATCCTGTAATGCTTTAGTGTGTAACTGTAAGACCCCATATAGCCTGTTAGCTACTGTTCACCCATTCTGGTTAGGCAAAACAAATCCTCTCTAGGCCTGAACTTCAAGGACATCTTACTGTCTCAGGCCCCAAAATACATCAACAAAGCGGCTTTAAGGGTTAGCACTGAATTGAGACTGGGCTGTAATATACCCTCTGCCTTCCATTCAGAAGGCAGGAAAAGGTAGCTCGTGTGCCAGCTCTTTAAAGTTTGCATTTCCAGCAACTATTTGTTCAGTGTGGCTCCTTGGTCACCTGTAGAGCGCCAAACAAACAATAGAGTAGCTACTCTTCAGAAAAGCAAAGTTAAACTCTCCTCAGCAGCAGAAGAGCCATCCCTGAATTACGCTTGGTGTTGCAGAAATGTTACTTGTCATTCAACTTGTCCTCTCCTTTCTCAGTTTGTGCAAGGAAGGGGAAGTGAGGGGGGAAGGAAGATGCCGGGCTGTGCGTTAGAGAAGATGAGATGAAAATGACCTTGTCGTCGTCTGGATTCTGCTTTGAGCAGTGCTGTGTATTCCTAAGAGGTGGCTTAGGTTTCCACTGACAGGCTCTGGGAGATAGAATTTCCATTAGAATTAGGGGAAGAATATCTATTAGATAGATACAGCTCCTTATCTGTACCTTGTCTCCTTCTCAAGCTGTCTGTGTGCTATCTCTCATTCTCCTTGCCTGCTCTCACGGTTCCTCTGCTCATCAGATTTGTCTTGCTCTCTTCACCTCTCCCTGGGCTCTTCCTGCAAAGATAAAATAGTTGCTTTTGCTAGACATGTAGTGCCATTGCTTGTCCTTCACTTTCTATCTTCGTCTTCCAAACAAGGGGCTTCTCCTGCTGCAAAATGACTGGACCATGCCGCATGCAGACACTGCAAACCTACAATGTGCCTCTGCTTCCAGCAGGCACAGTGAACTGCTGGTGAAACTTCTTGTCCTGAGATCATCCCAGTTCTCTACCCAGCACCATTAAATCTTCCTCAAATGGGGCCAACAGGTAAATGTAGGTTTGTACTCTGATATCACACAGAGGTCCCAGCGTTGTTATACAAGATCACCTACTAATGCTTAAGCAGAAGGGGTCCTGAATCCTGAAGCTTTTGGCACTCTTGTTGAGAGTTGTACTGGAATAATAAAAGTGGCCACAAGGACGTATGTAGCCATCACTCAAAGCTGAGTTCTTATTCCCGCAGTCCCTGTTGGACTCTTCACTAGCAATGTTTCTTGTTCATTGAGTACTTTTTCCATGTCAGAGCATTCTTTTGCCACCAAACCCAGGAAAAACTGATTTTACAACAGTACCCATATCTGAATCTGAATAATTTAACCTTGAAATTTCATGCAAAACAAAAGTATTGTTTTTACTTTACAGCAAGCCAAGAATCAGTGAAAATTAAATCACTCTAGACCTGACTTTTGTAATAAGACACTAAAATGCCAAATAAAAAATAATATCAAATGGAAAATATTAAATGTTCACTCAGGAAAGAGCCAGAAGAACACTTCTCACACTTAAAAAATAAACTCTCCTTTAAATTGACCCATTTTTGTAGAATCACAGAATCCAGAATATTTGTCATCAGTTCTACTTGAAATTGTTCTTGTGAGCAGGTTGACATCTGCGTTCATATTCCCGTGAAAGTCAAAGTGCATTCTCTGGCACCACTGAGTAACTGAATTTATGGAGCGCCACACACCAGTTTGCACCTTGACCTCTTACATCCACAGGACCCTGCAAAATATCTGCTAGCTATTCTTGATAGAGCAGTGGTCTACATAATAGCAAATAACATCAGCATTGTTTCAAAACACAACATTTTCTGAAGTCTTCCTACTGGGACTGGGAACCCTAAACATAGCAATGTTTTATAATAAATATCCACTCGTGGATATTCACGCATGGTAATTCTGACAAGCTGGACAGTTGTTTTGCGTTTGTGTTCTCCAGCCACTGGCAAAATAACGTCTACCCTCTCTCACATCCATATGTTTTCATGACTAAGATTAATTCCTGCGCAGCTCTCACAGTCCCTCAACTCTCAGTCCACACTGATCTTTCAGAGTTGTTGTCTTTTAAGAACTAGGAACTCTTCGAGAAAAAAAAAAAGTATTTTTGAAGCAGTATCAATGATGCAAAAAGCTGGAAACTTAAAGGTAAAAATGCTTTCACATGAGAGAGAACATTCAGATAATTCTGTGATAAAAGAGGATGCTGCATTAAATACATCATTGAAGCCTCCTTTCTAAATACAAACCATATTGAACTGCTTTCTCCTTTGCACTGCAACATTCAATATTCATTAAAGTTTTCAGCTGGGAAAGCTTGCCAGTTTCTCTCCATTATATGCCATTTTTGAGTCCTCTCTTTGTTTTTCCAAAACAAGCATGGCTACACTGGATTTCGTAACTGGCCCTGATCTCCTGAGAGCCTTTTCTGCCAATAAGATACAATTAGTAACGCCAACCCATCCTGCTTTGCAAAGGGAAACCAGCAATACCTGTGGATGAGCACGCCACATTTGTAGCAAGACCTGGCCTCATCAGCCGCATGGATTGAAGCAAATGCTGCAGATAAAAAATATCCTCCAGCTCATTCATGATGAGTCAATGTAGACATAAGTTGCAAGTATGGGTATTTTATGACGCTTGTTTTAATTGTAATGTTATTCCCCCACCCTCTTCCCACAAAGTCCTATTGGTACCTCAAGATAATGTCTTATTTCAGAGAGGGAGAGATATAATACTCTTTTTAAAATACATGTAATACCTATCATGAAAATGCATCAGATAAAAAGAGAATCGAGCCATTATACAAATACCAGAGAGTGCATCTTAATACTCACAGGCAGACCTTACAAACGAAGCAGAAGACTTACTTGTGGCATGCTGTCTCCAGATGCATTGATTTATTTTTGTGCTCAGAGGAGCAGGAGACTCCACTGTGCTTCTTGGCCATGTTTGGCCATTTCTGTTGCCTTTCAATCAAAGTGATGGATAATTTGCTTAAAGCCATGTGATGGGAAAAGGAACGCAAGAACAAACAATGTTTGTGGGATTTTAGTGGGCAACGTTTACCAAAAGGACATTTCTGAAGTACTTTGTACTTTGCAGCATCTCGAGGGCTGATGAGCCTCCCCGACAAGGGATTCCTTATGCACAGAAGAGCCACACAGTAGAGATCAACTTTCATTATTTTCTGCCACCTCTGAAGCCATGTAATAGAGGCACTTCATGTTGCATTCAGGATACTTTAACTTGCTGAACTTTTTTTTGTTTGCAATTGACTACCAAAGCTCCCTGAGGCTGTGAAAGCACAGCATGGTGTAACCCTTGTTCCAGGGGTAAGAGGAGAAGGGTGTAACCAGTCCTTTTGACAGCCTTAGGAAATGCCAGGCACAACCGAGTCTGGCTCAGTTAGCTGATTAAAGTGCCAGTCTCTCAAGTGTATTCTTCTCCTGCAGATTTCCCCCAGAATTCAAAGTATGTCACAGTGGGCAAAAGCCCACCAGTTCTGCAAGAGAGGGTCTGCCACTGGTAAGATGGAAGTTCTTGGCTAAAAAACATTACTAAGACCTCTAGCCCACTTTATGATCTCACCTACAGTTTAAAACAGAATCTAAAGCAACAACAGGAATATGTCTTTTCCCAAAGAGAGATGTAAACAGAAGGACAGTGTAAATGCATGCTGTATCAGAGCAAAAGGGAATTGACAGGTATAACCTGGCCCTATGGACGATCTCTGGTGTTGCTGGTATTTTAGAGAAGATTCAGTTACTTGCCTGAGAAAAGTATTTTTGAGAGTTGTTATTGATTTGGAGTCTTGGTTAGAAGTTTTTGAACATGTAGGATAGCTCCAAAAATGCAGAGCTGCTTTCCTTAGAATATGCCAGGAAGATAAGGAAGAGAGAAATGTTTTGCCCCCACCCACCATCTCCAAGTTTTAGTCATTGTGGTGAACAAAGTGCAGTATCAGAGAACCATACCTTTGCCAAATATTTTACGTACACAAGATCCCTAGTCCATAGAGGGGTCACCATTGGACCTGAACCTTTCTGTTTCTAAATCTCTCTTGGGAACATGCTTATGAGAGCTTACCATTTCCATCATCATTAAAGGTTGATAATGTTGTGATATTCTTCTCTCAGTCTTTGTAAATCATGGTTCAGATATCTGTGTCTTCCTTGCAGTGGAAAAACAACTATAAATTTGGTTTAATCAGTGAGACAACTTCAGCTTATGGCTTGTTGCCTTACAGTAACAGCTCAAAGCAGCCAGAGGACACTAGAGAATGTGGCCTTATATATCAACTGAAAAGGATGATTTAAGGTCTGAAGCTAGCACGAACACCAGGGCTATTAGATCCATCTCTGATACCCTAAGGTTAAAGATATTACTCTTTCAGATTCTGTCCCTCCAGGTCTCCTTGAGACCAAGGCCCTCCTTGCTGCTGTGAGAGTTGGAGAGATCCTGTTGTGCTAACGTCAGATGGAGATTCAATACAGAAAGTTCTGAGGGCTCTGAATTCTCATTAACGGTTTGTAAAAATGTTCAGTGTAATCTGTGCACAGAATTAGCTCAGCAAAGCCCACATTCTGTTCTCAAAATATAGATTAATTTCTTTATCTTTTAAGAGTTAAATTGTAGTGTGTGAAAGCATGATCTGTTTTCAAAATACGGTTTAGCCCAGTTTAATTCAATTCAATCAACCTGGTCTAAAACAGAGTGCTTTGTGCGGGAGCCTAATGCAATGTTTTATTTTATCTGTTACAAGGCTGCCCACTGGAGTTTACATTTTGGGATCTGCTTACTGCCATCTTTGCACATCCTGAGCCAGGGTGTATTTCACGTTAGCATCACATTAGTATAAATCAGCCTCAGGCTTAGTTAAGTTCCATCTAATTATACTAACTTAGGACATCTTCGTATAGAAAATTGCGTTCTCCCTGTCTTCTTCCTTACCATCACCCTTAATGCTCCCAAATGCCCCCCAAGCTAAGGAAGGTGTGGGGGAGGAGGAGTCTGGCCAGCTGTGCAGCAGCTGGTTCTTGCAGTCCATGTCCTCAGTGCCCAGGTTAGCAGCAATGAATGTTCCGTGCTACAGAGGCTGCACAGGACCCCAGAAATGACACCAGGGATTCAAGAAAGCAAAAGACTGAGATTGAAGTGGCCCCTCCTCAAAGGGCTCAGATTTCTGACTGCAGTCAGCCAGGTTCTACTGCCTGCTATTTTGTCTAATTTCCATAAATTGATAATTTCCTAGTAGAAGTAAAATTTTAAAATGTAACCCCATTCTACACAATTCACATTATTTCAAGCATGAAAGTTTGAAGTTTTAAGATTAAGGTTTTCATTGAGATCACATGGTATTCGTGCAATTAAGGAAAAGTAAATCCTACTTAATCCACCAGTAATTCCAATGACTTATTTTGTTTCAAGAAGCTCTGTCAGTAAATTTCACCAATAAAGAATGCTGGCCCAGAATAAAACTGGACATGCCACAAGATATTTCGCATTATTTTTGTGGTGTTGGTTTGTTTGCTTAAAATTAAGGAAACTGAACAACATTTGAAGTGATACATAATACAAATTCAGGGCTTTTATTTTTGTGTAGTCAAAGCTTTTCTTCGTATCATCAGAAGGTTTAATTTTTGATGCTGAATATTTCTAAATATTTCTAAATATTCAGCATCAGGTGATTCTTCTCCTCTGCTTTGCTCTTGTGAGACCCCACCTGGAGTTCTGCATCCAGGTCTGGGGTTCCCAACACTAGAAAGACATGGATCTGTTTGAGCAAGTCCAGAGGAGACCACTAAGTTGATCAGAAGGCTGGAGCTCCTCTCCTGTGAAGACACACTGAGACAGCTGGGCCTGTTCAGCCTGGAGAAGAGAAGGCTACAGGGAGACCTTATTGCACCTGTCAGTGACTAAAAGGGGCCTGTAGGAGAGCAGGAGAGGAGACAGGACAAGGGGTAAAGGCTTAAATTTGAAAGAACAGAAATTTAGATTATATTTCAGGAAAAAAATATTCCCTGTGAGAGTAGTGAAGCAGTTGAACAGGTTGCCCAGAGAAGCTGTGGATGCCCCATCTCTGGAAATGTTCAAGGCCACATTGGACTGGGCTTTGAGCAAGCTGGTCTAGTGGAAGGTTCCCTACCAGGGCAGCAGGGTTGGAACTGGATGATCTTTAAGGTCCCTTCCAACACAAACCATTCTGTGATTCTATGATTGTAAAAGAATATACCAAGCTTATAATCAATGTCTAAAATACAATAATAAAATGGTGTAGAGCTGTTTTATCATTACCACAGCTTAAATTTCTAACCCAAACAATAAGCAAATTATAAGTTGTTTCAAAATGAAGTATTGGAATCTTACTGCTTAAGTATTTTTAAATAGATTTTTACCTTATGAAAATGCCTTTTTTCCTGTCTTTCCCTCTGTCCCATTAGATAATGTTCAAATCTGCATTCTCTAATGAGAAAACGTTGGATCACACAATTTCTGCTCAGCTCTGTTGATTAGACTTTCATGTACACAGTTCAGTTTTTGTCAGTTGAAAACTAAGATGTTTACCTACCTCTGGTATCCAGTTTCATATTGCTGAGGAAATTAAAGGAGGGTAACGAGTCAGACAGGCAAGAGGTGGAGGAGTAGGAAAAAATTAAATATAACCCTACCAATTTTACGCTATTTACAGTGTGGTTTAAGGTTCTGTTTCAATACAGAATAGCATGTATTTTAGGATTATGTGTCCCAATAAAAAAATGAATTAATTTTTCTACCAAGCCTGTGCTTTTCATTCCTCGTTATTTTCATTTTGATCAAAGGAAAAACGTAACTCTAGCACAGAGCAGGAATAAAAGCTGTCAGATTAAAGCATGTTCAAACAAAATGCACTGGACATAGCATTAGAAGTGAGCTTACATGTGGCACTATTTCCATATTATACATCAGAGCCTTTTGGAAATTAAGTCATCTTTTTGATATGTGTCCTTTAAGCAGTAGAGCAGGAAAATGTTGTATTAACCAGCATTTGCAAAAGTGTGAAAGAATGCAGTGGCTGCTGGGGGCATCAGGCAATGGATATTGCCGAACTTTGTTGAATAAAGTTGTAGAGAGGCATCTAGAGTGCATGGAAGCCTCCTGTGTAATCACTTCTGACATCAGTTAACTTTTCCATTATCATCACTTCCAAACATCCTTTCAGCCTCTTTCTTCTAGACACAGAACTTCCTTTTGTTTCCAACCCACTGCAATTTTATGTCTTGCTGCTGCAAACAAATATGAAATCAATTTTGTGTTTTTCAGCTCGTACGCTCCTTTTTGTCAGGCATCAGCAAAACTAACATCATTTCCAGGGTGGTTCAACCTTATTTAAAATATTCACCACTTAGGAATTGTACTAGGCTCTGTAAAAGGGGTGGAGAAGGTAGCCTGGAGGTGGTAAACACATTGAAGCATCACCTGAATGCAGTTATGTAGGAGTATTTACATTTCCAAAGTCACTCCAGACCAGACCAGGAGAATTATTACAAAGAGCACCAGACGGTTTCCAGGGTACCTCAGATTGTTCTGTAAGGCCTAAAACAGATAAAAATACAGAGTGAAGAATAGATGTCTATGACAGTTACTGTCACCTGTACACCTTCTACTTGGTACTTGTCCTTGGCTTTTAGGTGCTTTACCAGACATCATCAGACAGATTATGGTGTGAGAGAAGATGCAGCAATGAGCTTCTTTCTAGTGACAACCAGGGTGCAGGGCATCTTTCAACAGCCTTAAGGCAAACCTCAGCCAGTCTAACTGAAACTTGGTTTATCAAGAAAGGAGAAAGAGGAGATGTCAGCATGGAAATGTTCTGTGGGAAGTAAACAGCCAGAGATATTGTAGGCAAGAAGGTCAGACTACTGAGGTACACTCGTGGAGAGAAGAGAGATGCCCAGCATCTTCCAAAAGAGAAGGAAGTATTCTTGTGGAGGGTTTTTTGGTTTTGGTGGGGTTTTTGTTTTTATGCCATATCTGCCAGGTTGTTTAGGAAGGTCCTGTGAGGCCCATTAGTGAGTTTTATGCTCCCTGCCACTAGGTGTTGATTTTCCTTTTTACTTTTTAGATATATAATTTCACTTTTGTTGACATGTGAAACTCTGAGTGCTTCTTACCTTCTCTACATACTCCCTTTATCTCACCTTTTGTCTCTAACAAGCACATTACCCCCCCCATCCCTTTTTAATCTATTTTTCTTCTGATCTGACACCCCCATCACACAGCATGCAGCACTGAGTTCCTCTGCTCAGCTTTGATTTCTGAGTACTTTTCGTGAGAAGACCACAGACTAGGGTCTTCCAACCTTCTTTTTTTTCTTTCTGTATAAGAAGAAATCTTTAGATGGGTCAGAAAACACTTTCCTAACTGTTCTCCAGATGTGGAAGCTACCAAGTTCAGCTCCACTCTGAGGAGGCAGGTTTACATGGTTTTCAACTCCCCATTAACATTATTGTACTTTATGCTAAGCACATGCTATTGACATCATATCTGTCATGTTTACTATAGAATAGTAGAAAAGAGAAGGCACTCTTCTCTGATTTACGGGATATTGAATGTACCTGAAATTTAATCAAGAACACATTTGTAATGAGGCTGAAAATGGCCTGTCAAATGCTAGCTGATGATTTCTTAATTAAAAACAACGATAAATCTTCTATATGAGAGGTAAGAACATTTTATTAAGGTATCAGTGTGGAACCACATAGAATGCATAATGAAAAACAAAAGGAAGAAAGCTGAACCCCCACCCCAACCCCCCCCCTCCCGAAATCAGCAGAAAAATCCTCATCTTAATTTTATTTTTAAAAACATGTACAAATACCAATCTAAAAGTAATAAACAAGGCAGGACCAGTACCTTGGGGTGACTACTCAATAAATTGCTGAAGAAACATCACCATTCCTGGTCTGAGGTTTATTGCTAGAACTCAGCTCTTGTTTTTCATGCCTTGCTTCAGCAGTATGAAAGCTCAGTGGCAGCCCTCCTTAAACAGCTATTGACTTCATCCTTTTAAAAGAAAAGTGTTCTTAGAATTCTCCCCGAGACTGAAAAGTGAAGTCCAAGCTACTTAATTCAAGCAAGAAAAAAGACTAAGTATCTCGCACCAGTCCTTCACATGCTGTCCATGGAACTGATCACAAATATTTATGTTGTGGTTTAACCCCAGCAAGCAACTAAGCTCCTCTCAGTGGGATGGGGAAGAGAATCAGAAGGGCAGGAGTGTGAAAATTCATGGGTTGACATAAAGACAGTTTAATAGGTTAAGCAAAACCTGCACATTAAATAAAGAAAAACTTTCTTTATAGGATTTGTTCACTGTTTCCCCTCAGCAGGCAGGTGTTAAGCCCTCCCCAGGAAAGCAGGGCTCCATTGTGTGTAGTGGTCACTTGGAAAACAAAGTATAGAATCGTGAAATATCCTGAGTTGGAAGGGACCCACAAGGATCATCAAAGCCCAACTTCTGGCCATGCTGTCACTGAAAACATTCACCCTTCCTGCTTTTCCCCGTAGCTTTTACTGCTGAGCACAATGTCATGTGCCATATGTTATCAAATTTCCATTTCTTCAGCTAGGTTCAGCTGTCCCAGCTGTTTCCCCTCTCACCTTCTTGTGCACCCCAGCTTTCTCCCTGGCAGGGCAGTGTGAGAAGCAGAAACAGCCATGATGCTGTGTAAGGACTCCCCAGCAACAGCTAAAGCATTGGGGTGTTGTCAATACTGTTTTCAGCACAAATCCAGAATACAGCGCCACACAAGCTACCAGGCAAAACCAGTACAATTAATGAGCTCTTATCTTTGCACCCAATGGATCACTATTCTACTTGTTTATCTTTCCACAGATGTCTGCACAAAACACACATATTTTCCCAAAGGAAAAATGCCTAGTTTTGACTATGCTTCCCGTACAAATCTAATCTGGGCCCCACTGGGGCTGTTCTGTTCACAGGCAAGGCCACAATATACAGATAAGATTTGTCATACACAGCCGAATCAAATTTACAACTACCACATAACTCCCACAGGCATAGGCTGTGTGTGTCAAAACAAGACTCCGAGCCCTCTGTCTCCTCAGCCATACCCCTCCTGTACTGTTTGTACAGGGTAGGGATCACCACTTTCCTGTCTGAGCAGTCTTCTAGGCTATAGCACAGCCTGCAGGACCCAGGAACTCTTTTAGAATATCCAGCACCAGATGCCTCCAAACACCACACAGGAGCAAGTTTGGGGGCATACACGCATCCTTACCTCTGTGTCCTGGTGTCTTCAGAAATGAAAAGCATCCATATTGTCCAAATGAAAAGTGTGGCACACATCAGCCAGCCCTCCAAGCAAGGTGATGGGGAGACTGGGATTTCAGGACACACCACAGTTCCCATCTCCTGCAGAGCCTTCTCATTGCCTCTTCTGCTTTGGAGGTAGAGACCACCTTGGGCATAGCCAGGAGGTTTAAGGGAGCATTCACTCCCCCTTTATTTCGCAGTCTTGAGCCTGCATCTAGAGCATTCTCTCGAGTTCTGGATCCCTGTTGCAGGAGAGAGAGTGAAAACGACATCAAGTTTGGCAGAGTGTTACGAAGATGGATAGATGGCTGGAGAACACGTTCTGTGAGGAAAGATGGATGTAACTGCATTTCTTCATGCTGGAGAAGGGATGGTGGAAAGGGATTTAATTTCTGTCTACTACAATTGAAAATAGATTTATAGGGAAGATGGAGCCCATCTCTGAGGTACAGAGCAAAAAAAAAATCAGTGATCAAAAGTCTCAGAAAAAGTAAATCTGACTAGATATAAGGAAAGCAATCTTCACCGTGAGAGTAGTTAAGCACTGGAACAGGGGACAAGAGAGGCTATGGATTGTCCATAAACAAATGGAGAACTATGTACTGGGTTGATGAGAGGGTGGAAAACTTGCTGGGCTCCAACAGTGGCAATCCACAGTAACAAGCCCAGCTGACAGTCTTACCAGTGGCATCCTTCAGGAACTAATACCAGGACAATGCAATTTATTATGATTGTTAGCAACCAGGGTGACGAGAGAGAGCTCACTCCTAGCAAGGCTGCAGGTAATACCAAACCAGGGTGAGCAGCTGTCATTACAGAGGGTGTGATCGCTACTCAGAGGGACATAGACAGGCTGTAAAAATGGACTGACAGGATCATGAAATTCTAGAGAGGCGTATGCCAAGTCCCCCATGAGGGGTGGAATAACCCCATGCAACAGTGCAGGCCAGGGACTGACTGGCTGGAAAACAGCTTTGCACAAAAAGACTGAGAGAACTGAACATGACTCCACAGTGTTTCCTTGTAACAAAGGCAGCCAAACACACACTGGCATGTTTTAGAAAAAGGGTAATCAGCAGGTAGAGGGAAGTTATTATTCCATTCTGCCTGGCACTTCTGAGACTGCATGTAGTGTGTTGTACTCCCCAGTGCAAGAGCTGTTGACATATGGGAAAAATTCAAAATTTCAGTAGTCAAGACATTTCCTCTGGGTTTTCTTGGCTTCTGCTGGTCAGAGCTTTCAGAAGAACCACAGGCACTCAGGAGTGTCAACTTGACTGACTTTCAATTGGATGTACCCTTTAGCATGCTTAGGTGGTTCTAAAGCTGTTGCATTTTAGAAGGAAACTAAATCCCTCTGCAAGAAAAGGCAAAACAGGTGGCAGAGCTGGCAAAGGAAACCCAACTGAAAATATGTTGTATCAGCTCCTTGCCCACATGCTTTTCTTAATAGTGCTGGAAAAGGCTTTGTACTCTTTTCAGCTAAACTGCTCCTGTCCTTAGCTCATCAGAGTAAGGAGAGCCTCTTGCTGACCAGGAGTAATTGTCCTCTTGTCTTGGCCCCTGCACTGGTAATGGGAGAGAGTGAGACAAACAAAAAAGAAAAAAATAATAGTTTTGTTCATCATAGAAGAAAATTTGAAGGTGGGACAGGAAAGGGAGACAGGTTGAATTTTCAGATGTTTCCTGGTGTAGAAGGCACTTCATAAAACCCAGAAGTCTGCACTAAACAGCAAATTGAGATGGTCCTTTCCCTTTTTCATATTGGTTTCTCTTACATGCAGTAACTATTTACCACCATCAGACATGCAGCCCTGAAAAGAAAGTCAGAGATATAATTTCTAAAGCCATGTGTTGCTTCCAAATCATTTATAAAAAGAGACTTTATAAATATGCAGAGATATCACTCCTCTGCTATGCAACAGTAACAGATATGTTCAAAGCACCTAATGCAATTAAAGAACTCAGGAGAGGAAAAGACACAGCAGTGCAATAAAAGTAAATGACTGTCAATGCTTAGCAAAGTATATAATGAAATAATAACATATTAAATAGGGTAGAGAGAGTCCAAAACTATGACGGTTAAAAAAAAAAGCTGTAAATAACCATTTAATCATATCACACATATATGCAATGGAGACTGGTGCTTGGCTCACTGGTGCTTTCTAATCTTCCTTTTTGGAAGTCCTATGTGATTTGGTGGTTTCCCTCCCGTGAGCAACTTGAGCACACAACCAGGAAGGAATGCTGCATTTCTAGGTCTGCCAGTGGCTCCAGCAGGATGGTGACTTTGGGAGAGTATCCACAGGCAGGTGAAGCCCAGCACCACTTGGCCTCTGCCAGGGGTCCTGCTGACGGGATCTGTGTGACTGGGGGGAAGAGAAGAGCACCCTGCCATGAGATGGACATTGCACCATGTGAGCAGGGGCACATATACCACTGAGATGCGCTCTGAGGAATGGATGCAGTCCTCCAGTTCCCCTAAGGAAACTTCCACATTCACACTGCCGTTAAAAAGAGGAGAGATGAAGCCCTGACACCATCAATATTAGTAAGAAAAACAGACTCCATAGAAGGAAAAGTGAGAAACCTGCACTCTTTCATCCTACTCTCCACCTGCTCCCACATAAACCTCAACACTTGCTTTTTATTCAGCCCCATTGTCACCACCCCTTTTCTTGGGGTGGATGTTGCAAGCGTGGCAGCTTTGGGTGCAAGGCCATAATGCCCCAAATTAATGATCATGTTGGAGATGCAGAAACATCCTACGCGTCTGACAACTCCTGTTTCCCACTGCCTTTTTCTGGATCGTCATATCTTGACATTATTGTAACACTATTTTGGAAACAGAGGGCAGGATACATTTAATAATACATTATATTTGTAGGCTGCCAGGATGACAGCTTGTTCTTAATAACCAAACACTTGATGATAGTTTAGCTGACAAAGTGCCAGCTGGAAGGAGCACAGCAATGCAAAAGATGTGGAGACTTCTGCAAACATGGCAAAACCACCCATCCATCAGCCTGGCCCCAGGGTGAGGACCCTGACATTGTGCTGCCCAGAAACCTCAATAGCCAACGTGTTGAGCTCTCCAACATCTGTCTACCAAAGTGCTGTAAAGAAGATTAAGTTTTTGGAAGCTTTATTTTGACAGATTAGTGAGACACAATAAGTCCATTTCTTTTCCTTTTTCATAATGTCCTGTGAGAGCCCTCCATATTCCCCTACTCCTGATTCAACATCCAAGAATTCTCACTGGTGTTTCTTATCTCATAAAAACTGAACAAGGACTATCATCTGAACCACCCACAATGACTGGAAGATTCTGAAAGATCATGACAGAGAAGCAAAAGCTCTCCCTGTGGTGATATTTCACCTTTGTATGATTGCCAATCTTAGATAAATACTACAGCAAGTTTTCTTTCCAGGCCAGATATGGATTTATCTACCTTTTTACACTACAATGCTTGTAAAAGCAGTCTTTCCTTTCACATAAACCTTGCATTGTATCCAGAACACAAACTGAAACTTTTCTGTATCTCCTAAGAACTTTCAGCACATTCCTAGTCCTTTTTGTAGCCCTGGTCAGCCTTTTTCTCTCTGGTGGATGAATATTGGTCGCAAAACACCAGAATTTTCCATAGGTGCCTTTTATCTCCACTGATAGTCAAAGCTCCAGGTACAAACACCTCCAGGCTCTCAGGAAACACAGCCAAGCTTTGCAGTCTTTGGAAGCAGCTTTTATTGTGTGTATACACCTTCACAGGACATGCCTAGAGACCTCTCTTAGGGCCTGAAGCTAAGATGCCATTCTGTGATACATCCCACACTGCCAGTGCAGTGATACAATGGAAATTATATTTCCTGTGACTGCAGACCATTGCTGGATAAGGAAATTACTGACACAGTGAAGACTCTTTTAGAAGCATTAAAATTAGTTTCTCCCTATTCCTCTCACCACCTACATGAAAAAGTAGTTATTTCATTCCTAAGAAGGAAAAAAAAGGAAGGTTGTGCTCTGTGATAGCTGAACAAGAATAATAATCAGAACGACGAGAGATGGAGTACAGTTTCGAGAGAGAGGGAGATCTGTCAATATTGCAAAATTTTTCACTCTATTTTATGTATAAACAAATACTGCATGATATGATCCTCCACGAGAATGAAGACTCTTTTAAAACCCTCTCCGGACCTACCTTCTCTCTAAAGATTCATCTCCTGGTTCATTCCAGATGGGCTTGCTTTCCTGTGCTGTTGAATTTCCCTCTTTCCTTCTCTCAGAGAACAGCACTCCTGGATGATTTCTCCCTGCCTAAACTCCTCATGAACACCCAGCTGACAGGTCACCGAGTCTTCGTAGCAAGCCAGAGGATGAAAAGTTCAGTTCCAGCTCTTCCCATCGTTTTTTCCTACACTATTCATAAGGGGGTCAAATCGCCCCTCAGCCACTTACTCCCAAGTCCTGTTGCAGTAACAGAAGTCTTTAAATCCCGTGGGGGTTTCCATTCTCTGGCACCAGGTGGTGATGCTGGCATGGACAGGCTGGGTAGCTCTGAAAGCTCCAGGTGTGGTTGGTGTGAAGCTCCCCTTGGCAAAGCCTCCATAAACACAGCACCCACTGCCTCCCCCGCTGGGTGGCCATGGCAGCTTCTCTCTGCCGCCTTTCACTGGATGCTCAGTGCTCAACCCTTCTGCACAAAATTTGGACCAAGGTCTCCAATGGATGAATCATTCTGGACTAATCTTTTTGTCCAGTTTTTCCACTGTTCAGCCTTGTAGTTGTGATAAAGATCTAACTATAGCATGAAAAAAGTACAAATATAGTAACAGTTCAAAAAAGTGTTCCAGTGACGGCCCCACTTTCAGGGGAGAGGAAGTAAGTTAAGACTGAGGTACATGTCTCACACTTACCTTGTAATTTGGCAGCATAGGAGGCCTATTTGTAGTACAGTTGGGACAATATTTAAATACAGTAATTTTGAATCTGAATTATAGATGATGTTTTGTACTTTAACAGATCTCAGCAGCTAAATATTTACCTTTTCCTCTTTCAGGTGTCTGCTTTTGTTGGCAGATTTCCAGTTCTCTCTGCATTGCTTCTCTTCTTTGGAAATAAGGCATTGAGTAAGGATCTCTGTTCTTCAGAACTTGGCTCCTCTTTCACTTGGCTCCTGGGGTGAAAGTCATTAAGAGCAATTGATTGCTATAGAAATATTAATATTCACTATTGGTACAGCAGCAATATCCTGAAGCTTCAGCAGCTGTGATATAAATATATGCGAGAGCAGTAACTGTGGTAGGGCAGCTGAGGATTATTACATCGACCACAAGGTCAGTAACCCTGATATCATGTAGTTGGACTCTGAAAAAAGTGAAGTAGGGAACCTCCCAGAAAAAAACCCTGCAAAACACAGTTGCAATCATTTGCATGCAATACAAATGCAATCATTTTAAGCCCTGTTTCTCTTGAAAGGATCTCTGAGAACTGGTATCTATGACCCAGTTATTTGAGAAGCTGATGAATATGGATTGAAAGAAGAAGAATCCTCCATTTAAACTTCTTTACCACGGGTCAGCCTAGCTTCTGCAATTGTGCCATACGCTTCATTCTGCTGAAAGTTAACTGCAGTCATCAGAAAAGTTTGCCATGACATAGGCACAGTAGAGGAGCTTGGTATGCCTGGCCTACCAAACCATCACATTAGAGAATTAGCTGCTAATATTTCGTGTAAAGTGTGTCCTACACACAGAAGAATACTATCTTCCTTTTGAGGAAGAATATAATGGTGAGATTTGTGAAACCAGACAGCATTCATCCCACCTTTCTACCACTTCCACCTGCAGTATCCTTGTTTTTGGCCAAGAGTGAAGCAACTTCAAATGTATCCACTCTAAAATGTTGTTCTGTCCAGAGTCAGCATGTAAATCATATCATTGCAGTAGGTCCCACGTGATACAATTTCAAATTACCACAAGAGAAAGCCTATGAACAAAACTCACACATTAAAAACATAATAAAGAACATTTGGCATGTGTCTGGTTTTTCGAATCACAATATAATAGTTTGAAGAAAATGGGACATTGCTTCATGGAAATTCCTCTGCCTTATTCCTTTGTCCTGTAAAAATCACTTCAAATAAAATTTCACCCCATAGTGCATTGGTGTATTCCTATTTATGTATACAGAGATTAAGAAGATATACACATCATGTATGTGTCTGAGTGAGTTTTTAACCGTTTTATCTATTTATCCATGAGTCAAGATGATTACAGCCAGATCATGGAATGGAATGATAATGCCCTTTAAATGTAAAAAGAGATTTTATAGAAGTGACAAGGGCCAATCATTCTAATTAGCCAAGAAAGAGAGAACAAAATGTACAAGGATTAAAGGAACATTGTCACATTTTAGAAACCATCTAATTGTAAAAAGTTCATATTGTGACAACTTACACTTTCAATAGCATGTCCTGGTTTTGAGATTATTTAAAATTCTCTTGAGAAGGAAATTTCCACTTCCTGTTCCTTTTTGGAAGAAATACGAAAACTGTTTTCTGTCCATAGAAGTCTCATAAGTAATTATATGTTGAACAGTTTATTGGGTTTTACTTAAACAAGTTAGAATAAAATAACTTCTTCAAATCTGCCAATTACAGCTAAATTTTCATCTTAGTTCCATTAAAATATATGGGTTTTTAAAAGAAATGTGACATTCCTCAAACAGACAAAGAGAAATATGTTGTGCTGTCTCTGCTATGCTACTGCCTGTGTTCCAGTGATATAATTTAGAACGTTTATTCAAAAAGAAATATTGGTTCTGGGAATCTCCTTTTTCAACCTCCAATTTGAGACAACTGAAAAAGCCCATTTTTCAAAGTTGCAGTACTTAGCTCTTTCTGAAAATGAGGTTCCAGCTCAGTGTCTCAGAAAATGCAGGTCCCTAAAACAAACAGCTGTTTTGAAACCCTTTGCCATTTTTTAAATTGCATAAGGTTTCCAGAAGTAGCATGTCAAGGAGTTAAGAAGAAATATTTGGTCTCTTTTGGTATTTTCCTTCAAATGTGTCATGTTGTCACAGTAATTCTTCCAAGGAATGATGGACTAACTATGGTATGCTAACACAATTGCAAATATCCTCTTTCCTTTTCCTGCACAGATACAAAACTAGTTTTAAAATTCCGTTATGTAAGTGTAATAACTAGTCTGCCCTAAAAACATTGCTGACAGTCTTAAATGTCCTAGTTCAAAATATTTGCCAGTGACATCAAACATTTTGTGGATTATTTCTTGTTTCCCTTGATTTTTTTCTTCTTCTTTTTTTCTTTCACGCCGCAGAAATATCCCACATGTTTAGTCAAGAACTAAGATATTTTTTTCTTTCAGGATAAATATTTACTGTTTCCTAACCAGCCAAAAGGTTTTCCTTGAGTAGACCTGCCATGAGATGCTGTTAGGTACCACTGAGAACTGTTTTCCATTCCAGGCACTGCTATTAAAATCAAAAACTTATTGGCAAATATGAAGACGTGCAAGTAGGTGCAGTAGAAAGCAGATATGCTGAGATAATAAGAGAGCTAGGGATGAGTGCAATGAGAGCACTGAGAGCCAAGGGTCTATTGGATAACTGAGTGACTCCATGAACTGGCTTACAGACAAAGATAAAGGAAGCTTGGCGCAACTAGGTTGTCTAAACAAAAATGAATGGTCAATGGCATAAAGAATAAATATTAAAGAGAGGAGGGTACTGTTTAGGGTGAAATAACTGGTCATGACTTGATTATTGCCATAACCTGAAGACCTTGACAATGCAAGTCACAGCAAGGGAAATTTCCTGACAAGATCTTCAGGTTGTTCAATATTACAAAGCAGGTGAAGGAAGATGAGTGCCTCAGGCTAGACTGAGCCATTGTCCAAGCTGCTGAGTACACATTTTACCATTTCTTGAATTTCATATCAGGAAATTCTAGAAAATGTTTTAGATGGCAAAGCCAAGGTACAAACAAAGAAATGTGCGTCAGATTTAAAATTACTGACCCTGTTCCACTAAAGCTCTGCAGAAAACTTTCAAGAAAGGACCTTTCTGTGACTCTCAGCTTCTGTCACTAGTACAACTAGAGACTGCAGCTTTAAGCCTTTGGAGGTAAGATGAACTAGATGATGCAATAGATCTTTTCCATCTCTATTTTTCATGAGTACACAAACAAATATTCATGTCTGGGAACATTAATCACTGTTGGGTAGAGGTCTAAATCAAAGAAGTGAAATAATGTTTTGTACACGCTCGGCACACAATGTTCTAACGTTTATAAGTATGTAATTTCCAAACCAAATTTCTTTAAACACAGCAGTGCATCATTCAGGAGTACATTCATTTTCAAGAGTGAAGTTTCAAAACAAAGTTGTTTTGAGTTACTGGGGATGAAAAGCATATGAAAAATACCTTAAGTGGTGAAAATCACTTTTTCCCTCCTCTTGATTGGATAACTTCTAAAAAAAAACACGAACAGCTGGATTGATGTTTATGAAAGTTTCTAAAACCAATTGAGTCTTGAACTGAGACTGAGCGTGAAAAATTTGAGCCCCAAAGGTAATACTTTTTTAAGAAAGTTATAAATGGCTGTGATTTAGAATTGAAACGTCGTTTTCAAGCTTGTCAAGATCATCACAACTGCAATGCTACATTAACTTGTGTTGTACAAAGCTGTAGCAATAATAGAAAAACAAATTCTCCTAATTTCCACTGACCTGCAGCAAGTTACTCTGTCAGGAGATCTGTCACAAAAACAGAAAACAAAGAGTAAGAAGGAGAGTGAGTAGAACTAGAGAAGAGAAGGAGAAAAGGAATAGGAATGAATGATAACTCAGGGAATGAAAAACAAAACAAAAATAAAATAAAGATGGAGCAGAACAGTCTTTCTTCAATTCCTCTGTTTCCTCAGGGAAGGATAAGAGTTCTTTGGTCAATGTTGTTCATTTTTCACCACACAGTGGTGAAAAACACAAGACATGGAGATGGTAAAGAAGAAGACAAAAAGAAGATGAAAATTGGACGGAAGGTAGAAGAAGTGGATAAAATAGGGATCTTAAAAGAGAAATGATCAAGGATAGTAATTTTGGAGCTATTGCCACAATTCCTAGAAGAGTCCTGGAATGATTCTCTCAGTTAGAATTTGATGAGAGCTCCACTTAGAACCATTTTTTAGAAATCTGCAAAAGCAGGGCAGAGAGAGAAGTAGGCTGTGTGGAGCCTAGGTGGAGAAAAAGACAGCCGGGAATTGTCCAAGGCTGCAAAACCATTTTTTTTCTTCCTACCACTGGAAGGAGGTCCAGTTGGTATTTGCCAGCAAGGAAGCCCCTCCAAAGCCAAGACTCTGGAAGTACCAGAAGTTATGGAAGCTCCTGAAGCTCCAGGTTTCCAAGGCTGCCTCAGTGTCAGGGATCTCAGATTAAACAGACCATGAGGGATGAAATTATTCAAATCTAGCAGCTTTCCTTAAATTTGTTTGCAAATTGAAGTCTTCTGCCAGAGATTCTGTATAAACATACTCCTTGAAGATCCTTTCTGAAATTTCTATAGCTTATCAAAACATTATGATGGCTGTTCTAGTTGATGACCCTGCTCTGCAAGAGCTAGTTCTAAAGCACTTCAAGCAGCAGTCTTTGATTGAAGCTTGCTCTTGCTCTAACAGCATAGATCTGAAGCCTTATCAGTTTTCTGCTGATACCGTTTTCGCTCTTCTCAGATGTAAAACATGTCCCCTGTATTCTGCATTTTCTTCTTGTCTATTACTACTACTTCCAGGTAGTATTCAGTGAAGGACTCCTCCATGAGTTTGAGCCCAGGCATTGCTCCTATCTTCTTCCAAACCACTCGCAGGGGTTGAGCATCATTCCTAGTGTTTCCTGTATAAACCAGTTGTCACATTACAAACATCCTTTCAGGTTCTGATTTGTCTAGTAAAGAGTGAACCGTTCACTGCTTCATGACCATAACCTGATATGGACAGACAACAACAGGAAAAATCAACCTCTCTTCTCCTCTCCTCTGACTACAAATATTTTCTCTCCTTTCCATACTCATTTTAAACTAGCCATCCTTGCTCCCTAGCCAAGAGCAAGAAAAGTTCAGCGATTCATTTCACCCATTCTGGTCTTGCTGACATTTAGAAACAAATGTCAAGTTGATAGCTTATCTGGGAGACAAGGGACGGGCACTGTCCTCTGCTATTCAAAGAATGTTGGTGGAACATTCTTAGCACTTTTTGCAATATTCTACATATTTCGTATCTTAAAAGGTATAAATGACATCGAACTTCACCTTTAATTTAGCAAATTCTGAGAAGGTAATAAAAGTATGTATAGCAGGCACATTAGGAATAAAAATAATAAAGCTGATAAGAGACTGCTTTGATCCATAATTTCTTTCTTCTTGGGAACGTATTTGCATGTTAGTTTTAGGAACATCTTGCACAACATATAAGAAGCTTCACTTAACCCTAAGAACGCCTCATGAAATGAGTGTCACATAATAGAGCCCACAAGCAAACCTTTGGTACAGTGTGAAGCCAGCAAAAGGCAGGTATTTGTCAGTATTGATTCAAAATTCAGCTATATGAAAAATTTCCATTGGGACTGTTTTTCAAAGACAAATATCTTTGACAAATATGTGCACATAAATATTTTGATCTGGAAGATGCTGATTCTGTAGAAAAACAAAGCTCCTTAAAGCAGAACATATCTATAAATCTCTATCTACATCTACGTCTAAACAGAAACGAATTTTGGTTCTGCCATACATCAATAACCATAAAGATGCATTGTGGGACAGAGAGCCTAGTTTCTTGAAGTTCAAAATCTCTGTATTAGTTTGAAGTTCCCTGGAGAAAATGTATCATTTTAAGTGTTATAAGAGACTGTGAGGCATTCCACAGGCAAATAGCTCTGTGGAATGCTCATAATACTGTGGTTTGGCTCTGTTTAATGCATCTCCGAGACAAAAACTTTTTGCGCCGAAACATACAAGGTTTAATATTTCACAAATACTTAACAACTTACTTCAGGAAGCAAAAAGAATTTTCAGCTTAATTCTTTAGAAAACAATAATGTGTCTAGTAAATGTGAGCTAATACACAGGAGTTTTCAGCAATGAGGAGGATCGATATGAAAGCTGGTCTGGGGGTTACTCTGCACTCCTAAGAACAATGGATAACAGGTACAAAACTTCACAGGACTGTGGTACTTGTTGACTTCCTGAGGTGAAAAAAGAGTGAGAAGCCTCTCTGTAGCGTAACTCATACCCATAATTTGGTTTTGCTATTTTAAGGACAGTAAAAAATTCTAGGCATGCTTTATACTGAGAGATATATAAGGATAAGCTGGAATTTCATTTTGAGGGAAGCTTTTAAGGATAATTAAATCAGCTCTTACATAATTTAGGTGAATGGCCTAGGCAGGCAATTAGAAACATGTCCCAAGCTCAACAGCTCTATGACAAAACCTGCAAAGACAAAGTGGACTTAATTGCTTCTTTTTTTTCACATTAAAAATTCTGCCAGAGGTAAAGACTAAGAAACATTAAATAATCTGTCCAAAATGTCCCCAAAGTTGATGGAAACACAGGCATAGTATCTGACACGGATTCTATAAGAATAATACTCTATGCAAACTAAGTATGTCTTCCACGTAGCGATCACAATGGCTCAAGTCTGCCTTGATCAAAGGCAGGATCTGACTGTAGGATGAGACCTGACAGCCTCATATTTAAAAGATTTGAAGACTGTGCAGTTAAAAGTTACAATGGTTATCTACAGCAGTGGGATCCACATATCTTGGAATGAAAACAGGGTCTGTAATGACATCTAGTCACTTCTGGTTTTAGTAAAAGTCAGAACAGCTAATCCTAACCTTTCTCTTCAAATGGTAATACACTTTTGATCACAAAACAAAGAGGAAAAAAGAATGCAGAACACACACTTTTTAAGTCAGTTCTTTTTTCTGGAGAGGTACAAAGGTTCTAGGTGTTTTCAATAGATACTTCAGATCACTTAATAAAGGAAAATGTTCTGGAAATACCAAGAGCAGTACTCCATGTGGCAGCCTTCAGCACAAAAGATGGCTTAAGATCTTTCTGCCCGTTGCCTGCTTTCCTTCCTCCCTCATCTCCAACATTGTCTTGGTGCTTACCAGTGCCTTATCAGTGCCCTGCTCCATATTGCATCCATAGGTATAGTTTTCTTTAACAGAAAGGAATCTCTTATGGAGGATTTTTGGGTTAAAAACACAGAGGTTTATGTGTGCACGTGTGTTAAATAGATTTTCCACATCTTTAAACCAATCCCACACAAGTAGTAGGATAGAAGGAGGTGAAGGAGTAACTTTTGACAGGATATAGTTCACTTAAAGTAGCTCTGCCACCAAAGCGTTCATAATATGAGAAAAGATATTTGTAACACTGCTCACAAGTAGAGCAGCATTTTCCATTCTTACACAAAATGCTTCTCCACACAGACTGATAGATTTTTATTGAGCTTTCTGATTGTTCTATTTTATCACTAGAGGCAAGCAACAAAGCTATTAGAGCTTTATTTTAATTGTCTTTCAGGTACTATTGCAGTCTTTTGGGTCCCTTTGTGCTACACCATTTTTAATTAAGAGGTTATGGACCTGCTCACACCCGTGAGACTCCATTAAATGCAGCTGGATGGTACATAATGCTTACTGAATTACAGCACAGAATCTGTGTGACTGTAAACCTGCTGTCTTAAGACACGTCCAGCTAAAATTCAGTGGAAAGTTTAATGAAGCTTGTCAGCTTGTCTAATAAAGAATATTGCCACTCTGTACAGAGCTGGAAAGCACAAAAAATTTTGTCACAGTCTTTTTGTCAGACATGATGAGCACTGAAGCCCAAGATGAAGTGTCGACTAGAAACAATTGCTTTTCATTTGATATAGTTATGTTGCTCTCCAACAAATTTAGAAAACATGCGGAAAAGGGAGGCCTGCGAGTCTGGAAGTGGAGAGAGAGAGAGAGAAGGAAGGAGATAGTTTGCATTTTGAATATAGTTCACTAGAGGTAAAATGAAAGGAAGGTTGCTGGTAAACATCTGGTGAGTCCATGAGTTCTGAGTGTTAGCACACAAATAGTTTTTGGGTGATCAGAGGTGGAATGTCTGCTTTCTTAGAAAGGTCCTTCCATGTGTAACTGGGTCTGAATCTGCTCTAGGAATTTGTTGATCTGTGGGGTGCTCGTTAAAGTCCACTGCACGGTTTTCATTTCAGTCTGAGAAAACCAGGGATTCATGTATTTCAGTATTTCTACTGCAGGATCCCTGAAAATCCTACAAATCTAAGAAACTGGTTATTTTTGCGTGTTTCTCTAGCACAAAGTGGCTGTTGCTTTAGCACTATTTAATGCTATTTGCCACACTCGCTTGGTGTTCTTTACAGTTGATTGGTTTGTGGAGGAATATGTGGCTGTGCTAGGGGTTTTCAACATGACTGTTGCAAAATTCATTTATTTTGTAAAGTTGACCATGATAATTAAAAAGTTGAGTTTGGTGAAATCCACGGACACTCTAATGGCCAGGGGGTTATTAATAAATTGTTGAAGAAAATTGCTATAGGATTCTAAGGTTTTAGGTCAGATGAAGAAATTATCCTCACGAAACATAGATGTCCTGCTATATACACAACTCCTCATAAACCTCTTAAACCAAGACTTCTCTCTGATTATTATTCCTTCAAGAATAACTGCTTGTATCTTTCCATGGGAATTGAGGAAACTACAAGTGAGTGAGAAATAAGTGAACTATTTTGGATTATGCCCAGCTTTAAAATCTGCATGCTGCTATGTTCTTCAAGGTGAGACTGTGATAGTAGAGGATCCTGGTAAGATGCATAGATATTCTCTGAATGATCAGAGAGGTATATGCTGAGAAATTTTTGAGGCATAGTTTGTCTCAGAGGAAAAATGCTCTCTAAGTGAAAAGACTGACACAGACATTCCATGTATCCTACTTCTATTACAATTGTGGTTGTGTCTGATGCATCTACCTGAGTTCCTGTATTCATCATTATTGAGAAATGTATAGAAAGCTCTAGGGAACAGGGGTGGAAGCTGGTAGTGCAGCTTTTTGCTGGAACTCTCTGAGAAGTCATTAATAGTGTCTTCGAGATTAAAGACAGAGAAGCTTATGTTTTTTGCCTGAGTTCCTTTTTGTTCTGAGTGTCAGAAAATCGCTTGGTTGTCTTGCTGATGCAGTCTTGCATGATGTATCCTTTCTGTAACTCTTACAGAACTTAAAGATCCTCATTGTTTTCAGTGAGAGGTAAAATACAACTTGAGTGGAGATTATCGGTTACTCTCATCCATCTACATGAATAAAAGGTCAGATTTTGGGCTTTCAGATGTGTGATTCCCAAAGCAATCTAATTTAGAGCTTGACAAGATGAAGAGTGCTTAAAAGCAGAAATATTGTTCCAGGAGAAGAAGTTATTGATACGTAGGTGGGAGAGAAGAGTAAAACCTGTTTTACCATGTTAGTCCCTGAAGTGGGGCTGGCCATCCAACACCATGAAGGATATCAGGTCATCCATCCTCATTAGTTCTCTTCCTTTCCTCCCGGTAGCTGTCTGCAGAGCAGGTGAGCATCTAAGACGAGATAGGGGCCACAGATTTGGTGGAAACCCCCCATTTCCTCAGCCTGTGTGGACAACAG
Source organism: Rhagologus leucostigma (assembly GCA_013397725.1). NCBI lineage: Eukaryota > Metazoa > Chordata > Aves > Passeriformes > Rhagologus > Rhagologus leucostigma. The sequence continues at coordinate 1,089,841 of VZTD01003250.1, forward strand.
AAACTGTGTTGGAAAGACAAGAACAGGAAGGACAGAGGTGTGCTGGATGGTTCCTCATCAGTTCTCCTCAGCCCACTATTCTCCCCCCTTCACAGGAAACAGAATTGGAACATTGTCCAAGAATAAATGGAGAAGAGAGAGAGGTCAGGCAGAGGGAAAAAAAATAGAGCGGAAGGAGAAAAAAGCAGCAAGAACAATACTGACATTTGTTACACTGTGGCATGGCCTGGAGGTCCCATTTTGTTTGTGTATACTTCTGCACACCATTATTTCAAACATCACAAAAATATAGCCTTTATCCTGGGAGTTTAAAAATAAACAAATCTTGCATGAAACAGGGGAACCAGATTTACTGTCAGAGGTCTGAAAATGCTGGTAGCAACAAAACTTGTTATAAGGGATGGATATCATAAAGAGAACTGTACAGCTTCTTAGTCAAACCCACATAGATTTCAACAACATCCAAGTCCTGCAAGACATCTTTCAACAGCATCAAAAGACAAGGAAAAAAGTTGTCCTAACTGAAAATAACTTTCAGTGTGCTCAGTGGCACAGAAAATCTTTCGGTTGCTGAGACCCAGCATACCACAACCTAACTGCAGAACTGTAAAATATTTTCAGGCATCAGCAACTATCTAAGAGAGATGAAACCAGGTTAGTCTAGGGGACATATTTGACCATTGTGGGAAATGCCAGAGTAAGGAAGTCAAAACCAAGCCTCCTTTGAACAAGCAGAATGAAAAAGATTGTGAAACAAATGTTCCTCCTTGAGGTTTTTGTCCCCCATCTCCTTGGGATCTTGGCTTCTGATATGCCATGCCATGGGAATAGGTGTGCAGCTGCTGGAGGAGAGGCTCCGTGCAACTGGAGTCCAGCCTTGGTAAAGGCAGGAGGAAGGACCAAGCACCTGCCAGCAGCTGTGCGAGGATCACATCATACGTAGCACATTGGTCTTTCCAGGCAGCTGGTCAGAGTTCAGCTCCACTCTGCTGACTTTTTGAAAAATGAGCATTATGCTTGCTTACTGGAATTTTTAAGCATTTTTCCAGGAACATTTAGCCCTCATATGCAAACACATTTATCTGAAAAGCTGCAGGAAAACTCTTATTTGCTCAGAAAACTCTGGCAAGCTTTTTTAAAGCATCTGTTAGAATCTCTAAGAAAGACAATGAGGAGAGGAGTGAAAAGGCAAATAACGGCTGATTCTAAGGTTTAACTAGTAACAGCGAAACTGGTATACAATGCAGGTACTAATGCCCTTGGAGTAACAGTAATATCATTGTATAACAGCCAGAGAGAGCAGTAATGCTCATTGCTAGACACTGAGTACCAGTTACCATGCTAAATATGCCTTTTCTTTTCTGTATAAGAACTTAGCCATGTAAAGTAATATGCTCACAGACAATTACGTATTTTCTCTAATTACACCAAAAGGTGTTTCAACCCTTTTAGGGAAGATTATATGGAAAATACTCTACTCCTTTGTTTTTCATTAATGAATTAGTTTCACTTTTATTTTTTTTAAAACATATTTTCTAATGCCAAACACAGACATGACATTTTCTCGCTGGGGGAATTGGGAAATAAAGAAAAGCTCCTTGTTACGAGTGACAAAATTTAGTACATTTTGTAAGTCAGAATTTTTACACTCATCAAAAAATCTCCGTAGCTACCAAACTCACTTTACATTTTCCCCTATGTATTGTGCATGTTTCTAAACTCCCCTAAACCATCTCTTCTGTGTTTTTTGACTCTCATAACAGTAAGCCTTCCCGCCTGTCAGAAATATGAAGCAGCATCCAGGGGTCTGGAATCCCCCAGTGCAGAGACCTGGCCCTTCCAACAAACAGTTTTAGGCCACAGCAGTGAAATGTGTATCAGGTTCCACTCCTGTACTTAGTTCACATAGACAACAAAGGTCTAGTGACGATATCAGTTACTTCGTTAGCTGAAAAACAGGGGTTCATGTGGGCACCCAGCCTACCAGGGAAGGAAAGGGACTCATTCCACATGAGACAGTTTTGGTGGAAAAGTCAAGGTGCAAGTCCAGTGAAAAAATAAGCTTGAATGCCAACATTAAAAGTTTGAAAAGGCAAACTGTGGAGCTGAGGAAATGTCAGAATTGTACTCAACAAGCATACATTGCTCTCTACTCCAGGATTCTTGTTCAATACACAGAGTGGGTAATGGATGAGAGAGGAGCTAGCAAGAATAGAAGGGATGTTCTCTGCTTCAAAAGCTGGATGGCTGAGCTTTATTCCAAATTCAGGTGCCACCTTTGTACAGGATGATGGACAAAAATGTAGTAATAATGGATATATACAGGAAAGGTTGATTATGTTGTGCAACTCACCTTAAATCTGCTATCTCTTAACTTGATTGTCATTTCAACCTTAACCATCTTTTAATATATTTTTTTTGAAAAGCATTTGAATACACTTTAAAGTGGGTCTGTTTCTCACACCCTGGAGTGCCTGTTGGCAGGCTGTCCAATGCTGATCTTCTGCATCCAAAGAGCTGTTTTTCATTCTACTGCAGTCCTGTCTCCAGGAGCCCTGCCATCCCAGTGCCTCACTGACACATATGGCAGTGTATCTTGATGACCATGTGGAGCTGTTCACGGACAGGCAGAAATCAAGCAGGTTTTAAGCCACTGTAGCCAATGCTATGATTTGAATCTAGTTCTCACTGGTTCTTCACCAGAAGAATTATGAAAACATCATAATATCATCTGTATCGTCCATCTGAGACCTTGGATAAACAGCAGAAAGTCTGATAAATGGTAAAAAGTCTGAATAACAGTAAAAAAAAGGTCAGGAAAAAGTGCAAGCAGGCTATGTGCATGCATTGTTTGGAGACTTGTATGTGTGCATGTATTCACGATGTCTTACAGGTTCATGTCATAACCTTTTGCAAGAACACTGCATAACAACATACTGTTTTTTACCTTGTAGTTGACTGACTTTTGCTATTTCGCAGTATTATCAATGAGGAAAACACAATTTTCCTGCAGTTTTTTTTCTCCTGATATTTGTGAGAACAGTGGAATCAGCACTGACCTGTGCTAATAGGAACCACTAGCTGAAACACTACAGCTGAAGAGATCGACCTTTGCCAGTAGTGAGTTCGTCTTGCAGAAACCAATGGACAGGGAAAGAGCAAGGGAGACAGCTCCGACAGTAATGGGCCGTAATTGAGTTCTCAGCCTTGCTTTAAGTGCCTTGGTGCTATTGTCTGTGAAAGTTGCTCTGTTTTATGCTCTTTGTTAGGTTCTGTCAAGCCCCATTTAAAATAATGAGGCCCCTTCACTCACTTTCTCTCCATATAGTTCGTAGCAGACAAGAGAACTTTCAAAGCAAGAACAAAAACTCATCTGCAGAGAAGAGGGGGATGTTGTAAATTACTGATACCCAGGATTCTTGCAGTGGCAGTTAGCCAGGTGTGACCTTGACAAAGGACAAATCAAACACACATTATCGGTGCCTTCAGCCAACACCTTCTGTTCACAGGAGGTGCAAACTCACGCTGGACGCCCGATAAAGCTCCTGCTCTCTAGCAGCTGATCCATCTCTCATCAAGTCTGTGAATTCACAACACACATCATAGGAGCAGGAGGGGTATAAAGACTAATGAGTTTTAGAAGGGCCTTTATGGAAGTTGCGTTTGAATTGGGAGCAAAGGCAGTGTGTGGAGAGGTGCTGAGCACTCTCAACCATGCATTTCTCCAACAGAGCTGAAATGCCCATAGCTCCTTTGCATATAGGACAGCTCTACCACGAAGTGATTGATCTCATGATCAGGTGTATGCTGTAAGTATCCACAACTGTTCAGGGTGCAATAACCTGCATGTGACACAATATCCATTAGCTGATCCTGCTACTAGAGGCACTAATGAAAAGGGATTTTGCCCTTATAGAACTCCTCTTAATCACCTTTGAACAAAATCTAAAATATTAGCCATTGTTCTGAAAGGTGGGCATAGGTTTAATTACTGCTTCCTTTTCTTGTACTGAGAGGATTGGAAATCAGACACAAGTCCAGCTGACTATATGATCTTTACTGATCAAAGTAGAAGTCTAGGGCTTGAGGGTGGAATGGTCTAATACTTCTGGGCTGAGGAATGAAGATCCAGTTGGTTTGTCTCTATCACAGCAGCACCAAACTTCAGTGTCTCTCACTTTATAACCCTGTTTTGAGAAAGGGGTAGATAACTAAAACCTAAGATACAAATTTCTTTTCTTCTCAGGAATAGGAAGCCAAAAGAAATTGAGCTGATAGACTGAAAACTCTATGGAAAAGACCTAAGTACCTGGCAAGCAGAGGCCTGGAAAAATTCATCACATGAATTCTAGCTCTGGGCTTGCTTGCAATGTATTAACAAACCATTAGATGTCCCTTTGTGCCTTGCAAAGCTCTAGAAAGGGCATAGTCCCTAGGGTAAAAACCTTCAAACAGGAAAAAAAATGCTGGAGCTAATTCTGTGCAGAAACCTTTCTGCCTTTTTGCCTGTTGTGGTGATATTTAGTGAGTTCCACTTGTTCAAGAAGGAACATGCTTTGTGATATAAACAAACTACAGGCATTCTCCACTCTCTGTGTTAAGCATGTTCTTCTAGTATGCTGGGCAGTGTTGAACTTCAAGGCTATTGGAGCAGTATGTAGAGGGGCAGGTAGATACTGTGCTCATGCAAAGGGTAAAAAGGAGGTCCAGCTCTGGACCTTTACCTTGTGCACCTGTAGGAGGAAAAGTTATCCTAAAATACTGAAACAGCAGCAACAAGTGCAACTGCCAGAAAACATGGCAAGCAGTATGTGGCTGGGAGAAAGGGTTTCTCAAGGTTGCTGTGGTCCAGAGGAGGGACCGTTTGTAAGGTATTGAACAACATCCTTTCTTCACAGGGAGCAAGAAGATGAGTTGTCTGTGTTCTGGATGCTTGCCTTTTAAGCCATCTATTCCTGTGTTGTCAGCAGTTTACCACATTCAGCATATGCCTTAGGAATAAAGAAAGGAAGTTTATTACTTAGTCATAAGTGTAATTTTATGATCTCTAAATTGATGAAAAGACAAGAATTGTTTGCTATTCCAGCTCTAACCACATGCAGAGCTGCAGAAAGAGACACGAGGCTGAGTCTGCAAGAAACCTTATGATAACTCATTGCTAACAATCCCCAGAGCTGCTGCTTTTCTTCCACAATATCGCTTTTCAGGATTCATTATACTTTCTTCCTTCTTCCCTTTTGAACACTTTCTTTTTGCCTTTTCACAAAGATCCCATTACCAGTACTCTCACTTTGCTTCTCACTATCTCAGAATCAGGTAATATATTTTTACGTTGGGTTTTTTTTCCCTCCCCTTCTTCAGTACATAACTTTGTTCTTCTGAGTATGAGAAATCTTAGACAAAGCATTGTGAACTCCAGTCTTTAAGTCTGGTGTTTATTTGCCTTCTGGTTGGTTTTGTCTTTACAGCTATTTATTATTGGCTGTTCTCTTTCTTTAGTGTTTCTCAGTGTTGGCACTCAGGTTCCTTTATTATACACACCAGCTGAAATTTATATTCACTCTTCTCTCATAATAAAAGTAAAAAGAAAGGAAGGTATCTTCTTATGCTGTCTGTTTATTAGCAGCCTGGAAGGTCTCTTTGGCACTGGTGTTGCTGATAGAGTTCTGGAGCCAACAGATTTGAGACAGAAAGTGGCATCTGTCCTGCAATGACAAAGACTTTACATTCCTTGTCTTTCTGACTAGCTTACTGTCAATTGCTTGGTTGCATTTTATTAAGATGATGTTTTATGCTATTATTTTTTATTTAGCTTATGTTGCTCGTGTAAAGTTAAAACTGCTGTTCATCTTGCTGCTCAGGGCTTTCTGCAGCATGAGACGTACATGAACTATGACTTAAAGCTGTCTGTGGAAGAACTGGGGAGCCGGGAACTATGTGTTCACATAGCCTCATCCATTACATTTTAGGAACTTGGTTTGGGTGGTAGCGCAGAACTGCAGGAAAATAAATGTTCTGGAGGTACACGCTCTGCATGTATTTGCCCATGGCACAGAACAGCACGTCAGGTGGCTGCCTGACAAGCAGACACTCCAAGCTCAATGCAGAAAGCACATATTAAATAGTCAGAGGAAATTTTTGCAACACAATCAGTGCCATGGCAGTAATTTAAGAGTTACATATGCAAAAAACTGTCCAGGGTCTGGGGACAGGTTGTCAATTCCACTTTGCCTGGGCCATGCCCTAACTTGAGGCTCGTCTGAAAACCTGACAAAGTAACATGCTCTGCCATGAGGCTCTGATATTCTTTGGTGTGGGTGTTCACTGCAGTAGCCAAGCAGAAGCTTGGAGGCTTTAACTCATCTGTTTGCAGCATCATTGCCTAGGGGAGAGATTCAATATCATATTATTGCTATTGGACTCAACTTAAGAGGCACTTTCATCTATTTACAGTCAATTATTTCTCTGAGGTGCCTTGACTTTGCCCATGTAAGAACCAATCCCAACCAGACTCATTAGTATTAGAACTGCAGACGGATTGCACTTTTGTCATTTAAAGGCTTGTTCTAGGAAGAAAAAGGGTTGCATTTTAAGAAAAAACCAGCCCACCCTCATTTGTGATCATCATCTCTCCTTTACTGCAGGCAAGTCAGTAGCCAGAAAACAGAAGTTAGGTGGCTGGGCCATACTAGTATAGCACAGCATTTGCACAAATATGAAATCCGTGCTGAGATCCAAAATTCAATCCTAAAAGCAGGGAAGTCTCTGCTGACAGTCTGGAGCCCCAGAGAGATATTATGGCTCAGGACCAGAGCCACCAGGTGTGTATCCTCTTGCTCAAGCTGATTTTCAGAACTGTGAGGCAGTGCAACATCCAGAAAGGTCCACTTCCTGCAGAACTGATTGGTCTGAAGCTGCAGTGAAGTTGCCTTCCTATGATAGCTGGTTCAGCACTGTAGGAAGTCAGAATCCCACACTAGGGTTTGGAGGAGAAAGGAATCCTTGGGATATAAAGAGCTGCCCCCTGTGAGAAAGCGGACTTACGCAGATAGCTGAAGAAGTCAGCAAGCTCCCCATGAGTCGCATGGGATTCAGTGAGTTTGGCGTAGCTCTGGGAAGCAAAAAGAATATGGGAAGAAATATTTATAAGGAATCCACTTACTTTTTAACTGCAATCTGGACTGAATATTGTTTGATTTGGATAGTTGGGGGATAGATGGAAAGAACACTTGAGCTCCCAACAGCAAAACCCAGGATGCAAAAAAAATATCTAGAGGGAAGGCTTTCTTTTACATTGCTGCAAATCACTTGGCACAATCTTCTTTATATGCCAGCCTGCAAGAGCCTCTCACGCCTCTGATCTCAGTTTTAATTAAACTCCACTCAAAACTCTGTCTCAGTGGTTCTCATAGGAGGGAATGCAGCCTGCAAAAGTAATTCAGGCAAGAGGTGAGGAGCAGGAGAGTGATGGAAGTCTCACTTCTATCTGGGCTATTTTTATACTGCTCTCATCAGCACAGTACCAGGATGCCTTCCGCTAGCACAACAAGCTGCACAATTAGCATCTTGTAACTGCGCCTCTTTCTCTTCCCTCCCACCTCCACTGTGCACAGGGGGATTGTGGTTTCAGATAAGCATTTTAGATACAGAACTAGAAGTTTATAGATCTTCAGTACCTGATATTGAAGATGGTGGGTTGTTAATGGCTAAGCCAGAAGCACTCTGGCAACGTAATATAATACGATATAACGTAGCCCAGTGTAGTGTAACATGAGCATTCTTCACACATAGCACTTATTTCTTCCTTGAAAAAAAACAAAAACAAACCTATAGAAAGGTACCAGAATAGTTAGTGCCAGCAGGGAAGATACAGGAGCCATTTCCTGACTGGAACAGCAGGCATCCATGTCGGTGTCATGGGTGAGAGGTAAAGGCCTGGTAGGTGTGTTTGATGAGTAGCAGTGGTGAGTCAGCTCCCAGCGAACCCCTGTTCACCATGGCAGTGAGGCAGAGAGGAGAGGGAGGCTGAAATACATCAAAATGAGAAAGGAAACTGCAACTAAGTAAAGCTTTTTTCCTGGGCCACAAATCGGGGGAATACTCTGGGCCTTGCATGCCTGCCTCCTTCAATGCCGTTTGATCTCTAATTGCTGCAGCAGCTTTGATGGGCTGTGATCCCCACTGTGGCTTTGAGACAAAGTAAAATATGGGCAAAGTAGGAACTCATCGATTCTGGTACATAATTCATAAAACTCCCGTGTAAAAATCCAGTTCATGAATTCCAAGTTGATGAAATATTCAAAGGAAGATAAATATATTTGCAGGTATTAGACTCCCTGGCACTTAAAATCTCTCAGGACATTGTGGCAGAGAGTTCCCAGCCACGTTAATCAAGCTGTGCTGCGAGTAACCTGCTGCAGAGTGCACTCTCTGCCAGATAAGGAGAGGTAGGAGACCAGGCAGCTGGAGAGCCAAGGATGGCACCAAAACCACCAGTCTGGCTCCCAGTCACCAAGGTTTGAGAGTCGCTTGATGCATCCTATGGACCGCTTTGTGAGAGGACTCTGGACAGAGTGAGAAGCCTGGGAAAGCCCCCAGAAATGTTTCCTCCAGGTGGAGGCACTGGGTTGTGCTGGTCTGTCCCAGCTGAAGTGTGGAAGCCATCAGAGACCAAGTGGACAAGGCACTCGAAGGTCCTGAGTGGGCAGGGCAGGATACCAGTGACCAAGAAGGCAGCTGCTGTCAGTGATCTCTCTGGTATATTCTCACGGCCATCATCAAAGGCCCTGGGGAGAAGGACTCTGTAAATGCGGTGTTGGGATCTCCCATGCACCAGGGACATAGGTTGACTGCGGCCACCACTACTCTCTGAGCACTCCCATCTCCCAACCCTGGAGAGGTGCACTAGGTTCTGCTACCTTCAGCTCTCAGGGACATCATGTCTGACATCCCAGAGTCCCTCATGGCATCAGGACCCCACACGCCCCATAAAGCATCATCACTGAAGGCCCAGACATGTCCAGTTTCTCTTTTGGGGGAGACATAGTCTTTAAAGTCTTGCCATGAGTCTGTAGCACCTCACTGACCAGAAGGTTATATCAGCAGTTAGAAAATATCTACCTGCTGAAATATGAGGGGAGCTTTAGCCAGCAGAGCTCATCACCACCTCTCTTCCATGTTGGGCTAGTCTCATTCTGCGAGGGGAAGAAAGTCATGCCCCCCTTTCAGAGCTCTGGTGCAAGACCTGGCCAAATATTGTGTCTGGCAGGATCTGCGAGGTCTTTTGCATGCTATATAAGAAAGTCAGCCAGATGCGAGATGAGAGGGAAGAGCAGAGGCCATTGAACTCCAGCTTTTGAGGTGCTAGAAAGCAATATGTCAGAAAAATGTCTAAGGTCCAGCAATATATGGACTTCTTGGTGTCATTTAGCTTATGAACTACCACATTTTTGGAAGGAAAAATTTAGATCTTGTCTGGAATAAATATTTCTTCTCTTGTCCAATTTTCTATACATTTTAGCTTTATAGCTCTGATTCTCAAGACTATGCTCATAGATGTTTTCTGTTTGCTCTTCTTGGATGGGAGTTAAAACCTCAGATTATATGATGGCAAAAGGCAAGGACAAATCCCTGCAGTGATGACATCAATGCAGTAATATCCTAATGGTTATAATAAGCATGAACTTCTTACTCAGTATCTAAGTGTGTGACTGAGAAAACAGGAGTCACAAAACAGAAATTATGAGAAATCAGCAACACTGCAGCAGAAAAACAGTCAAAGATACTCTGAGAAATATTTTGCACTGATTACTACCGATTGGTAGTGTATCTGAATAACATACTTCTTTGTATGCTTCTTTGTAGGTTTCCTAACCAGTGCTGGAGATGGTTTTCGACTGTAATTCTGGGCAGAAATCCACAAAGTCTTGGAGAGGTGTCTATATGCTCCTAAGCATTCACAGGCATATAAATGTATTTATAAAGTTAAAACAAACCCAGCTGGTGAGCCAAGGAAGATGTTCTCTACCTCCAACAGTCAGTCACCCAGCACCCAGAGTGATGGGAATCAGGTCATCCTTTCTTCTCCAGATCAGTGAAGACTGAACTAGCTGATACTTGGCACAGAAATGTCAACCTTCCCTAATCTTCAGATTCCAACCCTCAGGACAGGACAAGTTTGTATAAGGTCAAGAATCAACTGTTACAGAATTGCAATCAATGTCTTCAGGAAGGCAAAGACTATCTTAGTTTCCATTTTCTTCTCCTTCATTATTAATGCAGCTAATGGGCCTAGGGTAAGTAGGAGCAGAAAATATTGTTGCCAAACATCTTAAAAGGTTTTCAGCTGGAGTCCTGAGAGCTATTACATTTCCAGAGAGCACAGAATAATTTGTTTATCTCTTCAGTAGTTATACTCTTTCATTCAATGCAGTTGTGAGTTGTTTTATTTTATTATACTAGTGCCAACAGATCCATAGAGAGACTATTTACTTTCAAAATGAAGTAACCGACGTGTGTACATTAAGATATTAGCATGCAGACTGCAGGGTACTCCTAAAGGCTAATTTAGGTAAAAATAAAGGAAATCAGTCTGCTCAGTCTTTTTCCATAGTCAATGAAGTGAGAGAGCTCTTCTAAGCAGGCCAACTCATGGCATTTAACATTAGGTATGTAACCATTATCTCTCCACAAGCTGTAAAGTGAGGCTGGCCTGCCCCATATTATCATTATTCTTGTAAATACTCCTATGACTGGACCATTTATTGACACAGTGACATTGAGGAAGGTTAAATCCAGCTTTAACAACCAAGTGCATTTATAATGGATTAGATAAACTGCATTAAATCCTTGCACAGCCTCTGGAAAATGGAAATAAACTGAACTTAATAAAAGCTACATTTGTTCTGAAGAAGCATCCATCATGAGGTTTGAATGGAGTCAAATCGGCTTTTAAAAAATATTTTTTTTCTGAATATTACTGTATGGACAATATTCCTATAAGTGTCAGCACAAAGGATATCACCTGCTGTAAGTTTATACTCTGCTTTGCTATGCACTCCTTTTTCCACAGACAGACTTGAGAGTCTAAAGCATCCATCCCGGAATTGCTGATCTGATTCCTACAAAGCTATAGCTATTGCAGAGGGTGCCACACTTTGGTGACTAACCTGGAAGGATCTAGAGAGGTTAATCAATTACTAAGTGAAAGTGGAAGATTTTTTTACCTCTCTTTTTATTATTTTTTACACAGTATCTTCTTGTTTGGCAAATTGTGCCAGGTGACATTTGTCTGCGTTTGCCTCAAGAAATGGATTTTACTTGGTCAAAACTTTTCCTTTGTTGTTCTTCATATCTGCTATGGAAACATTCAGTAGGTAGACACAGGAGTCATCTCAATATTTCACTTGAGATTTTACAAGAACTATGGCTTTGACTGAAAATATAAACGAAATAAAGAGTCTCAAAGATCTTTGCAGGTGGTGCATGAAGAAAGCTGTTTTTGAAACAGACCTAAACTGGTATAATCGCAGATGGTTTCCCAGGTCAGAAACGAGGTGCATCATCAGAGCCATCAGGCACAGTTACAGACACAGAAAAAAAAGTGAAGTGCTGGTCACTGACTGATTATGGTCTCAGTTGTTTGTTCAGAGTTTGCTGAGAGTTGCTCAGAGCTTGCTCAGAGTTTGCTCAAGGTATTCATTCCTTGTGCTTCTTCCTTCCTTTGGCAATCTAACTATGGAGGAGCATACAGATGTTCACTGTAAAATTTACAGAAGCATTTTTGCTAATCTTAATCTTGTTCGAAAGGTCTTTAAATTGCTGTGGTCAGGAAAAATGCTATGTGAAATGGAACTGATTTAGGATGCCATAAAGTAGACTTTCTTCCTAGTGCATTCCACATCCCTTTATTCAGCAGAAAAATATGGTCCATGGATAAAATACAGAAAATACCCACAGAGTGTGGGTTGATAGAGCAGATTTTTCTGCAAAAGATTGCAAGTGGAGAAGATCTCTTCCAAGTTGAGAAGCATCATCCAGAAAACTTCTATAAAATTAATTTAATGCTGTTGTTTGCCTGACACGTGTACTAGAGTTAGTATTAGCGGCCAGCACCTCACAAAAGAATGTGCAAAATGCATTCACAGCTGGTCACTCACTGGATTTTTCATGGACAGACAATGTCACTCTGTTTTGCTTCAAGTACTTTAATTCTGTGATGGGCACAAACAAGATTTAGTACAGAACTGTCAGTCTGACACAACGGGACACAAAGGAAGATTGAAGTCCAGTATCTTGGGATGAAGAGCCACAGTATCAAGGACCCACCCTGTATCAAGGACCTGCTCTTGAAGGAGATTTTTTGAGATAAGTGAAGTTTTACAAAACCGAGCACTGATCAGTCACATGCAAATAAATAAAGTTGCAAATCTCCTTTTAAAAAGAGATTGGGAACATCATAAAATATTCAACAAGGCAAACAGGACAAGGTTTAAAGTGAAGTGAAAAAGCAAATAATCTACTGAATGGCACTTCACCAGCTCAGGTCTTTCACTTCCTCACCAGAGATGACTACTTACCAAAAGAAGGCAAAAAATTGTACCTATAAAATCACAGGTCAGATGAGAAGAAAAAGTGAGACCTGGTTAACTGCATGGTTAGATAGAAAAATAGTATTTCTGAGGAACAATAACATCAGTCGACCCAGTAGTTTAGTATATTTTCCCCACTATTATGGCCCAGATCTCCATGTCCTCTGTCTGACATTTTGTGGCACATCTACAAGCATGGCTGTCCAGAAATAGCTAGATTCACAGACAAAGCAGAAATTACACAAAAGGATCAAATAAGGCCTTAGTTTTGTGCCAGCCCTGATGATGTGTTTGTGTTTTCATAGAGGCTTTGTTATAACCTTGGGGAATGTCATGCTACTTCTAATTCCACACAGGATCCAGATGAGCTGTCAGTTTCCACCACAAGACACAGTGAATAGCTTTAGAGGGAAAAAGTTCCCACTGCAAATTTGAAAGACCAGCCAAGCACAAAATCTGCTGGTTTATATCTAAATACTGGGGAAGGAGACATTCTGGATGGATTCATCTCACCTAACTTCCATTTGACTAAAGAGCAGTGGCTGCAATGCAGTTCGATGTATCTGAATTAATGACCTTGGCTTCCCTTTGTAGCTAAATGAGACCTAGTCAGTGTAGCCAGTAGAGACTAGACAGCAATTCTTCCTTTTCTCAGCTCTTCACAGAATATTTTGTGGTAGTCCCAGAAGCTGTGTCGTGTAGGGTATTGACCAGTGCGAACAGACATGCTAAGAATCATTACTTTTCCCAGAGTATTTCTAGTTCAGCTAGTCAAGACAGAAAAGAAGTGGGAGAAAAGCATTATTATCATGTACTACAACTGTGCTATTTCTTTCCCCTTGTTCCTAAGTGATGCAAACCGCATACAAATTAAATTTAAACCACGGAGCATCAGGGGGATGTGAAATAGCATTATTTGGAACAGAGTTCTGAAGGAAAGTGTGCAATGCATCACTAACTGTGGAGAGATGCAGCCAGACCTTCAGATCACCTTTCTTGCAGGGGCAAGCATACATTGAACTGCTTCATGGAAAAATACAGTGTGTTTCTTTCCAGCAAAACACGTTGATGGTTCATGAAAATGGTCACATTTAAGCAGTGTAAAAATACTGTGGCGTGGCAGATGGTCCACACTTGCACACTTAAACTCTGGCTAATGCAATGAAAGTAGACTGAGCTTTGTCATGGTGTTGCTTTTTATATAGGGTATGGAGAGGCACACAGAGTTACAGAAATCTCACAGTTCAGTAGGCCAGCAGAAGTTGATCATGTGCCTGAAAATGAGATTTATAGGGGGTGTTATTTTTCTACTCTAATTTGTGATTATTGCTGTTACTTTGCTCAGAGCAGGTGTTACTCCATGAGTTTTCCCATCAGGCTTAGTTGCAAATTTTGCCTCCATTACAGTAAAATATGCAAAACATGAGCAGAACAATGGAAAAAAGAAAACACGTTGCTGGACTTTTGTGGAGGAAGAAAAATTGCTTACACAGAAGGTAAGACAAGATGTCCTGATGATTTCTAATGGCCTTATAATCCATGAGACCTGAATATCTGAGAGGGATAAGAGAGATAAAAATCAGAAAGGAATGTAAGACTTTGCTCATAAGTCTTGACAAGGTTAATTTGTTTTTAAATTTGGATGACAATAACTACCCACATGATCATCAGATAAATCTCACTAAGAAAGTATTTTTTTCTACAGTGAAGCTTGGAGTGGCTTAGAGTATTCCATCTGAAATTTGGCAGTAAAAGTGTCAAACTGACATTTTTTTAACACTGTTGATACATCTTTCATAAAAAGCAGCAAACAGCAGTAGGAATAGGAGTAAAGTTGGCTATCCTACCTTTCTTTGGCTAGAGCCAAAATTAATCTTTCATGAGTTTTCTGCTGATGTAGGTGAGCTTAAACAAAGTAAAGTTTTCATTCATAGTAATTTTACCATTTGCATTCCTAGTGATAAGCTCAAGTGGCAGAGATCTAGGTTGAATAGTGTTAAGAACTGAAAAGGCATATGGGTATATATATGTGTATGTGTGCGTTTATACGTACAAAACTGGAATTAGGGGTACAGCTACTTTATGGAAGAGTGTAGTATCAGACACAAATGCCATACCCTTAGACGGTATTTTGAGAAGACTAACTCTGTACTTATTTCTAGGATGAGTAGTTGTTACCTCCAGATGACTTATAATTACATAGAAAAAGATATTAAAAGCTAGAGAAAAGAGGTACATGTCTTTTTCAGTCTTTGAATTCGTGCTTTGTGAACCAGCTAAAACAAATTTAAAAAAAAATATTTCAGCATGCCAGCACAAACTTTATAATCCAGATATCTTTACTGAGAGAATTCAGGAACCTCTGTTCCACTTATTGTCAATAAAGCTTAATCTCTTAAGGGCCTCTTATTTTGAACATGAGAATTAACTCCAGATCCTCAAAGATATTCAGTCCTGTAGCTTCTGATCATTTGAATGGAAATACCTTTGAGAATACGAACTCTAAGCAAGCACATGTGAAAAAGTCACTCTAGCACTATGGACGTATCTCCAGCTGAAAATTAAATCACATTCAACTAGAATGTACATTTGAAGTGTAGGATATATTCTGGAACAAATCTGTGAATAAAAGCACATGATCCACCACCAGTAACCTGTGGTATTTTAACAAACTGCTGACTTATAGTCAAACTAAAACTCCAGTGGGGCGGTTTGTGCACTTGCTGCTTGTAAGGTAATGAGGCTTCACATGGAGCACCATATGATGATATGAAAATTAGTACTTTTTTCCCCATAATCTGTATGTGGGCACGCTTACTCAGTGCTTTGCTTCCATTCCACTAAATTCACTGTCCAAGCAGACCACATTAAAGTGAAGTGGCACGCTGTTACTCTTGAGTAGGTCTGTACCTAAATCAGTCTTTCGGGTAAAACCAGGCAGTTCAGCCAAGCATCTGGAAACTTAGGTTTCTTCTATAGCCTATAAAAGTGGTGAAGAGATATAACCATGCTGGAAGGCAATTCATCCTCTTCAAAGACAGCATCTAAGAGTCACTATCGGCTGGAGAGCAAATCTAGGCAACCAGGCTGCAGAAATCATTTACTGTTTAGAAGGCAAAGGTAAGAAACATTAATCCCATCACAAATGTCCAAATACAGAGCTATTCGGAAATTGCGGAATAGGTTTTTTCGAGTAATTCCATGCACAGGGTAGCTTTAAATCTTCATAAACTAACCACAGTGATATGTGGAACACCAGATACGACACCCAGTGCATTTCTTTTCTAAAATCCTGGGGGGAAAAAAAGGTAACTACTGTGGTGCTCTTGACTACCATGCAATATTTCAGGAATAAAAAATAACTGAAATTGTTTAAAATTTGACAGTTCAAATGGAGCTTATTTTCAGGAAAATGCAGGAATGTTATTATGCAAAGATTAGAATGGGATGTGAGACATGGTCCATCTCACCATGATTTTCTTGCATGCCAAAACACTACATTTTAGGGTGGAATTTCTAAAAAAACGGCTGAAATCATCAGCATACAAAATCATTTACTTGTGATATTTTCTCATTTGCATAGCATTGTATCTCATGCTTCAGACTATGTGCCTACAAATGAATTCATACGAGCAGTTTACTGCAACATCTAGTCCGTGTCATATTTTTATCCTGGGATGATTCACACATAGTAGTTACCCAACTGAAAAGCATGTGTTTCATTAACAGCTAAGAAAGGTTAAAAGCTCTGGAGTTAAGGTCTTTGTTTAAGGGATCAAACAAATTCTTAAACTGCAGTTCATTACAGTCACTGTCTTTTTGCCACCACAAGAAAAACAGAAGTCAGTTCTTTTGAATTCTGCTCATCGACATGCAATGCAAGAAGGAATTTCTCTTTCTTTTATCACTGAAAAAGCAGAGCTCTGTAATGTTATGGGGATACACTGATTTTCACAGTTACCCAACAGCTTCAGTCTCACGGTCCTGGAAGCAATCTAGTGTATTTGGACCATCGTATTTTTGTGTGTATGAAAGGCCAGAACTCTTCCTGACCCTGTGACAGTGAAATTCAACTTCTCTTTTATTGGGTTATTAAAACTATAAATGTTGTCAATGGCCCTAGAATCATTCATTCATTTTTAAATCTACTGACTGCATTTGGTTTGATGACCTTGTCTGGCAATAAACTAACTCTCCAGATTATTAATTGTTATTGGGAAATATCAGTATATGATTTCAAAGCTGCAAATAATGCTTCACAGATGGGAAAAAAAACCCACAAGGAGAGTGATTCTGGCTCCATAGTTTCTTTTTTTTTTCTCTCTTGTCATGCTGCAGGGAATTCTCTCTGATGTGCAATGCTTTCCACTGGGTACTGGGTACTCTGAGGCTGGGCAAGGAACTGGTCTGCATGACTCACACCATCTCTTGGAGCAGACCACACTATGTGTTACCTTGAAGTCAAACTCAACTCAAAGCAGGTCTTGAAGGCAAAAGCAAATGAAAAAAAAATACTTATTTATAAAATCCAAGAGAAGCATTCTAGTTAGAAAGAAATACAAAGACATTGGTGACAAAATGGAAAGAAAATTCTATTTGATCTATTTATCCCAAGATGAAATCTAAAGTTTGGTCTCTTCCCTTCTGTGTAGCTGATGAGCTTTCAGACAGTTTTTTAATCCACATGGTCAATATCTGTGATCACATGCACTCATTCAGAACAATGACTTTTACTATCTGTATGCTCCTCTCACACCTCTTGTTCTGCAGTTAAGGACCTTCACCAAAATCAGAGCCTCTGTGTGCCAGGAGCTCTGCACAAAGCTAATGAGAAATAGTCCCTAGCCTGAAAGGATAGGGGGAGAAAAGGCAACATGTCTTGCCCAAACTTACACAAGGGATCTGCTGCAGAAAAAACCACCACAAATTCACATCTTCAGAATACAGACAACATCTACACAGTCCAGACTCTCCTTTTGTAAGGTACTTTCGCAATATCTCCTGTATCTTGTCTGCAAGAAATCTAACGCCTTGTGACCCAACAGGGCCCGTGAAGGAGGACTGTCTGAGTCTGTAAAATATAAGCTGTATTAAGACAAAATCAGACCTGAAATGCAATTATCCCTTTTCTGTTCCTTGAAATATCTCCACTGTCCCTGCCTTTTCCTACCTTCATTTCATGCCACTTGGAGCAGGATTTATTTTCAAGCAGAAGTAGTGAATTATGTCCACTGTGCTACAGCTTCTCATACCCTATATATCACAGAAAGCTCTTTACCAGCAATGTATTGCTAAGAGCATTTTTGCAAAAACTTCAGCAACTCCGTGGGGATTTCCTTACACCCACACAATGCAAAAAGCAGTTCAATGTTATGATGCTTGTATCTCTTACCCTTGTTTCTGCTTGCTCTGTTCAGACTGGAGGTTGTATTTTGGGGACCTAGTGGGTGTCAAATAGGAGTGGATTTCTTGGCAATGACTCGTAATCCCTGCCAAGATGGAATTTTGAACAGAAAGGACCACTGAGGAAACAACCCAACCCTAAATCTCAAATAACTTCGGAGAGCCCCTCTTTGCCTTGCTTAAGGCAGACCTCCCACTGATTCATTCACAGTTTCACAAGGGAAAGAAGAAAATGTATGCATAAGGCACTGACCTGTTGGGCAGTTGTGACGTTCAGGTCTAATTCTGTGACTCTCAGGGTTACCCACTTGCTTGTGACCACTTTGCCCTGCATCATCTGGCTTTTGCAGCACAGAAGATCAAGCTCAAGGAAGAATGACTCACTGAAAGGGTCTGGACTTGCCTCAGGCTCAGGGCAGAATCATTCCTGACACCCAAACTCACAACACCCATCACCAGGTAGTGTTCTATACAGCTGAACCATGGGTCAGCTGCCTGCTGTGTTTGGATGGCACAGCCTTAGCACAAGATTAAGTCTGAGCTCTGTGCTTGTCAGTGCTGAGGCTCCACGGGCTTCTGTTTCCATTTGCCTTTAAAACTATGGGCACAGAGACACGGCTTTTATCTTCCACTCACTCATGACTGGGAGATGTTCATTCACAGGTCTAGCCACTCAGCACATGCAGCCAGCCACCACTTCCATAGTGAGAAGGAAAGAGGCTGAAAAAGAGAACGGAACTGAGTTCCACTCCCACTAGGAAAATGTGCAGAAAATACTTCAGAAAATTATGGAGGCAGACTACATCAGCTACCCAAACACCTTGCCTCACTTCAGTTTAACTAGCAGCACTTACTCAATGAAATGTTCTGGAAGGTTCTTTCCCCATGTATCAGAACAAACAGAGACAGATAATAACTTGGGCAGTTGCTGTATAATGCCAAACCTTTTACCTCCACTTAGTTCTGGTTTATTACCATTTTAAAGCAGCTAAATTCTGCAAACAATAGGAGACAATGCCAGTTAAACACTGGTTTGCATTGCCCTGGTCAAACTCCTAGTGGGAAGGCAACCTTATGACAAAACACCCTGATACAGATTGCATTTCTGTGGCGCTTCCACCAAAAAGAAGTTGTTTTTGTAGCCTCTCATTCTGAGAAACGGTCCAGTCAATCAGATATTGCTGGGGACTGCTGACAAAAGGATTCTTGTGCTGCATAATAGAAAGTACTCTATGGACGCGGCAATTAGTCTGACATCTTCACCAGCATATGACTGCCAAGAGAGCACATTTCCAGAGGAGTCTGGGTGTATGTGCACCACAGTATTGTGAAGTTCTGCCTGTTTGTTGTAGTACTTCAACTGGAAGATAACCAACTTTGGAAGATATCTAGTCCTAAAGATTTAGTCCTTTGAGTCTTTGATTCTGGCTCTTGGAAATAACTGTACTTAAAAAAAAGAAAAGGAAGGAAAAAGTTTATTTGTCTGATGATCCCCCAGCAGGGAGTCGCAGACAAATGTAAATCAGAATCCTTTTTTTAAAAAAAGAAACAAAATGCAAAAGAAAGAAATTAGTAATTGCAAACCAACCTCAAAAAGCCAAATTGAAAAATCAACCAACTGCAAATCAATTACATACAAATAGATAAAGTAAAGAGAGAAAGAAATTGGTCGGCTGGTTGGTTTGCTTTGCTTTACTGTCTCCTGTCACAGTGGATATGACATGCACATTAGCCCCAGATGAATTCATAATGATCAAGACAGTCATTACATGACATGACAAATGAATAATTAATGACAGAGCACAGAGTAGAAAGCACCCCCTAAGCAGGTGGCGGTCAAGGGTTCAGCACGCTGCATTGCCATGAGGGAGCAGCAGTGCAGTTACTGTTCCCAGTCTCTTGCTCCCCAGAGGATAGGAGGGACAATGACCCAAAATTATTGCCTGCAAGGAAGGCAGCTCTTGCACACCATTTAGAACAGTCTTTCTTCCTAACTGAAGACTGGCATTTTGTGGCTTCAATCAGTGTTGGCATCCCCAGTTCAGAAAAATGCCTTTGAGTGGTAAAATGTCACACAGAGGAAAATGATGGGACAAGGTCTCTGAGCTCATTAGCAAACACTCAGGCACACCAGGATCAACAACTCAAAGAAAGATACCTGGTGTGTCAACCACAACCTGAAAGAAAAGGAGGCATTATGAAAGGAGCAGTTGGTTTGCTGGAGCCACCCAGATCCTTCACTGGCTGCAAGAGATAAAACAGTTCCCACCTGCTCTTCCAAACCATCTCCCACACCTCCTAAGCTGGCTGCTGCCAGCTGGATTCCTGGGGCTTGGAACTCTGTTTTCACTGATGGCTACCACCACCTGTGGGACACAAGCACAGTTGTATTGTGGGGCTTTAAGTGGCTCTAGAGTTAGCTCAGGAAATGTTCCCAAGGCCTACCAGGAAATAAACACAGCTCCATTTTTCAAACAAGCAAGAACTTGTATAAGGCCAGCAGAGACAAGTCTGGGGGTTTTATTTTGTCCCAGGCACCCACGTGTCTTCCTTCTTGGATGACACCTTCCTCTTTCCCCCTTCTTAAGGAAAAAAAAAAAAGAGATGTTTGGAGAACAGTGTGGAGAGTTGAATACTTCGGAGTTGTTTCTTCGTTGAGGAAGTTTCTGATGGAACATCCTTTCTGCTTTCAACAGTGGTTATACAAGGCAAAGAAAATAGAGATGCTGTCATTCTTCGATTTCCCTCCTTGTGTGCATCAGACTTCCTAGAGCTGTGTCAGGAAAGAGTTTGGGGTAATTTGTTTAATTTATATCTCATCTCCTGGTGCTTTAAGGATTCCTGAGGTTTAGATTTCCTGAGTTCTCAGTGAGCAAAGGAACGTTTTGGTTTTTTCTCTTTTCCATTAGGTCAATTAAAAAAAAAAAGATAAAACTTATTGTAACAGGAATACATGGTTTTCAATTGGTAGCAAAGGCAATCAGTCAAATCTCCTTTATTAGCCACAAAGAAAAAGGACAACGGATGATGCTGTGCAAGGGCACTGGGACCTTGGGAAAACGCGAGAGAGGGGACAAACACAGAGGTTTTGGGAAAGGAAGGGGAGAGGGGGAAAGGAAGGGGAGAGGAGGAAAGGGGAGAAGAGGGGAGGGGAGAAGACGGGAGAGGAGGAGAAGGGAAGGGAGTCGGTCCACATGGGGGCAGAAGGGAAAGGGAATAGCACGACCTGGGTAGGAACGCAGACTGCAAACCTTGGGGGAGCAGGGCTGCTTCTGTGGCTCCAAGTCCTAAATGAAGGGACTCACATGTTTCACTAAAACTGGAGAGAACAGCAGTTCTGTTGCCAGTTAACTCGATACAGACAGACTGTCAAAGGAATATTTGTACTCCTGGAAAAACCCTAGTGATGGCTGCAGCTGCGTTTTTAAACAGGGCTCTGTTTCATCAGCGTGAAAGCTGGACTCTGCATGGAGGGATGGCACAGGCAGGGAGGATTCGATTGAAAGGCAGAGGTGTCTCTCACTCCCTCCCTGATTTGTGCCTGGCTTAACCTGCATGCAGTGCTGTGGCCTGGGGTTGCTGTCTCTTCTCTCCCCCATATATTAGTCCTGCACCCCAGAGAGTGAGAGCTCAGCAAAAAGTAGCTTTGCTTTGTTTAATTTGCACCCCGCTGACATTAACGAAGTTACAAAGCGCTTATCTCACTGGCCTCCGAAGCTCTCTGGGGTGGAGGCACACGTCGTGCATCGGAAATCACATGGCCCTCCTGTGGTGCACGAAGGGCAACACAGACAGCCTAGGCAGCAGGAGGGTCAAATCCAAATGCAGGGGAGGGAAAGGCCATCAGAGTTTAAGTGGTCTTTGATGTGGCTACCACAGCTCAGAAACAGGTCTGTCAAGAGAGCAGAGCCAGGGATGCGCAGCTACTCCCTTGTCTTCGCACCCCATGAGACCAGACCACGCTAATGGGAGAGACAGCTCCTCAGAAATCTTCATGCTCTCCCACAAATCCAGCCTGAGCTGTGGCTGGTTGTACGTGCTGAAGCAGCAGCCTGACTAGTGTGAACTTCCTCCTGGCTTTTAAACACCCTGCAGGTGGACAAGAGATGTTACTAAACCCTGGGCAAGTGTGCTCAGCCTTCAACTCTTTTCTGGCTGCAGTCACACTGCCATGCAGAGACAGGAAAGACGTGGCTGGAGCAGGGCTGAGCAGGCAGGTTCAAGGTCCAGATGCTGAGAGCTTTCCTGGGAGCCATGTGAACATTTGCCCCCATTACAGGGTCTCATAGTTCACATCTCTCACAGGTTGTATTTTTCCAAGAAGGAAGGCTTCAGGCACAAGCACCTACAAGATGTACTGCATGGTTCAGGACACTTCAGGAGATGTGAAGTGTAGCTTTTCTATTCAGTCCTCAATTCTGCTGCTACTTTTCCTTGGTACCATCTTTCAAAGGCCAGCTCATTCTGGCTCAGATTTCCTGGAAAAGGATTGAAGGAACAGACCAGGAAGGTGATGACAAAAAAATGAGTGAGACCCCCTCAGTCCTTGCATGGCAGCTAGAGTCCTTTCAAGTCAGGGAGAGTGAGACAGCAGCTGGGTTGGACTTATTATACTCCTGGATACGTTCAAGGAACACCCCTTTCTCATCTTATTCAGTCTCCAAATCTCTTGAGAAACTTGCTGCTGCTGCAGCCGTGTCTCCTGGCCAGACGTGATGGAGTTAAAAGGATCCAGCAGTGCAGAGAGAGGAGTTCCACAGTTTCCAACAGGAGAAACTCTGAGTTGCTGCCAGTCAGTTCAAGAGGGAGCAGCAGGCAGTCATTTTACTGCCTTTCATCTGGAGCTGTTTCAGTATTTGTATTTATTTTTTTTGCTTTCTTTATGTCTTTCTCCTTATTAAAAAAAAATAAGAGTAGAAATAAAAGAAAATGGGATAAAAGGGAACAGCTCTTGTCTTCTATTAAATTTGAAGGTAAGGGAATGAGGATGCAAATTAGCAATAACACATCAAAACAGAAATGATGATAACATGTAGTTAAGTCTTTCAAATTGCTCCTTCAGCTCTGGGGGTAAGACAGGAGTGTGGCAGTTCAGGAGTCTGAAAAAGAGCTAAGATTTGTATTTAACTTTCAACTAAGCAGCAGCAGAAATAAATACTCAGGGGACACTTAACTGCACCAGTGAAAACCCATGCTAAGGGCTCATGCTCAGGAAGGAATAGGAGGGGCTGAGGGATGCCCCAGAGGACACTTTCTGTGGATGTACCCTCTTCTTCCACAGGCAGAGAGGAAGGAATGTGCTTTTTTACTGTTCCAACTTCTAACAGTAATGGGAAAAACTTGTAAGTCTAGCCAGGGTATTTCACTCTGTCATGAGCTTCAATTAAGATTCTGGTCCCTCCATCCCCCTGTAGCTCACCCGGTGCAGGATGCATTGATCTGGACTTCAGGTGCCGACAAATGATCACTGCCATCCCCAGCTGCTGGCTGCTGCTGGGGCCAGGGCCGCCTCATTACTGAACTCTCTTTCTAGGTGCTCAGAGGTGGCTGAGTTGCCTACTGCACCATTATGAAAGCCACACATCAAGAAAAATTATTGTTCCAAGTTATTTTTGCCTCCTTTAAAATCTATTTTCTCTCTTTTTTTCTATCTGTTATTTGCTTCAGCTACTACTGAGTTGCCAGTACATTGTCTTTTCCCTGTTAGAGATAATCTGCATTCTTATGGAACTGCCTGTTTCTTTCCATCTCTCATTTATCACTTCTACATCTACATGGATAGCAAAAGAAATGTTTTCATGTCCAATATCTAGAGTAGCAGTTTTCAGCTATTTGACTTATGGATACCTATCAGGTCAAGCAGATGTGCAAACAACTTCAGAAATTAAATTAATATGCATTTCCTTCACATCTTTCTTTCAATGCCTGTGACACATCCTACAGACAACAGATATTTTACAAAAAAAAGCCTCTCTAGAAAGACCCTAATCCTCTTTGGGTACCTATGTTTTGTATTTTTTACTTTTTCTTCTCATTTTCCTCCCTTTTATCTTCTTCCTCCTTTCTCCATCTGGTTGTGTTTCTTTTTCCCTCTCCCTTACCTACTCTTTTCCATACCTACTGATTTTTATCTTTTCTTTTTAGCTCCACTTTCAAAATGGTGGAAAAAGTCTTCAAAAGTTCTGCTTCTTTGCTGGTTAGTATCTTCTCCCATTGCCATGTCAGGAGTGCTCCTGATGATCTGAATACATTTTTCCATGCAGCAAGGAGATTTTAATCTCCTGTGACAAGCCTTGTGCCTAGAGCCGTTTGGATCACACCACTATGGCTGGTTTTGGAAAGTCAGTAGCTCACACCACTCAGTCCCCCGTGCAGAAATGGGCCAAGAAAAAGGATTTCTCTTTAGGAGGGATTTTCGATAGATATTGTTTGTTCCTGCCATAATGCCAGCCGTCTGTGGGATTTAATTAAGCTCAAAAGTCAGACACATGTGAGAAGAAAGATTTAGAAGGAGAATCTGATTCCTGCTGAAGTTTTCTCTGGAATACTCACATGCATTAAAATTGCACAGCATTCAGTTTATCTGTCTGGGTAAATGTGGATCTGGATTGAGGTCCTTAGGACTTTCAACTAGGAACTTCACAATAGGAAAGGCTAATCTAGATGCAACATTGCTAGTCCAAAACATCCAGATAAATCAGGTCAGTCCCCGAAAACCATGAGATTACCCTAAAAAAAAAGATCTCACATCTGAAAACAATAATTTCCTGATTTCTGTTTCTTTGAATCACAAGCAAGAAGTAGGAACAAAGCCCTGCTGGACAGGACCCAGTCCGAATGCAAGATGCTCAGCAATCTCCAAGTGAATTGCCTCCCCTGAAGGATGGATTGGAAAGAGGATTTGGCACCCACATATCTACCACTGTACTTGGCTGGCCCCCCATATCCCAGCTACCATTTGTGTGCAGGCTAAGTCTGCAGAGATAGATCTAAATGTGTGTTCAGGATTGTATCAGGTCCCAAGCCTCATTATTACAACCTGGTGCTTTGTAAACTGAAGCTAGACTGCACCCACACCTTTGGGCATGGCTGGCTCAGCCTCTCCACATCTGTGTACACAAAGGTGCCCAGTGAAGCTTACACTCATTCAGCCATCCCACATCCCTTCCTCTCCTGACAGCCATGTTCCCAAGTGCTCTACTCCTTCCTTCTCTCTCCAATGTATTTTTTTTTCCTTCGTCTCTGCCTTTTTCTCCTCAGGTAGAGCTTGGAATCAGACCTGATTTTTGTTTCAGGGGAGCTCTCCACAGATACAGAAATCCATGGCAAAGGGAATTTTGCAAGGCTGCAGCACTTGGCCTATGACTTGTCAAAGTCTTACCTGTATGTGTTTAACTTTAGGCACTGTGAAATGTGCACTTCAGGCAGCAGTGAAGTCAGCTGAACTGCTCACACAGCACAAAGTGTACTGCATGCTGAATGCATC
The DNA here is from genome assembly GCA_013397725.1 of Rhagologus leucostigma. Taxonomy (NCBI): domain Eukaryota; kingdom Metazoa; phylum Chordata; class Aves; order Passeriformes; genus Rhagologus; species Rhagologus leucostigma. The sequence continues at coordinate 1,115,320 of VZTD01003250.1, forward strand.
GTGTGAGTGGAGCCTGAGGCTAGACACACTCTAGGGCAGGACTTTTCTCCTTGCACTTATTTCTATCGGAATTATATCCCACTCAGACTATGTGTTTCCCTTTTCCCCAGGGTGCAAAGGAAATCTGCACCAGATGCATTTTGCAGCAGAGGCAGCAGAGGGGCAGGAAGAGCATGTGGCACTAATGAGTCCTCTCATGTTTGCCATTTAAGCCCTGTCCCTGCAAAGTGCCTTCAAATCTGAAGGTACAAGGTGCTCTAAAAACCTGTCTTCCAGTCTTGCTAGTTTATGTGACAGACATGATACAGCAAAATATGATCTTCCAGGACATGAAATGCTGTTTTATTCCATGAGTGACCCAGCCTGAGAAGCAGGCCAGTGTTCTGGGATGTTGGGCATTCGATGTTGTCAATATTACACATCGTGTCACTGCAAAATGGCCTCACTTACTGCCAAAGCTTGGGAATGCCTGTGGTAATTAAAAAAAATTAAAATTATTACACTGGATTTCACAGTCTCTCCAGGAGACAAATGTTCCCTATCAGTTTTGGCTCAATTTTTTTTTTCTTGTAGGTGTGGGTTTTTTTAGCTGAACTGCCTTATAACTGCATCAAGCAAAAGGCGGCTGAATTTTCTTCAGTGTTTCGGAACTGCTATAAAAATTGATAACCTCTTTTCTCCATATTCCTCCTCCCCTCAAATGAATTAAATTTCAAAAAAATGCAGGAGGCAGAGGTCCTCCCTAGAGATATAGGAGTAGAGCCTGCCTTTTCCTTTGCAAGTCTGAGCAGATGGTATTATCTGAACACACAAATCAGAATTATTATGCATTTTATAAAAAGGTACAACTAGTCTATGAATAAATTTAGCATAAAATTCACTGTTCTCCTGAAACTTTAGGAATTAGTACAAAATCCCTTGCTGACTCCAAAAAAATAGTCATTATAGGTTTTTAAAGTGATGACCACGTTCTCTTGGTGAAGCATCTGGTGAAATAAGCCAAATCAGTTCCTAGTGCTTGGAATATTTGTGCCATACTGAAAACCTTTTAAGGAGTTTGGATGAGAGTGAGACTCCAGATATGATTTCATACTCCGTCAAGCAATATGTTTCCCTCATCGTTGTGAAGCAGGTACTGCCAAATTCAAGCAACCTTGAAGTCCTGGGAAGCTCCAAAATCTTTGATTTGATTAAAAACACCCTAAGATTTTTAAAGAGAAAAGTAATGTGACATTTTTGTTCCTTTATTTTGCTGTCAAAGAATAACCCAAGTTTACTTAAGTTTTGTAGTAGTGGTGGGCAATTGAATCTTGTCATCTGAGCTGAGATAGACTAAATTATCTGGGTCCTAGAAAATGAGACTAATGAGAAAATTTCTATAATCCATGTGTTTCCTGTGTCGGAGGTCTTACAGAAAGTCCGACTGCAATAGCGTATAAATTTTGTGTGCCATTCATCTGCCTTTATAATAGTGTAATTCTCCCACAGTCAACAAGAGTACCTGAGAGAATGCTCAGGTAGGACCAAGGCACATGAAAAGAGGGCCTGCCTGTAACCTCTGCATTACAGAACTGTCTGTGATCTCTATCCTACAGATTTTCCGAGAATTATGAGGACAGTCATAACAAGTACAGTACATTGAGAAGAACTGGCAAGGAGAGATTAATTTTAAAGAAGAAACTTGAAGACATGTTTAGAAATTTGTCTTAAAGCACAAACTGCACACAGACAGTCTGATCTATCCATGCATGACTGGCCATAAGTGATATGCCTCAGAGGGATTACTGGCCCTGGGAAAGAGAACTAGAAAACAGATTCTGCTTTCCTCCTTTCTTCCTTTTCCCTTTCTCCCCTACTCCAGCATCCAACTCTGAGGCTATTCTAATGATGGCAGAAAACACATTGAGAAGAAAAGAAAGTAACTAGCCTTCTGTCAGTTTATTGAGCTGAATCACGTTGCTGATGGCTTGGAGGAGAGCTGGAGAGGGCACAAGGGTGGAGGACGGGCACGGATGAGCAGGACAATCACTTCAGCAGAAGCCATACAGTTAGCACAGGCATTTTTGCCTACTACATCTTGATTACAAACCCCTAGCTGCATTGATACCAAAGCGCCATCAGTGCGTATTTCCAACGCAGCCACCAGTAACTTGTTGGTTACCTATTACCTACCAATAGACAGACTCATCCTCTCACCCCCATGACTCTGCTTTCTGGAATTTATTTTCTTCAAGTGCCACAGTCAGTGAGCAACAGGCCTATTATTGTAGCTAATTGGGAATTCCCTGCTTAGTTTACTTTTTCCTCCCTGCAGAACTGCTTATTCATCAAAAATAAAATTCTTCTTTGAGACAGTTTAATTGCAATGAAGTTGCTGCAAAACCACTGACAGGCTTCCAAACCTGACTGGAAACCTCCCCTGGCCTCCTACCAGCCTGCCTTTCCAGCTGGAGGACAAGAAACCCCATTTTTTGTACTCCCCTCTGCTTGACAGTTCATTCTCCTGGCAGGCTGATGAGGGATGGAAAGCCCAGACCCTGTGGGATACTGAGCTTACAAGCTTCCAAGTCCCCAGGTCCCCACCTCCTGCCTGTCACAAGGCATTTAGACTTTCATTGCTCCTGGGCTTTAGGGATGCCGGATTGCAGCTCAGAAGCGGAGCTGACAAGGAACTGGGAACCTGGAATCTCCTTATTCAGCAGATGCTATGAATAATTTCTTGTTTCTCCTCCCTAGCAGAAGTTAGATTTCAGTAGAAGTGGGATTGTTCTCACTTACCTCATTAATTTGAAAACTTTTGATGTTCTAGGTTTAAAATGAAAACAGCAGCCAAACCCTGGCATAGAATTTCCTGTGTAGAGTTCCACCTACTAGTGTCCTTTGCAAATAAACAATACAAAATTCAAACTCCCAGATCCTCTCTTGGGTACAGTCTCCAACACGTCAGTCACAGTTTTTAGGAGCATTACAGCCCCACGATAATAATAAAAATAGTCATCTGTGTAAAGAAGGCATAGAATTCCTTTCAGAACCCACAGTTATTTTCCCAATAAATGACTCATTGTGGGTCCTGCAAGGATATTATTTTGTGTTCATTTTTGTTACAGCACAATTCTATTTATTGCAATTGCACAATTATGAAGGAAGCCACAGGCTTTACAATTACTTATGGGGTTATTTTATTTTATCTTAGTTTTTTTTCTTTGCTGTCACTGTGCAGTTAAAGATAGAGTTATTACAGCTTAAGCAAGGCTCCTCTCCACTAGTTCAGTTAACAATAGCAGAAAGCTCAGATGTGTCTAGAGCGTATTTTACCCTAATTACTGAAAAGCTACCCTTATATGAAAATCAAGAGGATCAGAACTAAACATATGAAGATGAATGCTCCCCAGAGGGCCACCTTGCTTGAAAGATGTCATGGTATCATCCGTATTACGCAGAAACATGTTTTTTCCGTAATGGAAGGTCCATTTTCAATTCTTTTATGTATCCAGAGGAAGTATCTGCACCTATGAAAGTGTAATCAGATCAATATACAAGCCCAATCACACCAAGCAAAAAAGCTGGAACAAGAAAGGTTTTGCTATTTCTATTCTATCCCATGCCAGTAGCCCCTAAGCCACCTGCATCCATGGACAACTAGAGAATTCCAGCCTTGCCAATATCACTGCTTGCATGAGCTTGATTGCTCAAGATAACTTCAGAGATGGCTGCCATGAATACCAGTCATGTAGTGACAAACCAAGTTATGCCCCTGACAGCAAATGTTTCAATATAGCAAAGACTGAGACATAATGAAACATTTAAGAAGACTGAGTTTGGACATAGGGCTGACAGTAAAAGTTTATAATGGAAGTAAATTGCGAATCAGATTCAACACATCAGAAATGTTAGTACAGTAGGAACAGAGAAGCCTCAAAAAGTCCTTTGTCTGTGTCTGAGAACAGTTTTACTTTGCTGTCACTTCCTCCTGTGAAGAAAATTTTCTCTCCCTTCAGACTTTGCACCGTGGGTCTAAGTAACGGGTTTTTCATTCTGCTGCCTTAATTCTTCTTTTCCTCATATCTGTCTGAGCTTTGGTTTTCACTTCCACATCAACTTTAGCATTTGAAAAGTAGGCCACGTACTACCATGTAGAGACTTATTGCTCTGTCCTAAGACAGATATTTCTGTGTTCCTTTGTCTTATATGTGTTAAGCATCCAGGGTCCATTACACTGAAGATAACACCAGAAAACAGTTGATTCGATTGACTCTGGAAATTTGCTGGAAAGGGTGGAGGCCAATCTGAGGGGCTGACAGCAGCCTCTGTAGCTAAGAACTTGACATATGAGGTGGCTGAGATCCAGTGCAGTGTAATGGAAGTGTGAGTGACTGAGCCCATGGTTCACTGACCATGAGGACCAGACAGATTCTGCTACCCAGGCAGATATTACTGAAAACAAATCACAAATGTCAGTATACATCAGTTTAGTACAAGAGGCATCTAAAGATATGCCGACAGTATCAACTGAACTGGTAAACCTTGGATGTGTGCATTCAACTCCTGTGACACCTGCTACTGTAATTTGCTACAAATACAACAAAAATATCTCTTATATTAACTAGTGTCTGTCTTACCAGAGCTGACATGCAAAGAACTGTTTGAAAATACATTTAACACTTGACCTGGGTGGTAGTGTAGTCATAAAGTGTTAAAGGTTGAAAAAACATCTGCAACCTGGTAGCACCTCAGTCTGTCCTGTGTGATCGCCAAATGGCTGCATGTGGATTTGAGAAGCAACAAAGGCAATTGACACCTGTGGTATCTCTGAGCTCTGAGTATGGTTCTAGAAATTGAGAGGTGCACCATCTTGGCAAAATCAAAAAGGCTAGTAACCATGAAATAAAGATGAGGAATGAGGACCACTGATGGCAATGAAATGAGGCTGGATCATATTCTGCATCAAGTTTTATACTTGGAGCTGTCTCAAACTACTTGTTTTGCAGAAAAATGAGGATTAACAGAAAAATACTTGTTTGTTCAAACAGAAGTTTACACTGTAAAAACATCAGCATCTCCACGAAATTTTTCTCAGGAAAGATTTGTAAGCCCAGGGTAGGACTTTAGGTCACAGCCCAAAACAGAGCCAAAAGCCAGTAGTTTCATCCTGATGCAGATGAGGAAACAAAATATCCATCTTTGATATTTAATGATCTTTTATAGGCAAGTCTCCAACTCACTTTTCTTCATGAATTTTTAATATCTACACAAAGTAGAACACAGAAAAAAGCAGGGACTGATTTCCTACCGTCATTAGCTGGGTATTTTCCTGGGTTAGTCCAGTTTCACACCCATACTCTGAATTGGTAAAAGTATAGGACTTGATTGTTGGTGTTCTGGGGGAAATTCTAGATATATTCTTAGAATATTTTCCAAGAGGCAGACAAAGAAGTCATGGATTGCTTTAAGCACCACTGCTTTCTCCTGGTTAAAACTGGAACTGCACAAATAACATGTACAAACATAGTATTGTTAATTTTAAATTAACTTTCTCCTGAGCATTTTGGTCTGTGCATGTCCCAAAGGTGAACTATGAAAGCTCTGCAAAGCATGGCAATAATGACAATTTTTAATTCTGTAGTAGAAAACTTGCTTCATAATCCCTGTAAATAGTAGCTAATGAGTCTGTGAAACAGCTGTAAGAGTATTCTTATTTTAGGAGAGGGCATGATACTTTTTTGTTGTCTCCTATGGCGTAAGCTGTACTGCTGTGAGAGGGGCTCATGTAACCACTCAAATCCAAATACTGGAGCAGATACAGTTTAAAAACTGTGGTCAGGTCCTTAAGCTAAATCTGCTTAGCTTGACCTAAATTCTCCATCATGATTCAGTTGCTCAGATACAGACTACAAACAGAAGGTTTTTCCACTGCTTTGGCTTGTTAAGCAAAGAATGAGAGAGGGTAACTGTCTCCAGACAGGAAAAAATTAGGACCTCATTGTCACCAAGTACTGGAGATATTTGGTTTACATCATGGTACCTTTAGACTATCCAGTCCAGGTCCTCATTGTGGTGCTGTTACAGCAACACCACCACTTCTCACTGTAAAGATTTGCTCACAGGCAAATTATTTGTGCTCTCACCTCTTCAGCAGCTAGAGTTCATCATCCCTGCCATTTCCTCCTCATTAGTATTACCTTTTGTTAACCTTGGAGATGTAAATTTGATAAGGCTTCAGGAAGATGTTGTCTCACAGATATGATGAAAACTTGGACAAAGCTTATCATCTATTACAAAATATTAAGTCCTCCTCATGTTGCTTGCTATGCTCTGTGCATAAAATTTGCCCAGAGCCTGGCCCTCAGACTGGGAGAGAGGATATTCTCTACTGACACCGGAGTCAATCTGTTTTGTCTCATGGCTGTGGCGGCTGCCAAGAATCCTCTATTCAGATGGGTATATTTCCCTCCCCTTTGATACCTCTGGGTATATCTTCATAAACTGTAGAAGTAAAATGTGTCTTGATCCCTGGAAAAGGTTTAAAGGAGAGATTCATGAAGTGTTGCTGGTGGCTTATTGTCATTTATCACACAAAGGAAATTTGACTCCGTGGCAAGTTACTGCAGCATGGGTCATAGCTGAGCAGGGGTACATGAGTAATGCACAGCTCTTCTTGTGAGCATCCCTCTGCTCTCGAAGTGCAGGAAGGACTGGAACATTGCCACAGCTGCCTCGTTTTCTCTCTTAAATACCAAGGATGCAAGAGGATCATGTGGTTCTCTGCTCTCTGCTTCCTCTGACAGGAGGAGCTGTCATGGGTCTCTTGGTCTCTCCACTTCTGTTCATGGGTCTCTTGGCTTTTCAGCACTGAATCTCATTCGCCTGAAGCTTAAACCTTCACTCCTATGGCAAAGCAAGTATTTCCGATGGAGATTATGTTTAAGTATCTCATTAGGATAATGAATGAGGTAAACAATGGGAGATAAATTATGCAAAGAGGGTTATTGTGTCAGCCTGAAGAAACCAAGAAAAACTTCATGTGTTGCCTCTTAGACTAATAAATCTTCAAGTCTTTTTTGTGATTATCTTAACTGCATGCTACGAAATAATTTTTACCTTTCTTAAAAAGGCTGTCTTTGAATATCTGCACCTCTGTATACATCCCAGAAAATGGGTAACTTATAATTCATATTACCTTGGTATCCTATAAATACTAAATTTCTGTAATATAATGAGGTCCTGGCTAGGTATTTACGTAAAGCCCAGTTCTGCCTTTTGGCATCCCTACATAGTAGTTTACATTAACAGTAATGTAAGCTCTTCACATCCATTGAAGACCTTAATTTAGCCCTAGGTAGTATCACATAATTTCATGGTAAATTATTTCTGTCTTTTAAGGCACAGAGCAAATTGCAGGTAAATTATTAATAATAATACTTAGATCTTATCTTCAAAGGACTTTACTAACAGTAATTAATTCCTGCACTGCTTTGAGGTAGGTAGTTGCCTTATTACTTACATTCTTTACAGAAGGGGGAATTAAGACAAAGGCAGGATGATATCTGCCTGCAGATGCTATGGGATGCCGACGACCAGGCAGGAGCGGGTGAGCATCCAGGACCAGATAAATGCTCTGCCTCCAGCTATTTGCCATTTTACCCTGCTGGAGGTCACTTCTTCTGAGACAAGCCTGAAGGACAGGATGCAAAGTGAGACCCTGTCCCAGCCCCTTCTTTTTCAAGCCTGGCACCTTTAGTTACACCTCTAATTTGGAGAAAGTAATAAGGGGGTTGCACTAAGCTCATTGAACCGTATTCTGAGGCTGGTTATCTCAACCAGTAGAAACAATACAGCTGGGATAGCATCATTTTAAACCATTACAGCCAAATTTACTGTAGCTTACTTTCTAGCAAGCTCAATTTCAAATATGGAAGTAGAATTCCAGGAAAAAAGAGGAAAAAAAAATCAGACTTTCAAAAAGAATTTTTTTTAGTCTTCCAATATTTCTTACCTGGCTTTCAAAAATCTGAATTTTATGTGGGTTTTAAAAAATTATTTTCTATTAAGACCATATAACATTTGTTCCTACTGCTGATGGTACATCAAAGTATGAATGCAAGTGGTCATTGAAATATCCTGGTATTTGTCTGCTTTCAATTATTAAGGGCAATCACATTGAGCTAATTAGAGTGTCTTAGCTCTTTTTGTGAATTGGATTAAATCCTGGCTTCATTAATATCCAAGAGATTGCTTTATTGGACAGAAGTTAAAATGAGAACTTTTTAACAGTGATCTCATGAAAGAAGGCATACACAAAACAGAAATATGAAAAATGCATAGAAAAGTAGTACTGATACAACTTTCCTGTTTCAAACTGAAACTTTGAAATGGGATCCTAAATCCATTTTTGTTTTAGAAATGTTTTCTCCTGCAGGAATTCCACAGAACTTCATATGCGTTTGCAAAAACTAAAAATGAACTTAATATAAAGACTTCTTTTCTAATGAAAACTCTCTGGGAAATGTTATCTAATCAGCCTGACTCCAGATAGCTTCCAGGATTCTGCTCACACCTCTACAGGAAGCTTTGTTCTCCTTTGAAATTACATGGCCCTGTATCATCTCCTTCCATAATGAAGCCTCTATTAAATAGCCTCAGGAAAGGAAATCTACACACCAGTGCCCTCACAGAATTATAATATGCCCACAACTCAGAGCTAATCTACTGTTGAGGCTGGATTTATCCTCCCAAAATTCATCTGTCTGCAGGTGCAGAAGCAGAGCTGCTGGGTTCTGCAATCAGGAGTGCTGCTTGCGCCCATTGCCCTCTGTGGTCCAGTCTGCTTATATCCAAACCATGGGCTGGAGATGCCTAGCTCTGTCCTTCGGCAAAGATGGAAGCCTTGGACAACATTGGTCATCCAGTTAAGTGCCTCAAGTTGAGGCAGCTTTGCTGTAGTAGCTGCGCAGCTCAAGCCATTCAACTATGGCCATGGGGAGAATGTGTAAAATCTTCTTTGAACTAGGAGTGGATGTGGTCCACCTGTGTAAAGGGCTCAGGAAAGTATTCCAGAGGGTCAAATTGCTCATAGATATCTGCTGACTAGTTATCATGGAATCAGAGAATGGTTTGGGTTGGAAGGGACCATCAAGCTCCAACCTGCCGCCATGGACAGGGACACCTTCCACTAGACCAGGTTGCTCAATGCCCTTTCCAGCCTGGCCTTGAACACTTCCAGAGATGGAGCATCCACAACTTTTCTGGGCTACCTGTTCCAGAGCCTCACCACCCTCACAGCAAAGAGTTTCTTCCTAATAACTAATTTAAACCTACTCTTTTTCAGTTTGGAACCATTCCACCTATCACACATGCCCCTGTGAAAAGTCTCTCAGGTCAGAAAACTCAGACAAAATAAAAGAAGTTCCCACTGGAGTACCAACAATTAAGGAACTAGGAGGTGGCGCTTTTTTCAGACATTGGTGCTTTACAGAGTGTGGTCTGCTAGTTTTTCCAGCTCTAACTAGGGAAAGCCCTCAGCATACACCTAAACCCATCCTTCTTCAGGTCAGGCTTCAGTCCATATCCAAAATATGAAGAGTTATCTGTTTGGAAAAGGTCACAAAAAGCAAAGCCAGTCTGGTAACAGCTAGGGAGACATCTATCTCCTCCAGTGTTCCAGGTCCAGGTAGCATTCTAGGACTGGAAACTAATCATTTTCAGCAGAGGAAATCCATGGATCTGTAATCAGGACAAGCCACCCCCTGTCCCATCCACCTGTACCCTAAAACTGACCTAGTAGCAAAACAGACAAAAATGTGCCTGATTCTTTAGCAGTTATTTCAATCCCTGTTTCACTGGAGTCCAAGCTGTAAGCAATGAAAAGAACACAGCCCTGCTGTTATTAAAAGCATTTTATTTTCTGGTCTTTTTTTTTTTTTTAAGTTTTGTTTAGCTTTTTCAGTTTTTATGCACCAGGAGACCTTCACATACTTTTTATTTCCTCGTTTTAAGGAGAAAGCGTGTGACTGTGTGCCTGCATACACACTCAGTGCCTATAACTACCACTGGGAAAGAGCCAGGAAATAATAAAAAAAAAAAAGCCCACAAAGTTTTAGTTTCCTCACACTCTCAAGCACATTTTAAAGAGTATTTTTATATGACAGGATTTAGAACTGTTTAAAGGCATCAGCTACAGACTGTCAAACAAGGGTAGTGAAATTTCGGTTTCCCCTTGTGCCCTGGCTGGGCCTCTGTTGCAACAGTGGGAGAGCAGCTGCCTATACAAGGCACTTTAGGCCCATGTCTAGGTAGGTGGTTCAGACACCAAATGAATGCAGTTTTGGTGCCACCATCTTTTACTAGCTCTGAAGTTTAGTTTCATTACATACTTTCTATTGGTGTCTCCAGCAAATCACACCATTGTCACCCCCTCCTCTTTCCAACAGTTTTTGAGATTGGGAATATGTGTTTGGCTGGTGACTGCACAAATGAGGTGATTAAATGCTGCTTCTAATATTAAAACTGGAGTGTTTGGCTCTGGGCTTCTCATAATAACACCAGCTGAAATGAATATCAAGTTTGGTAATGTGCCGTCTTGAATTTTTTTTTGTTTGCCCGATAGCTTCAAGTGTACAAAATCCATACCAAACTGCATTTACTTCTCTGCAGGTGCCAAGCCTTGGAGGAATGGGAGCGATCTCAGACAGACATCCCAAAAGTCTGACTAGGTGTCCACCTACATACTTTGCCATTTTTACGGGAGGTATAAAGAAATGAAAACATCCCTCTATATTGAAGCTGAGGCTATGTAAAAAGCTTTATGAATCTGTGTAGCTATTCCTCAGAGTCACTTCAAATTTAGTAGTACCTGAGGTATTAAAAGCCAGATTGGTACTTTGAGTCTCAAACAAGCCAGCAAAAGATAAATTGCTGAGATGTGGATCCATATAATCTCCATTTGATGCCCAGCATGTGGGCTGTTCTTGCATGGCATTGCAGAGAGAAATAGCAGTCACCTGAGAGGGGGAGAGAGAGAGAGAGAAAAGTAGAAGCACATGGTACAAGGAAAGGAAAACATAATCCCAAGACATTCTTCTGCCTTCTGTTTGTCTTTCCAGGGCTGATGTGCCTATGGGAGCAAATCTGCCTGGAAAAGGCCCTGTTCTTGACTGGCCCCTTCTGTGCAGCAGCTGCCAAAAAGAGCCATGCAGTGCAAGATATTATCAGAACTCGGATTTGCCTCCTACTCCTAGCCTCAGTCCAGGCTTGAGTGTCCTGTCTCTTGCACAGGCAGCCTAACCCTCTTAGGTCAGCCCTGCTTCAGCAAATGGGGGTGAACACGGGGTGGAGATGGAAGAGAGGGCATAAGGTGAGGCTCCTGCACACTCAGGCAGGATGATCTGAACCCCTTCCTGACAGCTGAGATCAGTTTGGGCAAAATAGCAGACTGTGTGAAGCCAAAGCCCAGGGCGCAAGTCTAGGATGAAAATACAATGTAAATATAACCATTCAGAGCTGCAGAGCATCTGGTGTGCTTGGGAAATGCCAAGGGCGCTGCACAAAATCTCTGAGTGCGAGTATTGGAAAAATTTCAGCGGCATTAGCTGTGCCCATGTTAAAAAGGCAGGGAAAATTAGGTCAAGTAGAACTCCTATTGGAATGAGTGTCAGAGCCAGTATGGGCAGTTCTGAGTTACACTATGCTGTGCTCCGTGGTGGTTTCGATGTTTTGTTGCCTTGTCAAAGATGCAGCCGCATGCTTGCAAGCCACTGAACCTCAACAGAGCAGGGCAGCAAAGACTGAGACTCCCTGAAGGCACTACAGGAATAGTCCTTTTCAAGAGATTGTATACTCTACAGGATTATTCTTAAATGTTCCTTCAAGTGATCAAGACAAAGAGGAGTCACTCTGTTGGCTTAGTTAGATTTAAATAAAAATTTCAATGCAAGTGACCAGGTCTCTCTAGTCCTTTCCACACAAGCTTGAATACAACATTTTTACCAGGAGTACCCAATACAAGCTGAAAAAAGGGTAGATCGTTCCCACTAGTCTCACTGTAAGGCAAGTAAATGAGACAGAGATTGATTAAATGACTTGGCCAGGTCAACCTGCAGGACAGTGACAGAGCTAAAAGCAATGCTGTCATCTCCTGAGTCTCATCTGGATCCATCAAACCACAGCATCACAATACACAAGGCAAAGTACTCATCTTGTTTAAGCTAGAATGACAGACTACACTCAAATGGCCAAACATGCCTCCTTGAAAAAGCGAAAAAAAAAGGAAGTTGCTTCAAAGCCTAGAAGAATAGAACCATCCTATTATATAAAAGAATTTACTTTCCCGGAAGGCTTATATTTCCCAGTCACTGTTTCTCTCCATATCTTCACATGCCTGATCAAGACTAGAGCTTCTCTCCATCTTTCTTCCCTTGCGCTTGCATTTGTATAAATATTCCTCTCATCTGTCTTACATAAGAGCTTATATTTAGCTCAAGCAAGGCCCTATGTCTGGGTCCTTTTACTTCCATAAACCCATTCTGATCAGAGAGACATCAATAAAACCTTCCTTTCATTTATTTGGTTTTCTCTTCTTGCTGACAGGGTGCATTGAGCTACATGATAAACATTTGCAGCCAACACTAGAAAAGAAATGAGGACTGTAATAGAGTCTTGCTATTTGTCTTTCACTCATATTTAAGACTGCAGCAAATATAACTCAGGCTGCAGGTGCTTTGATGGATTGGGTCCCCAGCTCATCTTTCTTTGGTCTCTAACTAAGATCAGCCCCATACTGTACCTACAGTGGTAGAGAATCTCTCACCTTCATTTTCAAAGTCACACAGGTTATAAACACCAGAGAGGATAAGCAATGAAAGAGGGAAATGGTGGGAGAGGCTGGCAGTGCTTTCTGTATAGCAGCTGGCGAAGAGCCAGTGGTGATTTTCCCAATGCTCAGCACCCATCATCACCTCCTTCTTCAGCTCCTGGTGGGTGTGAAGGGTCAGGAAAGGAAGTGAGGCAGGGTAGCACAGCCCTGGCAAACTTTAAAAGCAGTCTCCATAGCTTTACAATAGATTCAGCTCTGAGATGATAATGACTATGTCTAGCAGTTTATAAAGCTGGAAAAGAGAATTGAGACATCTCCAAGCATGGCCCTAAGCTTTGGGAAAGAAGCTTCATTCAATATGGTTTTGTTTGCTTTCTTTTCTTATTGCTGTGGGATTAGGAGCCTCAGTATTTGTTGAGGAAGAATGAGAAGAATAGTCAAGCAATCACAATGCAATTAGATCCAACTCAGGGAAACTCAGGTGATGATGGTAGGGCAGGGAATCATCTGGGATGCTGGAAAAGTATTGGAAACCAGAAGTCAGGGCAACAGTAATGCTAATGCCGAGTGAAGCTTGGAAGGGACAGTGGGCTGTGGGTGAAATCAGTGTGCTGGGAAGGAGGGCACTTAAAAATAGTGATGAACTGAAAGAAACTCAGTGGTGAGGAGGGAAAGTGCCCTGTACTGAGACCAGGTCTGGTGCTTTTAATAGAGTACTTCTGCTGCTGCCCAGGTTAGCTGGGCACCCTGCATCTCAGAAGATGGTCTAGCATTTGTTCTCTGTTTCAAACTGCCTTTCAGTAGAGGGGTGCAACATTCATTGCTAGGGTTCATTTCCTTCACTTAGTACTAGAGTTGGGAAGTCAGTCCCAACCATGAAAGAACTGTATGATAAAGTGAGAGTGAAAAAAACAATTCTTCCGAAGTTCTTAAGAGTAGGAAGTATCTGAGAAGAGATGCAAGATCACACATAAAGCTCCAAGGCCTCTTCATCATTAGTACACCCTAGTAGAAATGGGAAAGAAACTGAGCCTGTACTGAAGACCAGGGACATTATATTACAACTTTTTTGTTTTAATTGTGGGGAAATTATGAGGAAAACGGTAGAACCCTATCACTTGGAACTGCTTGAATAAAGTATTAGTTAATGAACCAAGAACAACCCTACATTAGGAAGATGTACTGGGTAATTATTTAGTCTCTTACATGTTCTTTTACAAACTGCTTGGACGAATCTGTTATTTAACCTCTTGACTCTGCAGAATCACTCTTTACCTCTTTCAAACTGCTGTAGTAGTATTGACTTTTATGAAACAAGGCCAATTTTACCATCTGGATTGGCCCATGACCACTTCTGTAAAGGCACTTCTTTTCCTAAAGAAAAAAAAACCAACCCAGGATTAGTTTCCAAAGATACTTTTTACAGTATATATATTAGATTCACGTGCTTCTCTCAGCTTGACGAAGAGCATGGATGAGAAACAAGTCTGCATATGCACAGTTCAATCAGTGTTGCAACCCACAAGGGAAAACCAAGAGTGGAATATTAGCAGGATACCATTCTGGCGTAGGTAAAGAAAGAGAGGGAGCAAAGATTCTCCTAGACTCACATGTGTGACAGCTGCACAGTAAGAAATTTCTCTCAGGCATATTTGCTGCCATAGAAGAGCAAATGATGGTTGAACTATGTCTGTTGATTTACTTTAATTACAACCCATTGGTTATTCTCCTCCTGCCCACTTGATTTCTTTTAAATCCCAGTTGAAGGTGGGGTGATGGTCAGCACTGAGACAAGGATGTACAGACTTCAGGCAGAGATGAAGCAGGGCTCTGCAGGGCACACTTTCTGTGACAGCAGAGGCAGGTGCGAGGACAGACTGCTTAGCAGCTCACAGTACAGCAGGTCCCTGTGCTTACCCCCGGGAACGGTTAAAGCCCATGAGGCTCTTGGATAGCATTAAATTTACATGATTTAGGAATACAGCCTTCTTGGCATACAACATCAACAAGGAACTGAAATAAGGAGAGGCTAAAGGCATTCTTAAATTCTTAAAGAACTACTTCAAGTCCTGAAGATTTATCCCCTATGGAGAAAAACTCCTCAGGCATTGCTCTGACATCTGTTCTAGCAACTCCTCCAGATTTCCCAGTTTTCTGTAATGAACTTGTCTTCCTGGAAAGCCTTGCTGGGAAAAGACAAGCTGCAAACTGACCCCTGACAGCCCCAGGGAGTGCATAGGAAAGCTTCACTATCGCTTAGCAGCAAGGCGTACTTTGAGTTTGAACATAGCATTCCAGCTAGCATTACCCTATCTTCCAGAAAGCAAAAGGAGTGGGAGATAAATGGGAGGATGCAGGAATAGATTTCTTTACTGAAAAAAACCCAACTCCAAATAACAGCATTTGAGAAGCTTCCAAAACCATCTTAGAGCCACAAAAGTGCCTCTTTGAAATTTCTAAGGAGAGGTGTCTCCAGGCTGGCACCTGCTATTTACATGTAGCACCTGCATATCCCATTAATGCAGATAGTGGAAGTTCAGTGTATAATATTTTGTCACAAAGCAGAACAGTCAGCAGGCTTGAAATTCTTTGAGCCAGCCATAAAAGTGGAAAATTGGCAGATGGAAATAGAGTATTTTCATAACTGCATCACTGCATGCAAAGAAGCAGTAGCTCTTCATCCAGTGCTTAAAAGACCAAAGAAGATATGCATCACAGCAATCCCCACCATTGTGGAGCTGAATTCTATCAGGATTTTCCATGGGAATAACACACAGCAAAGGGAACCTACACGGGGCATCAAACATGTAGGAGAAATAAAAATTGCAAAGGTAATTCAGAACACTCTCTGTTCAGGGACCTGACTTCTCTCGTGCACACCTTTCCTTCCTGTGTTATCTTCAGACCATAAGAATGCCGAAGAAAAAAACCTTATTATATCTATCTACAGAATTGATTTCGCTTGTTTGGGCCTTCTTCAATGCAATGAGAAAATATTTTTACTGCTTTTATTTTAATAGGGAGGCCAGATACTGCCTCATGTCCAGGGATTTCATTTCCCCTTTGCCCTCTGACGGGCAATGAAAAAAGAGAAGACACAGTACACTTTACTACCCACTGTAGGTAAATAATTCTCCAGAGCTATTAGGACAGTACCTTTCGCTGGAAACAAATTCATGAGTTCATGAAGTTTGCTTTTTTCTATACGTTTTGCAGTCACCTTTAGAGAGGGGGCAGAAGTGAGTTAGCCCTGCTGTGCTGTCACAGGGACAGGGTGGAGACTCTCTTGCAGATACCTCTCAGCACCCTGCACATGTTCCTCAGGCCTTTCAGTCTCTTCAGTCACATAGGAGCAGACTAACCTTGCCCTCCAAAAATTTTAAAACATCTTTTACTGAATGTAGAGTCACTGTATTATTAGGTTCTTTTGATCCTCTGAGATGTGAGAACTTCAACACGGGCCTGAACTCTGCTGCACTGTGAGACACCTTCATGTTTCTTTTCCAGGTTTTGCTGTGCAAATTCAGGTGCACAAACCCATGCCAGGTCAAGCATGTGAGCTCAGCAATTTCCCCTGAGATCTCAGATGCAACATTTACTGTAATATGCGCATTTCTTATTCTTCTGCCTCTACAGTAGAAATTAATGCACCATTTAAAGCTCTTGCTGGTTTTATGGCTAAACTGACTCAAACAGCTGCATCATCAGATTTAGGAGTTTCTTCTTTTTCCTTCTGTATCATCGCAAGCAGGGGAATGAGCTAACAGGTAGATGCATCTTATAAATGGCTTTGTTACCCTTTTCTTCCCTGCTGGCCAGTTTTGGGTCCTTTCTCCATGGAGTGAACTGTCCTTGTGTAAGTAGCCAAGAAAATCTCTTGGAAGATCACTTCGCAATTGTGGCTGGCAGTGAAGAAGTTAAACAGATGCAAAAGGAGGGGGGACAGGTCTGACTGAGACTCTGAGGCAGAAACTGGTAAGGAGGACTAGCATCAGCACCAAAGTGAGAATAAAATCTATTTTAAGATGCTATTTTTAAACAGCTATTCTTTGAACTGATATGCATTTTAGTCAAGCTGAAATTGGTTACAGAGTTATACAGAAGGAGAAGAGGGGGAGAATGATTTATTTACTTAAAGGCAAGAAAAGACATATCTGCATAGTTTTTTGACTCTGCACTCCACTGGGACTCTGCACTTCACACTCTGTTACATGGAGGTTGTGTCTACAATGTAATTGGCTGGGAAAGAGGGTTCCTGGAAGTGGACACAGGCACTTCTTCACCACTCAGGTATGACCTGGAAGAATGGATCACCATAGCACTGTGGGCACATGTGCACGAACACTCAGGTGCATTACACAGAAGTGCTTTATGCTTGGCAATCTCACTCTTAATAATTTATTTCTTCTTCTATTTTCATATACAACCTTCCTTGTCCTCCTAATGAGTTGCCCATGAGGACTGAATCTGGATCTCCCATAACAAAAATCATGAGTGAATCTATTATTCATTAGGAGCTAGGGTGCCTCTGGGGTTAACGTTACTCTCGTGTTTAGGCCACCTGTTGGGAAAGGTAAAGGCCATCCCTGTGCAGTAAGAGCTGCCACCACAGGGACACAATTCCTCATAAATAATCATCATAGAACTCTTCAGGTTCCTTTTTTGAAACTCCTGTACTTGCATTCTCAGTCTAATGGAAGTCAGGAGTGCTGCCTGGAAAAGGGATGCGCACCCACGCACAGGAAGAGCTGCAGCATCATCCTCATTGCTGCTAATGCACCATTGGATTCCCTTCAGCAGCCATATCTACATTTCACCAGTGGGGTGGGCTTTTCTCTTTGCTGTTTCCCACACATTCACCAGTCTTTCAAATGTTCCTCTCTAATCAAGAAAAACAAATCTGTACTGTGCCAAATGCTCAGTACATGCACTGGCTGATGGAGCAGTTAAAACACCAGCCTATAATTAGACAGCTTTCAAAGCTTTCCTTTTGCTTCTGTTCCTTCCCCATCCCACTCTGATAAAACTAGTCTCTCCTTTCTCACTGAGGTGGGGCAGAGCTCTCCTCCAGGCATGCTTTGCTTCCCATTAGTGTCAGTGGGAGTCACAAGAGCTCATCAGGGGAAGAATAAACCCTCAAGGGAAAGAAACCTTTGACGAAATACAGCCACCCCATGCTAGGGCTCTGTATGAATTCTGAGAAGTTGCATCTAAAGGAAATGAGGGCATATTTGCCCAAGAATTTCTCTGAAGTACAGAAAAGTCTGTTTTACTCTGTTGTGGCTCTGAACGTGATGAAAACCTCAGATAAGGCTTGCTCATGACCCGTATGTAGCAAAGTGGCAACCTTATCCAACTCTGGCAAAAACTGAAGAGAATGTAAAAAATACAGTTGATCCCTTTCCTATGGTTTTGCCAGTGGCATCCTGGCCTGTATGAGGAAAGGTGTGGCCAGCAGGACCAGGGGAGTGACTGTGCCCTGGTGAGGCCACACCTCGAATCCTGTGTTGAGTTTTGCACCCCTCACCACAAGAAGGACATTGAGGTGCTGGAGCGTGTCCAGAGAAGGACAATGAAGCTGGTGAAGGGTTTGAAACACAAGTCTTACGAGCAGGTTAAACATAACCAGATGTGTGTAGGCAACAGCAGCCTAATAAATAGCCTACCATGTCTGAGTGAAACATTTACTTTTTTGATTCATCTCTGTTAGTAGCAGAACACTGACGTGATCCCATTCTCCTCATTACCTCTGGTTCCCAATTAACAGAAGAGTTATAACCTCTATAAAGGTTTCTCACTCAACAGCCCATCAGGAAGAGTCCAATGATCCAAGCAAAGGAACCTCATTAGTTAAACCATACGTTAGTCAGCATTCAGTCACATGCAGGGACCAAAGCGAACCAACCTCATAGCCTCTCTCCTTCCGAGAGAGAAACCAGACAGTACTTTGTGTATTTCCTTACTGCATCACATCTCTGCTGTCTTATGCTGGAGACTGGCTAACTCCCTTGACTTCTTTGGAGTTCTTCCAGATTTACATCACACAGCTTTGGATCTCAGCACTCATTTTATGGATTAAATGGAACAACACTTCTGATATTTGTTCGTTTCTTTCATTATAAGAGGATAGCTTTGTTGTGTAATTAACATGCCGGTAATTAAGGATTCCAAGATGATGTACTAATTTCTCTCTCTCTCTCTCACACACACACACATACTCTTTCAAAATGTTATCAGCAGTAATTGCATTAACATCTTTTCTTTTCTTGTTCCCTTTGGGAGTTTATTAAGCTTTCACTTAGTCTTTTTCTCATTTCACAAATATACACACATTTCCTTTGCTCGTCTGAAAATTTGCTTCAGACTTGTAAACTTTTGAGCAGCTTGACGCACTTCCTGTGCGAATAGAGGGGACTCTTCAGCGCCATTCATTTTTTCAAACTGTTTTAAATGGAAGGTGAAAACTTGAAAGTTATACTATATTATTTTTTCTGTGGATACGAGTTCAGATAATTCTTGTAATAGAAAGATCATTCATATAGATGCACCAAGTCAGCAGAAATTGAGATAGATTTATGACTGTGGATTACTGTCATGAAACTCTAAAGAAGTCTTAAAATCATGCTATGGACTGTTCATTGTCTGTAGAACATTTCCTTTTAGTGACCTCAGCTCAAGGTGTAGAGGACTGTAAAATAAGTAACAGTTTTTTCCCAGTATGATAAAATGCAAAAAAACAGGATAAGTTAGCAGACATCAGAGGATGGTTCATCTTAGTTCTTATTCATTTTCTGTTTATCATTTCCTTGGACTTTTAAAATATTTCATTCCAAGATAAAAGTTTGAACTCTATGGCTGAAAGTTACAACAGGGAGCTTAGTCTGTGTTGCCAGTGAGTTTAAAAGCTGAAGCATAAGCCCGGGATTTTTGTATTCAACCTTACAGCAGTCATCCCCCAACCCTGGTGCCTGTGCAGCAGCATTGCTCCCATGGTTGTAAGTCACAAGCAACATAGTCTTTTGCTCTCACTGCTGGTTTTAGCTTTCTCTTTTCCAGCCATAACACATTCCTAGGACAATGATATTAGGGACCCAGCCCTGGTAAATCCTTGGTGGGCAGTTGGACACCTTCCTTTAAGCCCATTAAGGTGGAGCCTCACTGTTTCTTGCAGTTTAAATGTGTGTGAATCCCTTGAAAAACAGTCCTAGTTTCTAAGCTGAAGTATTAATATTTAGTGTTGCCCTACTGCCCCAGCTATGAAGAGTGAGGAAGAAACATGATCCAGACTTTGAATCATAAGCCTGACTCAGGTATTGACCTTGACCTGCAACTTCAACTTGTCCAAAGTCAATTCCCAGTACATGCCTGAGTGTGAAAATAATAGCTACCCATTCATCACCACACCCTGACAAGAGCACTCATTCTTTTTTCCTATCCCTTCACTTTCTGCTGCATTTTATCTTCCATCTGCATTTATTAGCCTGTCTCTCTTTGTCTGGGGAAAACAAATTTGCTGAAATCTATGGCCATAGTGGTAAAATCACAGTGTTTGGTTGCATGCCAACTTGATGCTGCTTAGATGATAAAATGGGCTGGGAAAGAAACAACTAGGTTTGTAGCTCCCTTATGTGTATAAGTTTAAAAAGGAGTAAATCTGCATTTTTTTCCTCTTTTGTGACTTTCAGTTTTGCCTGAGACCACAAATGTGATCCCTGCTTATGTTCCAGGCCAGAAGGAAGGGAGCAAGAGCTGCTGTCACTGCCAGAGCAAAGCCAGGATTCTGTTTCTGGGAAGTGAGATTTTGCTGTATGGCTGGAAGGACAAACTTGAGGCAGCTGCAGTTTTAGATCTTTGCAGACAATGCCTACCCTGTACAATGTGGTGGAACACAATCATATCCAAGCTGTTTCAGGGATGGGAGTGATCCAACTGTGGTAACACAGAGCTCCAAGCGGGCTAATGCCTGCTTTATGTTGTCTCTGTGCTTGAGGGAGGAAGTATCTCATGCCGTGGTAAACTTGCGTTACACAAATATTTATGCAAACTACTTCAAGTTCTTGGGCGGCAAGAAATTGCTAACTTTTGGTGTGATAGAGCCTGATGGTGTGATAGAGCCTGTTGTTTTGTCAGGTGAGATAGCTGGTGCTGATGCAAAGAAGAAAAATACACCCAAAGCTCTCCTTGCCCATACTACCCAGAGGAGATGAACCTTTCCACTTCCACTGATAGGCTGCAGTGGGAACTACATGCTAAGCTGATATTTGGTTGCTCTGTTTTCACATCTTAAGATTTCATCTTCAGGAGTAAACTGATTTCCTTGGGAGGGTGGAAGGATAGGATATGAAATATGAAAATACTGTCTTAACTGAGCCACACAAGGTGCCTGTAAGTAGATGAGAAGATTATAGGTTAAGGGAAAACCCCAAAACTGATACAGACAAGCTGGATACATCAAAGAAACATGCAGTTTGTTATACAGGATTAAGCTATCAGTCCTGTAATTTATCTGTCATGTATTTAATGCTGTTTATCCAGGAATAAGGTTCTTGTGAGACCAATCAACTGAAATAAAGGGTGTATGTAGGAGAGGGGTCTCTCTGCTGAAGCAGAGAGAAGGAGAGAATCTATGATGAGAACATATGGGATTTTTAGTCTGAATGGAAAAGACAACCTACTGCATTTGCAGCAGCCTTATTTTGTTTACTTTTATACAAATCACAATGTGCCCTCCATTACTCTTAATGACATGGGAGATTTCCATGGAAACAGCAGGACTCCATTTCATTTAAACTCTGATGCCCAATTTCCCTGTCAAGCAGAAATCAATGTGCTGGTAACAGGAGACACATTCAGAGCATCACTTAGGTATGTTGCTTGTGCAGAAGTCTCTGGAGGAGTGCAGAGATCTGCACTACCCTATCACTGTTCACCTGAGCATGATCCACCACTCCACTCTTCTTTCCTTTCTTTCTTCTAGTCAGCACTATCTTTAGTTTCATTGTTCACTTTCTCTGCCTGACTTCACATGTAATTATTATCCTCCCTGTCTTGGGGGGTTATACAGAGAGAGAAGGAATTGGCAGTGGCTGGATAAGTATCCCAGTTCTCTACCCAAAATCAGGAGCATTCATGTAACTGGGAAGTGAGGCTTATTTATAAACTGGAACAAAAAATTCAAAAAAACTGAGAGGCAGACAGAATTATTTAAAGACGCTTTTTCACATCCAGCTGAGGGGCAAGAGAGGAGAAGGGATTGAGGAAAAAGAAGGACCAGGAGTTCCTTGCAGTACATCATAGCCCAGGTCTTTTCTCAGTTTATCTTCTCACATGCCTTAAGCAACTACCTTTTCTGTCCACCTAAAATTGGTCAAGATCTTTTGAGGTCTTTCTGTGGAGCCCACAAGGTAAAGGTATGCATGGTTTCCTGTGTGCTCCATCCCAGAGCATGGGCAGACTGAGATCTACAGTTGATCCTACATTTCTCAGCTGTCCACCTTCCACTGAGGAACTAGAATATGACCAGCATTCTCCACTGTCTCTACCCATCTCCAGCTGTCGAGGTCAGCTCCCAGTCATGTTCCTCTGTCTCCCAGATATGCTCCAAAGCCAGAAAGGGCCAGGGAAGGAACAGAGAATGCACTATGTTGGTGTAAGAATGGGAAGGAGCTGTGAGACAAATCTGGTGAATGTGTTAATATCCTACAGGGTGAAAAGATCCCTTTAGAAAGCTCTTTGTAAGAAAAGGTAATGTGGAGGGCATCACTGTGGGGTCACAGGAAGACCACCACACCAAGATCTCTTTCCTTAAAGCATTCCCTCTGATGGCAAAAGCTGGGGACACAGTCCTCCTCCAAGGCTGTGGGTCCTGTGGGTTATGTGAGGGCACAGCAGTCCCACTAGAGACACACCTCAGTAGCTCCTTCACATGGTGCTTTCCCTCCAGCTAAATATTCCCCTGCTATCACCTCTATGCAGGCATGAACCCAACTCCTCTCCCCTTGCCTTCATACATGCATTTTGCCCACACCCATGTAGTTGCAGAAGGAGCTTAGCTCTCACTGACATTTTTTAGGTGGCCCCTGGACTCTGCAAAGTCCCTACAAAAGGTGCCATAAAAAACAGCTTCTTTTAGTCTTCAAAGCCTGAGAGACCAAGTCTAATCTTAGGATCTTCAAGAACGATACAGGGGTTTGATATTCAGAGTATCAGCTTTTTCAGTAATGCAGTTTATCCAGCCCTTGCCATCACGTTTTTCTTTTCCCTTTTTCTGGATACTTTCCAGGCTTTAATATATTTTTAAGTGTGGCCCTCAGAGAAAAGTATAAGTAATTCAGACAATAGTGTCAGAAAGGGAACATTGGGAGATGTATTGGGAGGCTGAAGAATACACCCTAAATTAATGTGATTCAGTATAGATGAGTGTAGGACCCTGGAGCCCTGGATTCCCAGTCCTAGCCTTTAATCACTGCATATCTTTTCTTGTCTTAAACCGTAAGCAAATCTTAGGCTGCAGATAAAGGTTTCCAACTAATCATAAATTACTGTCAGTCCTTCCCCTTGGCTGGAATAAGGGCTCAAGTACACATACACTAATCTTCCTAAAGGCTCTTTTAAAAAGATTCTTACTATTTAAAACCTTATTCATCTTCTCTGCATATGTCTCTTGTATCTTTCTCTGGCTGCTGGCTAGTGGAACCTCATTCTGCCTGCTCCAATTGCACCCTGTGGGAAAACAGAGAAGTCCTTCTTCTTGCATAGCTAAAACAACGGAAAAGCAAGATCAATTTATCTCAACATAGTAGCAAAGCAAAAATATCTTACTGCTAGTTTATTCCTGTCAACCTCACTTCAACATTACAAATTACACCTTCTGCCCAGCCTGTCAATCAGGAGCTGTAATTCATATAGAAAGGTGCTTTCTCTTGATGAACAAATATTTCCAGGGTGGGAGGAAGTGAGAGGAACCTGACCAGCCTCACAATCAGGCTGGGAAGGCTTCACAGGACGAGAAAGACCTTAAGACCCCGCAGTCCCAAGGGCAGCCAGGAACAGAAGAACAAACTGAAAACAATGTTGAAGAAAACTCAACAGACAGCACTGCTAGAGTCCAGCTGTTCTTTGTATTGCAGAGGGACATTGCTTTTTGTTTACTGTGACCACCTGCGGTGCTGCCAGGGAAAGCCCAGGTGATCTTTGCATGCCCTCTGCAATCCCCCGTGCCACATCCCTGCTGTTTGCAGCTTTCCCAGTCTGCTCCCAGCAGTGGCATTTCTTGTGCTAGGGAATGTGCCTCTGAACCTCTTCTGCCTCTTGACATAACTTCCCAGCTGCATCAAGATGTACAGAACGGACGATTATAGCCTTTCAAATGAATCAACTAAGCCCTGTTCTGTCATGAGTCAGGTTTATCTTCTGTGGGGGAAGGAGACAGAGGGCTCTATGTAATGTGATAGGATCTGTTGGGTCCCCAATGCCATTACTGAGAAGAGCAAAATATTCTGTTATTCACAGGAGGTTTTGCCGATAGAATCATAAAACCATTTGCCCTGGGTAGCCTGTTCCGGTGTTTGATCAGGAAAGGGAAAACTGAGGACCACTGAATTGGGAAGACAGAGGTGAATTTGGGAAGACAGAGGTGCACTAGGACAGACAAATGACATCATGACAATGAAGTGTGAAGGCTTGAGACAACCCCCTTCCCCACACCTGCAACTGGAATTCAGAAATCTCAGTCTCGCTATTTCAGAGTGCCCGCAAGTACCTGTGAAACCCACAGGCAGGTCTTACCCCCTGCTAGCCCTACAAGGCTTTCCAAGCACACAGAGAAATAGTAATAATAACAGCAGCAACAACAAAATTAACTGACACCACTACCATTAGGAATTATAAGACTTCAAATTCAAGTGGTCTGTCTTAGTGCCAGAAGTCACCATCATACAAAACTTAACTCCTCCCCAATTCACACATCTACTTTTCCTGGGAGCTTGCATCTTGTATTACAAAATACTGTCCCTTTACAATGAAACTTGAGCTATTAACTAATTATTATTACTATTGTTAATATTATTAATTTTCAATACACATTTTAATCCAGTTAGAGTAAGGGGATCTAACTGGGATCAGGCTTCTGATCAGTCTGTTCTGGAGGCTGTACTGAGAGGAAAAAACAGGTCTGTGCAGTGGGAACTTTGTAAAAATCGAAGTTTGTACAGGGAAACTTCCATGTTTTTTGGTGACAAATGGTGATATTTGCTTTTAAATTTGTCTGGATCGAAATGTAGCTGGAAACAAGCTGTCAAGAAGCAGTTCTGTGGGTCCTTGCAGATTAGCAACTGTGTGGAGTTGACAGAATTACTATCTTTAGCACCAGTATTTTGCTAGCTCTGTACTTCCAAGTAATTTTTGAGCTGGGACTTTTGTAGAATAGAATAAGTGGCATATATCCATTGAGCCATGATCTGAAATATTAAAGAATCTATAAATTCTCTGTCTGATGGGATGGATTTTTGCTTCCCTTGTGATGATATAGGATTATCTTTTAAAGGGAGAAGCAAGATATACCAAGCAATGCCAGTGAATTCGGAAGCACCTCATTTGAATTTGCCAAGAAACTGGTGAGAAGTTAGGAAGAAGTAGGGTGAGCTGCATCATCCCTTCTGAAAAAATCAAGAATCTATGTTTCTCTTTCCTAGCCACTGAAACTGAGTCTGCCTGCTGCTGCCATCGCATAACCACCACACCTGAAGAACTTCATACTCCCTCTACCTTCCCAGGCAGCCACAAAAAGTGGGCAGACGTGCTGCAATACACAGGATGATTACACTTGACATCTGGTTAAGAAAAGTTATCAGTATTAAACAGGTAGTTCAAGTAAATGACTAAGTAATTTTCTGAACAATGTGTTAGCTTCCTGAAACTCTAAGAGGAAAGTCACAGAAACTATATTGCCTAAAAAAAAAAAACATTTGAGGGGTTGTCTTTCTGTGATCCTTTTCTCAGAAGGATAGTTCTCGGGTCAGTAAAAGGGGACTTCTGACACTCGATGTAGCTTTCTCTGCGTGTGTGCACATGTGTGTGTTTGCAGATAATATAAGGATTTTCCTATTGATGGCAGCTAACTAATAGATTCTGCATATCTAAGGCATCCCCAAGTTAAATAGTCACTTTCTAGAATCATGCATGCATGGAAATGTTATGTGATTAATCCTGAAAGCTCTTTTCAGTACATTTTCATCTGAATTTTGAATGTAACAAGCTGCGTCATTTTGATACACACCAGGATGTTTTTATGTGGCCTCCCTTGGAAAAGCAGAGATATTGGCTACAGTCTGACCATCTGTAATTTGAACACACTATCTTAATGAACACCACTGTCACCTTTGATCTGGGAGTGACTGACACCTTGCTGGCCTTCAGAATGGAATAAGATGTTCCAGCTGGTGCTGATAATGCTATGTTGTGCTTATGCCTGGCAGCTAACTGCTGTCCTCCAGTGTGTTAGATAAAGCGTATAAGGTTGTTGGTTTATTAAGAATGGCTTAATTAACCAGATAATTAGATTAATTGTTTTTGTTTATATCAAAGTAAATTAAAATAAATTGGGTTAATATTTATTTTATGTTACGCTTCTTCTTAATTATTTGATTTCACAATTAAAGTGCATAAAATTGGAAAACTGGAGGACTGAAGGATGAGGTTTTTTCTCTCTCTGGAAATCAGAACCAGGTCTCTGAGGAGTTCTGAAGACGGTAATATCAAGCAATTGTGTGTCCCAGTGATTACATACACAGTGAATCATGGTTTACTCTAACACTTGTGACACCCACCTACAGAGGAAATATAGGCCAGGTTTGTAGAGATGCTTTGGTATCTAACAATGCATAATGAAATTTAGTTATATTTTTTTAGAACTATATGTACTTGTCTGCGTCTTTAGGCACATTTGACATGCAACACCTTTAAAGCTCCAGACCAATTAGCTTATAAGAATGCCAGAAAGCCTGGCAGAAATAGTTTGGAGAGAACCATGTTTCCCAACCAAAGTAGGTAAAATTTATCACATTTTCAACTACATTTTTAAAGTTGAAAAAGGGTAAAAAATCTTTAAACTTTCTCGAACTGAAAGATTTGGAAACTCTCTTTTTCTCTTTTTATTTTATATCATATGTCAAGTAGGCTGAATTTTCAAAGTGTTGATACCTGGGGGGGAAAAAGAAGCCTGTTTATATTCTCAGCCATCTTTGATGCAATCCCATTGGCACCAGCATGCATGTCTGCTGTATTTCAGATTTGTAACTCCTCCCCCCCATACTGGTGATGATTATCAGGATGGTGCTACATATAGATGCATATATATCCAGAGACTCTTTTATATATATATATATATATATATGTAGGTGTAGATGTCTAAAAATACACAGGAATGCATTCCACAACCTGCACAAGAGAGATCAAAGAAAACCCACAGAAGTGAAGGTGGAAAGCCTGTTCAGCAACTCCACCATAACATCTGACACTCCTCATCCACCAACGTGCTCACACTCATCACACCTCAGCAAACAGAAATGCTCTGTTGCCCCGGCCAGGGTGACCAGAGGCAGTGGAGGAGCTACTGAGATGCTACAGAGTTCATAATAGTCCATGAATGGTGCTGGTTCTCTTGACTTAGATTTGCCTCCTGACACGGCTGTTGCACCTTTCCAAAGCTGCATAAATGGTATTCCACAGCAAAATGAAAGAAACCCGCAAGTGGTAAATAAATATTGTATGACCCTGCAGCTATACAGTCTGCTTGCTTTCCAGATCTGTTCTGGTGATTTAGTTAGCAGAAATGTTCTGCCAGACAGCTGCAAGGGAATATTATATAACAGTTATCAAAAGTGAATTTTGAGCTCTCTAGAGACCTTCATCCCAGAGTTATACTTGCCCAGCACAGGCAGAGAAATACCCCTGCCAAAAACAAGCTGGTGTACCTCTGAATCCGTCCACACCACGTGTGCACAGTCAGTCCTGCAGCAGCAGGGGAAATGGCTTTGGAGAGAAACAACTGGACATTTCACCAGCATCTCCCTCCTGCCCTGTCGTTTGCCCCTCAGAGGAATCAGTGACCGGTGACATCTGGTCCTTTGGCTGCTTTTGTACAAATGAGGAGGTGAAGGAGGGAATTTCCCTGTGTGCCTGGCCAGTGATGGGGCTGAAGCTGGGAAGGAGTTGGAACACATCAGGTGGAAGCCTGGGCAGGAGTATAACCATGCCAAGAGCTCAAGCCCAGCCAAAGGCCCCAACATACACAGCCAGGAGCAGACAGGCACAAAGGATTTGGGTCTCCTAGGAGGCTCCAAGGTCCTGGCTTGCAGAATGGACACATCTGTCACACTGCCTTGATTTTGAATGCTCTCTAGGAGACTGCCTGAGGATAAGCTACACATGCAACATCGCTCACAGGAAATATTCTGGGAGTAATGTATGACTGCGAGGATTGGTTCTCAGACAGTCTGAGAACAGGGAGGAGAGGAGACAAGAAATTTTGGCGAGTAAATTACTCATCATAAAACACATTCTTCCATCCCCCCAGCACACACCAGGGTTTATCCAGAAGGTGGCTATTGCATATACAAGAGAGATGGAGGCTCTAAGGCCTTTCATCAATGCAGGACTGCCTTATTGAGTCATCCTGATGATGAATGCCTGAAGCCTGCACAAAAGTGCAGTGCAATTACTGCTGAGTAATAGCAGCAGGTGGAGCTTTTCAGCTCCAGCTGGGATGTGAGAGGTGATGGTGAATCAATCAGCGAGCAAGAGACCTTGGTTTGGGAAAGAGGGGGAATATGGAGGAGAGTTGTTCCTTGAGTAGCCCCTGAATTTAGGGAAGAGAGAGCTTAAATTGGCTATGAGTGTTATGGGTGACTGAAGTCAAATTTATTGTTCACTAAAGCTGCACCTCAAAGGAAATATATCTGAGCTCTGTGAAGCAAAGTGGTAACTATACCTGATTAAACAAGAAAGAGGTAAAAGCTCTAACAGGGCAAAGAGAAGAAGTGAGAATTGAGCATACACACTAGAACAACCCCAAATAATTACAGCAAGTCCAGTCTGCTGATCTTTCCAAGAGTTCTTGGACCTTTGGGAAGGCTGTTTTGGGTGCCATGAGGTTTGTTAAAGTAAAATGCCAAAGAAGGTGGAAGACTGGGCCCTCATTTTCTTTCAGTCAGGATATTATTTGGTGGTTTGAGTGGTTTTCTGCCTCTTTGCTGGAGAACATGCCTTAGCTGCTCAGTCTCTGAAAGTACATCACTGCCTACAGTAAAAAAGGCTTGGATTTCAAGGCTTGGCTGGTACTTTCATGATGAAGAATTGCCCAGCTGTGGCTGACACAGATGTACCAGGGGAAAAAAGGCAATAAAACCACTGTTGTTTATTGCATGGGGAGGGATTCTTATGATATGCTTGAGCTAAGCAGTGAATTCAGCTGAGGCTGCAAACAACCAAAGGAGCAGCTGGAGCCCAGCCTGCAGAGGTCGGTATGCTGAGGCTATCCATGTTTCCTTCACACCCCACAGCCCCTGCTAGAGTGTACGGGCAGAGCAGGGCTAGGACTAGTGGGCTGGAACAACCCCTGAGATGCTCTACTCTTCACATGCTCCATGGGAAGAATGGCATATCTGTGTTCTGCTGGTAGGTGACATCCTGTGTTGGACAGTCTGGTCTGGAGACTGACGGAAAGCTCATCACAATCAGATACTGGGGTAAAGAATAAAAAAATGTTTGAGGAGAGAAGAGGGAAGCAGAGAGACCATGGATAAAATTGATGCCAGGCCTTATCAATCTTCTGCTTGAAAATGACAGGCGGTGCCTATGAAACCTAATTAAAATTCCAGTGTGTCATAGGGAATATTTTTTTTCCAGAATCCTGAAAGAAACTGGACAATTATATATTAAAACAGATTCTACTTCTGGTCACCTGTGTTTTAGATGTCTGAGCTGTGCATGTTAGATGATATGTCAGGCAGAAACAGCAAATGGATTATTTATTCCTCTGTAGGGAAAAGGCTTGACCAAAAGCAAAGGAAGAAGACGTTCTCCACTGCTACAGCGCTGACTGGAAATGAAGAATCAAGTCCCACTTTGCCTGGCAGTGGGCTGCCTTAAGGAGTGTCACCCTGTGCTCAAAGCACCAGTTTTGGAGCCTAGAGACCTGTGCCTTGGTCCTGACTTATGCCACAGGCTATGAACTACTTTGGGAAAGTTGCTTCAATGCTCTGCAACACTGCTTTTCTTTATGTAAAAGATGAGAACTGATAACTAACTGATCCAGAAGGTTATTCCAAAGTTAGTGCTGGTGAATCACTTCAGTACCTTATGATAAAAGTTACTACAGAAATGCTTATTATCATAACCTCAGTGTTCCCCAAAGGTTAAAACTGGCAGAACATAAGGAACTTGCCATCAAGAGTCAGGATGTCCATATTTAGGCAGAGACTATTTAAAGATCAGGCTTATATCTTGCATTAATTTTTCATGAATTTCTCTTTTTTTTTTCTTTTATCAACAGGAAAAAAAATAGGAGGTGGATGAATGAAGAAAGACTCTTCTTTTTCCCCAGCTCAATGTCCTCTTCTTTTGCTCCTGTATTCACTGCCAGTCTGCTATCTAAGAAAAGGTGTGCACATTGACCTATTTTAGGACATATATTCTTGCTCTGGGGGGAATGCATAAGACAACAGGAATACTAAAGTAATTTAAAACAAGGCATGAAGATACTTGTAATTGTCTGACCAGTGCATGAGGAGGGAAACAGTTATTAAGCACTAGTGTTTCCCTTTCTTTCTAGAACGTAAATAAGCCAGATATGCATTAATGAAGGGTAGGTGAGAGAATGAGCCAGATGGACAAACTAGAACTGAAATGGCTCACAGCACACCTGGCTCTGGCTGACTGGAAATATTCTTTAGTATTCATGCTGATACTGAGTGAATGCAAAGGGAATACTAACGTAATTTCAAACAAGGCATGAAGATACTTGTAATTGTCTGACCAGTGCATGAGGAGGGAAACAGTTATTAAGCACTAGTGTTTCCCTTTCTTTCTAGAACGTAAATAAGCCAGATATGCATTAATGAAGGGTAGGTGAGAGAATGAGCCAGATGGACAAACTAGAACTGAAATGGCTCACAGCACACCTGGCTCTGGCTGACTGGAAATATTCTTTAGTATTCATGCTGATACTGAGTGAATGCAAAGGAAATTTCTTCCTAAAAAAACAGTATAAGAAACCCAGATGATTCATGGTAATGACAAAGTTTGAATCACATGGTCTCAGTTAAAGAAAACGCAGACCCTAAACCACTGCCTTTTACCTCAAACCTTGCTGGAAGGAGAAAGGCTTATTCTGCCTGGCTACAGTTACAGCTCTGGGCTGAGAGGTCTGCAGCTGCAGAGGGAGCTTGAGATAATCAGTCCAGCATTCATGTGACGGTCCTCCTTGACTACTGCCTTCATGGGAAGAAAGAGACCAAAGACTCTGATCTTCAGTGCTCTTCTTGACATGCAGTGAAAGGAAAAAAAGAACAACAAAAAGTCCTCTGCAATTTTGTTTGTGTTTTGTTCCTATATTAATACCCATTGTGGGAATGGATAGAAGAGGATTAACAGTGGCTATCTTCTCTTCAATCTAATCTCCTATTGACTGAGAAACATCACAAAGGGATGTCTTGAAGGAATTAGCACAAATCCTTTTAAAACTTTTCAGTGCCTTCTCTTTTTCCTTCCCCCTCCTCAACCACATCCCCTTCTCCCTGTGCCCCCTTACGCTGCATTTGTGGCAGAGGACATGGCCAAGGAGGAACATGGGTAATCAATTAAGATGCAGACTTTTACTATTTGAGATGCATTATCGTGGTCCCACTGACACCTCCTGAAATACGAACTCTATCTATCACATTGCAAATTAATTCAAAGTGCAAGATTAAAGAGGCAGAGAGGCACAAAATCTCAGACTTCGATTAAAAAAAAAAAGCATGAAAGCAGGGACAGCAGAGAGAAACTTGCCCCACCTGTAGCCAAAATTTACCCTCTGTCCTATAATTCTTCCAGTGGAATCAGATAGGCAAGGATAATTTGGGATAGTCTGAACCATGGCCTGGGTAAATACATGAGGTTTTGTCAACTTGAGATATGATGAAAGCACTTACGCACAAAGACACTTCTCTTTTCTCTTCAGCCTCCCCAGAAGGATTTCTCAGGTGCAAGTGGATTGAATGCAGGTGTATTTGTTTGTCACCTGTGGTCATTTCAGGCCAGCAAAGCACTTCACCATCAGTCCAGGGTGAGCATTAGGGAACTAATAGTATTCAGTGTACCATGTCTTCCATGGCCACGAGTCTCTGAAGTACAAACTATTTACTCCTCTCCAAGGGGCTTGGTGCTCGTCAGGACTCATTATCCTGATTTTAGAGAAGGTAAATCCACTGCAAAGATGTAACTCTTGTTACTCAGGCAATTTCATAGAATTAGAGTAGATGCTTTTTCTGCCTTATTGCTTTTATTCTCATTGTCCCCTTGCCCCCCCTTCAAGGGTTTGGATGGAGATCTTTCCCATCCTGTCCAGAATTCCTCAAAAGCCATGGCATAAAGAATAGAAAAAATTAGAAGAAATTTTAGATTACGCAAGGCCTTTTCTTCTCCTCTGTCAAGTTTTCTGCAATTATTCTGAAGTATCTGTATTTATATCAATACCATAAAGGCATAAAGCTTTGAGATGAAAACAGAATTAATACAGCTTAAAACAGAACTCCACGTAAGTATGGTCATTATGTAGGCAATCCACAAATAAGAGCCCCCAGATCACGTTCCCCATCTATATCTTTGCTCTCTGGGCTTGTCCTTAGTGCACATCCAAATTCTGTGTGTGGAAATCAAAGAACATATAAGATTGAAGGCAGGCAATGAAGCTGAAGTCGTATTTTGGATGAGTTTTTACCCACTCCAGCAAGGGCTTTGACTTCCACCCTAGAAAACCACAGTCTGCTAAAACCTGTCTGCTGTTTCTAACTTTCTCAGTAAGAAACATAAGGAACGGTGGTGGGTCTGCTGAGGAACTACACTAATTACACAACTGCCAGAAACATACTTGTCCTCTTCCTTTAAAATTAAATTGTTATGTAAACTCCACCATTGGGAGTGTCCATGTGTCACAGTCAAGAGTGGTTGAGGTACCAGAGGGAAAGACGACTGCTAGAGTCGCTTGCTTCCCATCTGTTTGCTACCAGAGGGCTGGTTAAGGAGCTCTTCCAGCAGAGACAGGAGACAGACACACACAGAAGGTAACAAGGACATGCTGTGGATTCTTTATCAGCCACAGCTTGATTTGAGATTTACTTTAGTGCTGGAATTAATTTGATGCTCGTGAAGGGGACAGGCTGTCAGCACTGACAAAAGCCTGCCTGACAGCCAGGAGGCACTGGGTGGGTTTTCTTTATATAGCTTTTGCCTGTACCCCTGGTTCCTGGTGTGCAGCACCAGCTGCCCTGGTCTCTGCCCCACTGCCATGCAGCCAGCACCAATCCTGATCACCACACAGACCAACACGCACATACAGGCAGCGCTCCTTCCCAGGTCCACACAGTGCTCTCACCCACCTCACAGTGCCAACACAGCCTAGGAGCTGGGATCAGATATAGTAGGGGCATTCTAAAGGAAATTAAACAATTTGGAAAAGTCAAAACCTGAGCTACACTGTTAACTTCTTTTCATTTCATAACGTTGTCAGTAAGGGGCTTGCTTAACCTTTATTCATGAAAAGGGTAGAGGAGGAAGGAAAGAAAAAAAAGGAAAGAGTTATACAACCTGGAAATGGAAAGAAACAATTCTTCTGAGCTGCCAAGGAAGTTCAACAGTCCCAGTGCCTCCACCTGGAGTCCCTGGTTTAGTGACTGGTTGAGTTATCAGTGACTGTTGGTAGTGTAACACTATAACCAGAAATACTCTGGTTTTCTAGAGCTCTCACTTAGAAAGTGGTACTGAATTCCTGGGATGATCTTTCCTGAAAGAAGGTGCTGAAGAAAAGCATCCACATTAAGTGCTGTCTGAACTATGAAATTGTTTTTGTTTCCTGCTTCTGCAGTGAGTAAGTATTTCTACTCTGTGCAGGGCAAAATATTTTTGTTGACTTTTTGTAAAAGCAATTTCTCATGTAATTCTATTTCAGAAAGCCTAAGATGCTTCAGCAGACAGCTCTAGTTTAACCATTTTAGAGTGGATTTAAAGGGCTTCCAAAGTAAACACAGTGCTCAAAATTAGCCTGAAATATTGTTCTTTGTATAATCCAGTTTGGAAGGCTCAGTCATTACTACAAATACGTCAAATTCTTGCAGCCTCTGGAGGGATATACAAAATTTTAAACAATGCACATCAGTGTAATGACAAACTGATATTTGTAGAGTCCTCAATCCAAATGTCAGTTCTTATTCCTTGCTACCATCCTCTCAAGGACTGATGCCTAATTTTACTACCTCTACTCGTGGAGAAGGCAGAAAAGACTCTCCCAGTAATTACCTCCATCAGTGGTGGCTTTTAGATTATAAGGAAAGACCACTTGTCCTCCGTTTCCTGTCCTCTCCCTGCCTTTTTTGTTCAGCCCCAGTAGGTTAAAAAAAAGGAATATATAGTGGCCTTAAACATTCTTCTGCTAAAGTTTCACACATATTTCAGAAAAATGGAAGATTGTCATGCACTGTGCTTTTTATTTAAAAAAGGGAAGAATACTTTTACTCTGCCTCAGCAAAGGAGCAGAGAGGAAATCCTACTGCAAAAATCCAGACATAATCTATCTCTTTTGCATCTGCAGTGATGCATCTGAAAAATAAGGGGCTAGCAAAGGATTTTCTTTAAAATAAGAGCAATTTATAAACTGGGCCAGACGTAGCCCCAGTGTGGAGGTTTTGGCTGCATGGCAGTGTGATACCTCTCTTGTCTCATGATCAGAAGCATATTTATTTAATCAGGCAGCACTGGCAGGGAAAGAGAGAATCTACATCCCATTTTTATTCTACTGTTGTGAATCCATTCCCAGGAATACTGATGACCCATCATAAGAACCATCATCTGCCGATGATGGGAAGGGAAAGAGAAGGGAAAAACATATAGGAATGAAAAAAACACTTGAAAAGCAAAATTATAAGTTTGAAATGCATCAGACTCTTGCCATGCTAGCACACAAGGACATCCTGAATACAGAACTCTGTTTTCCTGTGATGGAAACTGCAGAGCAAAGGAATTTGGGTTTCTACCTACTGCTGGGTGCATTTCCATTTCCAAAACAATACCCCGGTACTTCGTTTTTTTTTTTCAAGGAGGCCTTCACACACCTGAAATCCTTCCATCATCCCAGAAGTGAGAGAGAAGAAAAGGGTACATATTTCTGTCAGTCCATATTTCTGAGCATGCAGTTTGATAGTTAAATAGACACAGAACTCCACAATACGTAGAGCTGAAAAGCACATACAGAGAAGATAGCAATATGTTTCTTTACTTTGCTCCACCCTTCCTTATACGTTTGTCTCCTGCTAGTCCTTTATTGCATTCTGATGAAAGACATGTAATAAGGATCTTCGCCCTATTGAATTTTGTCGTATTAAGTTAAGATATTCCCCAATTCCAAAAACAATAACCCATGCTGGCTCAATCCGTCATTCCCCTCAGCATGTATAATTTTTCATTTCTGGAATACCTGGCTGTATTATAAATTCAGAGACCAACTGAGAAAAAAAAAAAAAAAGAAAGAAAATTAATTGGAAATTCAAAACACTACAGTGTATCCAGGTGGGATTTTGAAGGGGAAAAGTACCCAGAAGTAGGCCATTCGTTTCAGGAAAGCTGTGAATAATGCCAGCTGCATGCCGAAAACACATGCATGTGTGTGGAAACATCATACTGAGATGTTCAGTAGTTCAGCTGTTTTGAAAAGCCTGCTTTTAATTTAATTTTGAACAGAAAATGCTTCAAACTAACTGACTTCTATAAAAAGCCAGAGCCACTGAGACAGGATAATTACTTTTGCTTCACGTATTTTAGACATCATGTGGTCCTGCAAAGGTGACTGGAAGGTGACAGATAGGAAAATAGCTGTGATGTCTTCACACCTCTTATTCTAATTGGTCTTGTATCCTTCTGCTCTTTCTTCTGTCTTTTGGCTTCCACATCCATGCCCTTTCCTGTCTGGCCAAAACAGACCCTTCTTTGAGAGTCTGCTTGACCCCCACCTTGCTGCTGGACAAATCAAGGTAGCCATAATAAATGAAAATTAGCTACTAAGGTCCCATTTCAGATAGAAAACAGTCACTTAAAAAAAAAATTACATCTATAAGATCATCTAAAACCATAATAATGCCAAGCAACTTTAACACCCTTAAAGCCATTTGAGTCGTCACTTTTCAAGCCTGGACTCTCTGGGATTCCTTGGTATCACATGCTAGATAAATTTTTTTGCTGACTGAGGAGTCATAGAGAGCATCTTACAAAGTCAGATGAGCAGAAAATTTATCCATGCTATTTACATCTTGGCAGCACAGATTTATTTTTATGAAAAAGGATCTACCCTTTCCCACCTCCTCCTGCAAAGTTAACACCGTGGTTTAATGCTCCCATCACAAAATAACATGACTTTGATAGCATGACTTCGTGGCCTCAGCAGCCAGTCCAAAATATCAACGTTTTGCAGGTTCTTGCTGTCAGGAAATGAAACATTTGGATGATGAAGGTCTTTGGACATACTCCTGTAACTACAGTGGTTTGCATCACAGTCCTGCTGTTTTAGAGGCAGGAGGAAGTGAACAGTCAGAGCTTATCTGCTCACCTGCTCCTGCCATTCGGTTGTGCACCGGCTCACAGTGCACTCCCTCCCTCTTCCCTTTCACTTTTTCTGGAGACAGTTTTTGCTATTTCTTTAGACACATTTATTGTACCAAGGGTTTGTACTTGATCAGTTCCCTGGAGTTTTCCTTACTTCCCTCTTCTTGAGCTGTTCCTTTTAATTACATGGGTGTACCTGTCCTCTAAGAAAAGCTTTTCTAATTAAAAAAACCTTCAAAATTCCTCAACTCCTTTGCATTTTCTCCCACTCTGGATGACAATGTGTGCTTGCCTTCCTGGTTTGGGGATTGCATCATTGCCAAAGCTCCCTGCTTTCACAAGAAGATTTAGGGATCCTCTCAAGCAAATAATTAACTGATTACACAAAATTTCAGTAGATTTAACACTCAAACTGTGATAGTATTTTCCATTTTAAATTTCCAAAGGATTTAGCCAGGCTAAATAGGTTTCTAATCCCTGTGTCTTTCATGAACCTAAATTGGGTACAATGTATATTTGTATGGGGAATTAATGAAACAAAAGAGCCAGCAATTGTATTCTGTTCAAAGCACAGAAGGAATAATACCCGCTTAATGGGACTTTTAAAATTTCTACACAGGCATATTTTAGAAATAAAAAAAAAAACTAACCAACAAAACCCAAAACACTATTATTGAAGTTCTCTACAGAAAAAAAAGATATGCATTAAATTTTCAAAATTTAATAAGATCAAATAAATTTATAAAGAAACACATATTTTATCACCAGAAGGTTATATACCTTTTGTCCTTTTGAAAAACAACAAAAATTGCATTATTGTTGTTGTTAGTAGTAGTAGTAGTAGTAGTAGTAAGAAATTTATTCAGAAAGAAAAATTCTTGTTTGGGTGAAAAAACTGGAAAAAGCTTCACAATGAAAACCCACTAATCCCATATACATTTTAAAAGAAATAATGTGAACATAAATGCATTACTAGTTACAGCAGACTTCCCAGGACAAACCATTTTTAGGGCCAAATTTAACCCTATTATGAACCATGGAAATTAACAAACAAAACTAAAAATAAATGTGGAAGTTGCTTCTGTTTTGCATTTTTTTAGCAGTGAGACAAGTGCCATGAATTCATACCTGGCTGTCATTCAGCGATGCAGAAAGACTGGAAGTATTGAATTTTATTTTTACCTGTATTTTGTAATGAGGGGGAAAACACTCTATTTTTAGTCATAATTTCTCCCACAGCACCACCTTTTTTTTCTTATTTTAGACAGGACTTACGTTTCCCAGGACCTCTGTCCAGGTGTCTGCAGGACACTTCAGACCAGGAGTTCAAACATGCTGCAGACTGTGCGGTGACCAGCTGAATGAACTCACACCTCCCACAGAGCCAGTACCTTTAAAAGTACAAATGGAACTTCTGACAATTCAGTGTCTCAGACCATGCAGTTTCTTCAACATTTGCGAGCCTGAGTCTGTAAAAGCATCTTTTCAGAGTTGACCTTTTCCCAGCTATTTTCCCAGCTTCTCTGACACTGTGTGAAATAAAACATTTCCTTCTAGATTCTGCAGCCCCTGGATCAGAGAGGGATTATAGAGCACACAGCTCCTCTCAGGACACGGATCTGCTTGGTGCTGATGCGCCAACACAAGCTGTGATAACTTGGGGGTTTAGGAGCAGTGATTCCCCGGTTCAATTTGCAGTGTGCTGGTCAAGATGACAGTTGTCATGACATGTCACAGGACTTCCCCTGGTGACACACTGATTTCAGGCAGCAACAGGGACCCAGGGGTAGAGCTTTGTGATTCAGTCCCATAATGAAGACAAAATAAATAGCTTTTTTGAGCAGGGATTCAGCTTTGTTCTAGCTTCAAACAGAGGCAGGCTTTGCAGTGCCACCTGCCTTCCTGTACTTGTGGCTGCCCACTGTTGCCTATGATTAAGATACCGCTGGACCTTTGAACCTGTCAGCACAGGACAGCAGTGTTGAAAACGTAGGGTGCCTCTGTTGAATGGCAATGACTAGATACCTGCCAGCTGCAGTGCTTCCTTACAAACTCTACCTTTTCTCATAATCTGTATTTAATAAATTAATTTTGCTTTACTTTCTCCCTCTCATAGGAAAATATGTCATGTGAGTTATATACGATAGAATTTCCACTGTCTTCAGAAAAGGTACTTTAAAATGTGTAAGTCAAGGACTTTTGTCCCGAGAAGAGGCTTCTGCCATTGAATTGCTGACGAAACACTTGCTTTCACCAGGAAACAGCTGTTAAATACAGATCTGTCTCACGAGTAGTAAAATAAATGATAATTTGCTAGGCAGCAGGAGGATATTGGACACCAGGATTCATGGGCCTACCCTGGGCATGGGAGGCAAGTACGGTATAAAACTTACAGACAATACTGAGAACATGACACTTGATTTGAAATGCAGCAACTGACATCAGCTAAAGCAATTTGCAAGGTGAAAGATCTACGCTGAACCCCCAATGCAGCCTGAACTGTCTTCATCCATAAAGGGACTTTGCAAGAGAAAAAAGCTAATAGGGCCTGTCTGGCGGGCAATTTTGGAGACACAAGATTTTTTGATCAACACGAAAGGCTGCAAAGGGCATGGAAATAAAAGGAGTGATCCATACAGGTATTATCCAGCCAGCACAAACCACTCTCATTACAGCATTCTGGATGGGAACTCTCACTCTGCTGTAATTCTAAAGCACTGCCAGGCTTACTGACAAGTTCATTAGTCAGTCTGTGGTCCCCTGGGCAAAACTCAGACACATGTGCAGGGCTTCGTCATCGAGACAATTTCCTAGCAGTTACAGAGACTTATAAGATCATTTGTTGCAGCTGATGTATTTCTGTGTCTGAATAATGTGAATTCACGCGCTCTATGCTTACATGTTTGCTTTTGATAAGTCCCTTGGAGTCTAGAGTAATGGGATGATGCCCCTTTAGCCAGCCAGTTCTGCTTTCCCATTGCCTTTGTTATGTTTTCCATTCAAAAGCCAAGAGTCTATGGTTGTACATGTGTACAGCCAGGCCCTGTGCTGCTGAACACTGCTAACAGACTTGGGCATTTGGCTCCTGCTGGGCCCAAGGGGTTCACTCTTGTGCTCTTTGAGGGAAAGAAACATTACCAACACTCAACGCATTCCCTGGAGAGAAGCGATAGCCTCTGGAAAAGTACTGAGAGATGCGGCAGGCTGGGGCTGCCTGGGCAGCGAGCCGCATCCGCAGGCCGTGGGGAAAAGCCCTCCCATGAAATGCTAAAATGCTTTAATTGAAAGAAAGGCCTCATGATGCAGTTTAGAAGTAATTTGGCTGCCCTCAAAATGAGCATCCACTCCCCACACTACTGTGCAAAGCCTTAGGAAAAGCAATTGTAGGGAACTGAGTGCCACTTCTGGGCAGAGGTCATAGCACTTTAGGGACCACCTTCTGCCTGAAAGAGATGGTTCAGAGTTTCTTACACATTTTTCATTTTCTTCTCCCCAGAATAATGACTTTGCCAGCTGAGCTTGTTGAACTTTTCAGCCTTTCAAATTACATGGAATTTTCATTAATACTCTTACAAAAAAACATTTTAGCTACAACTTCTAAATTGTATTCAGAAATAACTCAATAAGCTTCCACCTATTGCAGAATGGTTAAGCTGAATCTAGCTAAACCAAAAAGCCTCAAAAAGCCAGAAATTTTTTCTTATTCTTGTTTTCTTATTGTCCTTATTTTTGAACTACCTGTATCTTTAGGGGAAAGGTAAATGTATTGGAAAGGAAGGTCTTATTTTCTCCAAATCAATTATCATAAAGATACAGGATGACTAGATATTGATTTAGTTGAGGAGTTCTAAAGAATTAGTATGTTTATAATCAGCACAAAAGTCCTGATTTTTCAGGAATGCAATTCTTACTCCTACTGCCACTTAGCCATGGGCTAAATTTTACTTCTAATCAGTTTTACCCGTTAACCACCATAGGCCTAAAATACATGCTTAACTATTCAACTGACAGGCAGTTTGGACTGGAACTGCACACAGCCTTTCCCTTGTCCTAAGAGACTGATATTAAATACTCTAATCTGAGAAAAAATAAATTGCACATAATTTCTTCAGTTGAGCTTCCTACTCACATCAAATTCTCAAATATTTGCAGTATCTAAAAACAGGGATCAGAGAAAGACAATTTAGCTGGTGATGAAAGTGCAGCAAGTGAAAGAAAGGCTGTTCCAGAGATGAAGACAGAAAACATCAGCTGTGTTTCTTCAGTATCACTGATTTTGAGCCCTGGATAAAGGTATCTTTAGCCCCTTTCTTGAATTTTCTACTGGTAGAGTTCACTACTAAGTAAACAATGTGTGTAACTTCTTGTAATTATGTTGTTTTTCTATATGACCTTAGGAATCATATATCTCACCTCTGCAAGCTGTGTCCTACACTGCTAAAAGAAACAGGCTATGTCTTGTCAAGGCTTCTCATTCTAATAGCCACACTTACTGTGTCCAGGATTTCATCCTGAGCAGCAGTGGTGACAATCGCTGTCTGTCTTTCATCTGCCAACAAACAGCTTTTAGGCTGCTTTCTGAAGTGAAAACACAACCATACCTATGCAATTGCACTCGGCATGTTAATTTGTTTATTCTCTCCATGCATCTAGCATTCCTAACTTCTGAACTCTGGCTGATTTCAGCTAAATTACCAGAGGAACACTCACTTGAAATATTTTAAGCTCATTTAAACTGCTGTTGATAGTCTTGAAGAGAAATGTATTGTTAGTACCCAGAAAGGAGAGAAACGTGAAGGGTGTAATTTCTAAAGAGGAAAAGTCAATTGACCTTCACACCTTTAGAAACCAATCCAGAAAATTTTATGGGTAACCAGACCGCCTTTGATCTGCCACTCACAGGAAGATTTGCTGAAGGCAGACTCAACTTTGCTCACCCGTGGAAGTATGGAAAGAGTCTCCAAACAATGCAGCTTCTCCAGCTCTCTCTTTGCCCCTTACATTTACATCCCTACTCTGTTGTGCACATACAGCAGCACTCTCAAATCGCTGATTAATGTAGCCAGGCTAAAGATGAGTTTCCCTGTGGCAACTGCCTCACTTCCTACCTTTTCTGTCCTTGCAGGCTATGATTTCAAACTACCTGTGCATATCTTGCTTCTTTAGCTTTCCTCCATGGCTAATGGCTTCCAGAAAGGCTGTCTCTTTTCTAGTTAATTTAGGCTTTTTTGAGCAGCTGTAGGCAGGAACTCTGGCTCTCTCTGAAGCTGCCAAAGGCCCTTGGCCATACTTTTCTGCTGTTTTTCCTCAGATCTAAATGTTATCAGTGAGGAACAGATTTTACTGGAGAGTATGTTTCTCAGGGAAATGCCCTGACTTCCCAACACATGCCAACTGACAGTTTGCCAAAACCATACCCTAAGGCAAGAATTAAATGTAGGCAAATGTAAGTGCCCCGAGAAATTCAGGCCAGAAACAGAGAGGACACAGCAAGCAGACAAGAAAACATTTGATGTCAGCAAGAAAAAGATCTCTAAGTGATGGGAAGTGTTTCCATTTTAATGGAAATTTGCTTTATGTGCAGATGTAAATCCCAAAGAAGAGATTTACTCCTCCCTTGGCTGATGTAAATACAGCCTTTCTGTCAGCAGTTCTGCTCACCTGAGTTTAAAACCCTTCCAGGATAGTTTGGCTTTACAGGAGCAAAGAAAACAGTCTCAAGACCAGGAATGATAGGGCATTTGGGATCCTTCAACTCTAACCTACACTCAGAACTTCTCTGTACCCTAAAGACATCCTCATGTGTAACTATTCTGCCCTCCTGCCATTGCCAGTATGATCGTTCATACATTTATCCCTGTTATTAGATGATTACTATCTGGTATCTTAACAGGAACATCATTAATTCCCAGAAACTGTAAAAATAGCCCTCTGACCCTGGATCCTCTTGAAATCTTTCACCTGTTTGTTGTATTTTTAGGTAAAACATACAGTTATCCATTTTATTTTTATGTGAGAAAATACACGTCTTTGTTACAGTTTAATAATTAGCCATCTCTTCAACTAAAATTTTAGAAGCATTAAATGTTTGACAACAGTCAAAAATACAGCAACCATGTACATTTTATCAGCTTTTGCCCACCCCTTTTGTAAAGTGGCGTAGAATTCAAACTTCTTGTAGCTTTCACGTACAAGCTCAGTGTCTTAGCCCTGCAGTGATTTTACCTGCTGCACTTCACAAAGAAGGAAACTTCTTTGCTTTGTTTCAGATGTGGTATTCAGAAATCCCTTGGCATCAAGCCTGTGGACAGTTCCTCCACTGTTCCAGGAGAGCTCTGTGACCTGGGTACATGTTTTTGAAGCTTAATAGATCAGCATGTCAGAACCCAAGCTTCCTCTTAAACTCAAACACATTTCTTTCCTGCCAAGGTCCTTTTAAAGGCACAGTGTCCCCATCAGGGTCATCTTTTCTCCTGCTCTTGAAAAATCTATGAAGCATGCCCCATCAGTGATATCTTTCAGCCTCTCTCCTTTCTAGATAAAAGGAAGTCTTGGACACAGTATTCCACTGACTTTCTTCAATTTTTCAGCTGCCTCAGTGGTGTTTAAAGCCTGTATCTCAACATTCCCTGTTCCCCGAATTAAGGGTTGCCATACTATCTTCCGAAGCAGCAAGTAGGGAAACATAAGACCTTTGTCAGCTCTGGACTGGGAGTAAAGGATATTGTCTAGAGCAACTGAAGAATGTCTAATTATGCATTTTTCTGTCTCCCTGCACTACATGTAC
The DNA here is from genome assembly GCA_013397725.1 of Rhagologus leucostigma. Lineage (NCBI taxonomy): Eukaryota > Metazoa > Chordata > Aves > Passeriformes > Rhagologus > Rhagologus leucostigma. The sequence goes on from VZTD01003250.1 coordinate 1,158,762, forward strand.
CTTTTCCTTTGGTCAAGTATTTATCCGCAATCTTCTTGAATCCTTTCTGACAGTACTAACAAATAGCATCTCAGGGAGGTTTTCCTTTCTCTTTCCCAAATTTTTATGTGTTCTCTGCTCCATAGCTCTTCTAGCCCTATCCACAGTTCCTATCCCAATGTTCTCTTCCCCATAATTCCCATCCCCTAACCAAGCCCACAATCAGTAGCCAGCAGGGCTGTCTCCCAAGGACAGTTTTCATTTTCCTCAACCCACCACCACCACCTAGTACCATCCTGTTTGTCTTCAAGGACAGGGATTTCTCTCAAAATAAGTATTTCTGGTAATTCTCTCTGTTCTCTTCACTGGACTGGATACTTAACTGAGGTAGGAATTCCCTCTGTGTGCAGCCAGGTTATACCATTAGCTTGTGACAAGTCTTTCACTTAGCACTCAGCTCCACAACTCACCTTGCTATAAGCCCACAAGTATTGCTCCTTTTTTCATCACTCCAAAAGTTCAAAAACACCCAGTCTAGCAGATGGACCTGTGTGTTGACACCAGTGAGCTGATCCTTGACCACCCTGCCACCAAAGCAACCATTCTGCCATTATTAGCATTAAGCGGTGAGGAGGCACCCCTGGTTAAATACTGAAAAACTAATATTGGGCTTTCAGAAACCATTCCTTAACAATATTTCACAACCCTCCAGAAAAATCTCATTAGCAGCAGTAGAAACCCTGGAGCTGTGCAGAACACATCCAGCATGTGTCGAAGGAGACCATTAGTTTGCCTCCTGATGAAAGAGGCCCGTGAGTCACAGTGTAGGAGTCACTTGGGGGCCAGCAGAGATTTTGAGAATAGTGAGAAAGGACATCTAAGAATCTAAGTGGAAACCCAGCAGCAACAGAAAAGTCACAAAAGGGGTAGCTGTAGACATTCTGAATGAAGAACAAACAAGCAGAGTGTCAGGTTTAATATTTTTCAGCTTTCGAGGCAGAATGCCAGTTTAAGTTAATTTGGAGGAAATATCAGCATGCAGTACAAAATGATCTCTGCTACATGATATCTCTTTAAAGAGAAGAGTTCAGCACCTTTGGTATGAACTTTGCCAGAACTTGTTCAAAGTTATTCTTTCTCCTTGGCAAAAGCAATGATGTTACTTTTCCAGTGAGTAAAGTTCAAGCAGGAATTATTCTGCCCTTATCCCCTCAGTGCAAAACTAAAACATCGAAATGAACAGATGTCAAAATACCTTCGGGATGTTGTAAATACTTTTAAAATTCTTGTGTTTCAGATTATATCCAACTAATGTAGCTAGAGATGCTGCACCAAAATCACACTTGAAATTTTGACCTAGGTGTCTTTTACATTTACATTCCTCGGTCACCCTTATTTTTAATGATGCTCAGGAACATCTAAGAGATTCAGCTGCTTGCATCTCTCCATTCTCACCCTCTACTTCTCTGTCAGAATCAGCCTTCATCTTTTTCAGGAAAGCAATTCTTGCAAAGTGCCAGGTATGCTCAGCTGACATTTAACTGAACAGAAATAGGGGCTGCTCGGTCTCCTGAAATAACTGCATAGATCTTTTTAGGACTTTCCAGATATACTGATCTATGATGGACTAATTGGAATTGGGACAAAAGCCTTACATTGATTTGGCTTGAGCTAAGCAGGAACAAGAACAAAATTCTTCAGAGATGATGGCTATCCTGAGGGTCCTTGCTTCTTATTCTTCTGTAAGACACACTTCTCCTGGTATTTGGGTTTTGTTGCTGTTGGGTTTTTTTTGGTTTTTGGTTTTTTTTAATTTGGGGGTTTTTGGGTTAGTGGGTTTTTTTTTGTTTGGTTGGGTTTTTTGTGGTGGTGCTGGGGTTTTTTGTTGGTTTTGGTTTTGGTTCTGGTTCTGGTTCTGTTTGGTTTGGTTTATTTGTTTTTTTACATAAAAGCTGCCTTGTCCCCAGTCAAAAGAGTGACATTAAAGCTGAATATTGCACTGCCCAGTTTCAAGATTTTGTAAGTCTCATACTCTGGTTTCTTGTCATCTTAGCTAGTTTTCAAACAAGAGAAGAAAAAAAAATACACTTATGAAATCTAAATGCCAGAAAGGCAAGTAAGAGGAAACCTCACCTTATTTTGGTCCCAAAATTCAGCCGCAAGATATCCAAAGAGGATTTAGGACTGGTGACATCTGCTGACTTTCCCTAGCTGTTTCCTTGCGGAGTCTGTCTCCTGTAAGTGCGACACAGATTCATAGAAGTTATCCTTGGTCATTTATATAATGGTGTTCACCTCCCAGACTTGCCTGTTTGCAGATGCAGAAAGCAAAAGAAGAGGATATGCCTAACAGCAGCAGAATGTTAAATAAATTACAGGTATCTTAGACAGTCCATGCCCTCTTCATCTGAAGAGGAGAGCATAGGATACAAACCTGGTGCATACCTTCTCCTGTTTTGAAAGTCCAAAGAAGGGCCTTAAACCTGTGAACAGTAATTAAACATTTTCTGATCCCAGACGCATCTCTGTCTATGCCTGGTGACAAATATTCCTTACCCTAGCATGATTTTGCACGTCACGAGATTGTTGCGAACATCAGCAGAGCTCTCCATTTCATGGACAGACTGAAGCCTAGACCTCTTTTATTCTCCACTATGCCATAGAATCATAGAAGTGTTAAGATTGGAAAAGACCTCCAAGATCATTAAGTCCAACCATTTATCTAACACTGCTATCTTCACCACTAAACTATGTCCCCAGGTGCTACAACTAGACATTTTTTGAAAATTTCCAAGAAATGGTGATTCCATCACATCTCTGAGCAGTCTGTTTCAATACTTGACCAGCCTTTCAGTGAAGGAATTTTTCCTAATATCCAGCTAAGTCTCCCCAGTGCAACATTAGGCCATTTTCTCATCCTGTCACTTGTTACCTGGAGAAGGTATCATCTACTGATTTAGCATGAGTGGGTCAGACTGCCCTGAATGCTATGAGCATAGCTATGCACTTAGCAGGCTGTCAAAGGAACAAAGAGAAGACAGAGTAAATCATAATCTCTGCATTTACCAGGGTTTTTAGATGCTTTGAAGGGTGTACAATGGCACATTATATCAATTCTGGAAGACACTTTTCCCACACAGAATAAGGAGCAACTATTACTGCAATCTCCATGATCACTGGTGCTTTCTCCACAAACTCTTTCTATCTCTCTCCTTGTCACCCAATTTAGATTTCCAGGGTAAAGCTGATGTCAGGATCATTCCACCTGATTTATCACCTTGGTCTGATAAAACCCTAAAAAAGGATGGCAGCAAGCTAAAGCAGAGAAAGAAAGTAGCCAGCATCAGACTATGAGATGTAATTTTTCCTGCCCACATAGCATGTGCCTGAGGGAAAGCTGAGAATAATGAGCATGGCAGTCTTGTTTTAAGGGTTTGTTACTTCTTTAAACAGAAATTAGAAGGCAAAACAGATCTTTGTTAAATGTTGAATGTTGTGCATCCCTCTGCATTCATGTTTCAGAACATCTGGAATATCCTGTGGGAGCTTTTGTAGCTCCCTTGTGAGTGGGACAGAAAGGAAAGAGAAAAGAAAGCCACAGAAAACACAGTGCTGCAGGAATTAGATGCCAGCTGCTCATAGAAGAACCACAGCATCAAGACTCAGAAGAACAGGACAGAGATACTTCTTTTTCTGGATCACCTGGGAGGTGCCTATCAAATCAAGCATCTCTGTCTCACCAGGTCTGGAATTTGTCCATGCTCCATCCTCTCCTCGATGAAGTATCACAAAATCAGGTGCTTCTCACTATGCATGGCATTCTGAATCAAGGACACATTCACAAGGATGGTACCACTAAACTATGAACGGAAAAGTTACAAGACCTCTTCAAAACGAAGCTTCCCGTGTTGTTACTTCTTGCACACCATTTCATGTGAAATTGAATTAGTGAATGTATACAAAATCTTTGGCAAACTTCCTCCATGTGGCTTCTGTGTAAATAAATACTTGTTTTGTGCAGACAAGGGAAAATACATAAATGCTGAATATGTAGGGATTTGCATAAGACAAAGAGAGAATGCAGTGCAAGTAGATGTGAGCATCTGAGTCCATGAGTTCCGTGCAGTTACAGATTGTTGCAACAGAGGGGAAAAAACATGGATAGGACCAAATAGTGACTAATGAGGGGACAGCCTGTCCAACAGCATGAGACAGAGCTTGACACTGAGAAGAAGAGGCATGTTACCACAGCTAAAGGTGGAAAGCAAATCATTCTGATGTGAAAGGAAGAGAGAGCACAGAGACAGAACATTACATAGCTCTGCAGAGGTTTGTAGAGTCTGAGACCATCCCTATAAGTGTTCAAAACATGTGTATGGGTCACTAAGAGATATGGTTTAGTGGTAGCCTTGGCAGTGATCAGGTAATGATTGGAATCAATGATCTTAGGTTTTCCAACCTAAACAATTCCATGATGCTTTGATTCTGTGAAGTGGCAGTGCCATTAAGGGAATGTCCTGTTTGTTAAAAGAAAGTGGAGTCTGGGTCCATTTGCATGACACATCGTCTTCTGCTGCCTTATAGAGTTTAGGATAGCTGTCTCCAATACAAAACTTCAGAGTACAGAAAGATTTTTCTTTAGATAAAAGATCAGACTAAAAAGAAAAAAAGAAAAAAAATGGAAATTCATAGAAACAGTGTGAAACAAGTTTAGAAATATTTCACTAGACACACAGGAGGTCAGTGGCACACATTTAAGCAGACAAGGGGAAAAAAGTGTACATGAATGGTAAGGTATATGAATATATATATAAACATCTTCCAAAAACTAGACCAGACAAGGCTGGCATAATCAATGAATGGAAATTATAGTCAGCACCAGAAAGCATTGTGATCTAAGTATTACTTACATGCAGTTCTGAAAACAACCCTACCTAAGTACATGCTTAAGAGTTTCAGCAAAACGAGATTAAAACATTGCCATTGTCCAAAGAGACTCTCTAATTAGAACTGGACTCCCAGGATAGCACATAAGCATGAAAAATTCTCTACCTTTTCTTTTTGATCACATTTCTTTAAAAAAAAAATACTCAGAAGAGTTTCATTTACATGTCACAGACAGCTTGATCTATATTCAGAAAGAACACCATGTCCTCTTTAGATGTCAAAACAATTTTATCTCTTAACCTGAGTTTGGAGTCAGACATCAAGGATGCAATGCATGTGGCTCCCATTAAAGTGTTAATCTGTAACACCTGCACTTCACAGAAGTTCTATACCTTAAAAAAACTAAAACTTTTCTTTCCTATTCCACTGCTGTTCACTGCTTATTTGCAAATTGTTTTTCTAACTTGACTTCCAACTTTGGAAAAAAAATGCAATTTACACTTGCTACCTCAGAAGCTTAATTCAGTTTCCTGTTCCGTCACAGATTCCCTGTGTGTCTTTAAGGAAGCCACACAGGTTGCGATTTAAGAGATAGATTGGAGGTTTGCTTCCCTTTAAAATACTTTGTAGTTCTGGCCATAGTCTCTGCGACTATCCATAATATGTACACAATGATACAGACATACAATCCCCTTGGAAATATCTTGTAGTGGATTAAGAGTTTTCTGCCTATCAGCTATCCATTATGGGCCTGTGCCTGTCTTTGTAGCCAACCTGCATTAGGAGGTTGTATGAGTGTTTATAGCCTGCTTCAGTACAAAGTCAGCTAGTTTAGCCTGAATTGTAACTGAAGGCAGTGTGGGCTATTGGCACAGCTCAGGGAGCTGAGGGACAAATAACTCCTGGAAGACAGTCAAATCAATAATAAACAGTAGAAAAAAGGGATAGGGCAAAGAATAACTTGATCAGCTACACTTCTGCTTCAATACAGAGGACATCCCTGCCTTTAGACATAGTCATGACCCTCAGTACCAGGCAGACAAAAGCAGGATGAGGGTAGACAGGTTAGGATTATGGTACACCAAAAAAAAGTACAAGCCAGTTTGTCTGAAGACAGAGAATACATAGACAGCAGTACCAAGAAGAGACACAGTCAGAAGTCTGTGTGTGTGCATGTGTAGTGGTTTAACACCAGCAGGAAATTAAATTCAAAATAAGCCACTTTGCTACCCATCCTGCTTCTGGTAAGGGAGGGACAAAAGCAGAGACTATGGGTTGAGATAATAATTTACTGAAAGCACAAAGCAATGGAATAAGAAATGCACAATAACAACCGCAATATTAATAACAAAAGTGTACAGAAAGAGAATATGTTTTACCCACCAAAAGGTATTCACTGCCAGGAACAAAAACAAAATGGCGGACGCTCCCCACAGGTCACATCCACTGGCTTCCCCAGACAGAGGTAAGATGGCGGCTGCTCCCACACGCCACACCACATGGCTGTCGGGAACAAAGACAAGATGGTGAGGGACTCCCGCAGGCAGTGTCTCCCACCCCAGCCCAAAACAATGAAGACCAGTGACAAACAAACCCCTTGGAAGGTAGGTTGTCTGAGCTGGGTCGCCTTGCCGCCCCCGCTCCGCTGGGCTCAGTTCCCCTCAGGTGCCTGCGCCGCCATTTTAACCCCTTGCTGCACTGTGGGGGGAAAAGTCCCAAATTACTGGGGAAAAAATCACTTCTACCCAGACTTGGAAAAACAAGGATTATGTCTGAGATCTTCCTTGAATTATAAGCAGCTGACTCTCTTCCCAGGCTGCTCCGAAGTATTTGGTAGGTATGTGAGACTGGTAGATGGTGAAAAACACCTTTTGTGGGATTTTGTATCAACATATTAATTTTCAATCAAAGCAGAAACTGTTGCCTGAAATCAAAAGAAAAACTTTCCAAATAATATTAAAGTGGTAACATGAAGAGCAGTTCTTTAATGAAAGCTTTCAGGTGCACAAAAATAGCTAAGTGCATGAGTGGTATAGGATTTCTGCAACTTTTACAAGGTTAGTTAATCAGTCTATCTAGCAGGTACATCCAATAGGAGAGCAGTAGCCCTGGTGACCCACCCTTGGGCCTGCCCCTTGGAGTGTCTCCAGGGAGTTCTTTGCTTTATATCTTGTTTTGTCGCTCAAATGCTGGTGCAAAACAAGATGTCCTTGTTAAAAATTCTCTTCTTGAAAATAAGACTAAACAGAATTTGAAGAGTGTGACATAATGTGTTAGAAAGGGTTAGCTATGGTTCTAAAGTGTGAAAAAGGGTGAGAAGGTGGAAAAAGGGTAAGAAAGTGCTAGAAACTATAAAACTACATATTAAAAATCTACAGAGCTAAAAATATATGAAAAAACTAAAAACCTTTAGGCATCACAAGTCCTCCAGACATGAAGTCCATGTTAGAAAACAACCGATACTTTTTTATTCTAAAATATTCTGCCCTAAATATTTGGATGCTAAGAACTCAATTTTGGGTTTATCTGAGATGCCTCTTACAACACTGGCATTTTAGATTGTCCTTTCCCTCATCTCCAAAAGATAAGTTATGTTTGCGTCACAGAATTACAAAAATTGTCCTGTTTCTGCTGACAAACCTAACCTCCAATGAACCCTCATATTAGTAAGCTGTGTTTTCTTTAGTGAGGTCCTCACACCGAGCATGGAGACTGCTTATGAAAAGTGCTTTTAATGAGGTCAGTATTACCACTCAGCATTTGGTTGACCCTGTGGAAAGGTAAGAATGAGCTCTAGTGCTGCAATGTTAGCAGATCTAGTGCAGCAAGTGTTGTAAAAGCTGGTGTCTTACTTTATTCTGCAGCTCCTGGATGTTTGTAACTATTTGGAATTTAATTTGTGTTAAAAAGAAAGCAGCTATGGTAACAACAGAATTAATAATGACTGGTTTTCTGTTTACTTACATCCTGCATCTCTTCATCTTTCTGCCTACCCCTACCACAATTATTTCAGCTACTCCTCTGCCCACCCCCAACTCTCTCCCATGTGACCAAACTTCTGGTTATAACTGTATATTCTTCACCTACTGTGGTTAGTTCAGTCCATGCTGAAGACTCTTATGTTTGTGCTGAAGCTTTTGCATCAGTGACAGTATTAATTTGAGGCTTCCTTTTTTTCTCAGCTGTCAATTTTTGTGAAACTTGTCAGACCTTTGTAACTTCAAGATACTTTGCCCTTTTGCTGATTCTGATAGGATCAGCCAGCTTGGTCAAGAGGGTGAAAGAGCAAAGAGCAAGCAAAGAGACTGATGGACACAGATTTCAGTCACACTTCCTTAAAAAGCCAACCTTTCAACAAGTCATTATGGTCAGCAAAGAATGCTTACATTATCCCTATGGTTTAAAAATTAAGTTGTTAAAAAGGCATCTCAAAACTGTTTCATAATATCTAATAATTCTGTGGACAAGATTCACTACGTATTTCATCTGCAAATCTATATAAGTTATATGTCTTTGTGACCTCCTCTAGCCTTTCAGATAGCTAGCTTTCTGCTGGCACACACCTTTTTTGGAGATATGTGATTGATGTCATACAGTCCCATTCTTGTTAACTTGTTTCAAAATTATTTTCTGAAACCTCAGAAAAAAGAAAGCACCTTTTCCTCTGCTATCCCATAGGCTGTACAGTGTATAAAGGCTACCAGTCTCTGTGCAATGAAAACTGTGCAATGCAATTTTACTCCTCTCAACAGAAGGTACAATAAAATAGGTTTTCCACCATGAAATTACCCTTCTTCTAAGGGTCTTAATCTTTCAAATTTAAAGGTGTTGTCCACAGCTCCCTCTTATATTCAGCGGTGTGCACTGATGTTTAGTTTTGCTCTCCCCACCACTTCCTTTTATGCATTAGTGCTTGCATTTTAAATGAAGAAAACCCTGGGAAATTCCCCTTGGAAAGGCAAGCTGACTTTTCCCAGAGATACAGCTCATGCCGTGTAACTCATTACCCTGACTGCCTCTCACACGCTGGGTGTGCATGTGAGAAGGCGGGGCACAGCAGCTCATCCTGCCCTGGAGAGTGCTCACATCGATGCCAGGGGCTATTTGAACCAGAAACAAAGCATGAAAGTGCTTTATAACCACCCCACTGGGACAGCAGGAATCTGAGACAAAGCACTTTGCTACTAGTGGAAAAAAAACCTCCATCGGTGCTGTCTTCACAACTGCTGGTGCTGCGAACCAGCTTGTAGCTATGCGAGCCCAGCGCCAGGAAAATAGCAAGTCTTAGTGAGGGGTCCTCACCTGCCCGAAGAAAATAGTGACTCTGTCTGTGCCAAGTCCTGCCAGGTACATACCCAGCCAAATCCCAGAAACAGTGGATTTTCCTGTGTCTATGAAATCAGTCAGTCAGAGTCTCATATGTGAACTCTGTCTAACCCCAGCTGCCAGTCCTGTAAATCAAAAAAATACACACTAAAATGACGTGGTTACCTTATAAATCCTGATTTGCTTTTTTCACCTTTTGAGTAATTTTGGGGTCTTGGAGTCTTTGGGGTACACTGACAATGTTTTTTCCAGCTTTTCTCCACAAAACAAAATGATGAGAAATTCTATGTTTGTCAGTAACACTGGAGGGGCTGCCAAGGTTTCTGCTCTGGGTTGGCACAGTGGACAGTTGAGCTTCTCCTGCCATTTATAGGCACAGCCTAATGCCTGACATTTTATGGCAGAGCAAAATCAAGCTATAAACTGCAATGGCTCATGATAAGCTTCATGAGCACTTCATCAGGAATGGGAGGTGTGAAAACATAACCCCAGCAGCAGCCTGAGGGAAAACTTTCCTTGTCATTATCTCTTAGTTCACTAAAATTGGGGGAAATCAAGAAATTGCAAAATTCAAGAGCTTGTGAGGAGATGAAATAGCTTCAGACAGTTATATGGGTTTAAGATTCAAAATACTCTTTAGATTTGGAATCCCTTACTATACTCATGCTCTCACCTGCCTGATGTCTGAGAACCACCTCCAGCCAGGAATCAGGATAGGATTATTCAGGAAATAGTGTTTGAAGTGTCACACAATTCTAGTGCCTATTGAAGATTTTCCATATGATGTCTATGCATCAATTTTCATCATTCATTTTGACCTGTGTATGTGATAGGTCTGCCTTGAAAGATTCACAAAAAGAGAGGTAAAGGTTATGCTGACCAAAAGAACATCAGAAATCAGAAGAGGGAAGGAGAGTCAGTGACCTTTCCAAAGTATTACTGAAAAAATAAAAGAAAATTAGAAAGAATATTTTTTCTGAAAAGCTGGTAATGGGCATGTTACTCTTTGATTTTTGTGTTCTGTCAATATGTCTCAGTCTGAGCCATGGGGTTTCACAGGTAAAATCCAGATCTGGTGAAGCTGGGGTTTTCAGACATAACAGATTCTTGTGCAAGTTGAGTATAGTGAAGTCCAGAAGATTTAGCATCTTCCTTAGGTTTTAAAGGCCTATTAAGATTTACACATACTGCAAATGGCATCTACTATGCAGTGCCTGGCACTGGTTTTTTAATAAATGAAGTATGACCTGGCAATCTATAAGAAGATAACATTCATCTCTGAGGACAGAAAGATGGGAAGATGCTGCAGGAGGTTTCCACTGTTCTTTTCATGTGAATGCTGTCTTTTTCCACATTCAGCAAAGACCTATGTGATGTATTTTCTTTTCAAGCTCAGACTTCAGAGGTAATTAGGAAAACACTGCTTTTTTCTGTAGTCTATAGGATACATTTTTATTTTTATTGTGCTACTCTGTACCATCACTTGATACTGACGCCACAGCTGTCTCAGTCTTCTTTACTTCATATGCTAAGGACAGGTCTGACAGCAACTTAACTGGAGTTAAGCAAGTACTTAACTGATCCCTCAGGAATCAGTTCTTTTAATGTTAAAGAAGAGTAAAAAAAGATGAATAATAATGATTTGAAGTTCCTCTGTTTCTCAGAGCCCTTCTAGAAATGCTTAAGATAGGCTTGATTTTTTTTCCTGAGAAACTTCAAACCACCAGGCATAAATTAGCACATGAGTAAATCCTCACAGAACTAGAATCTAAGTAGGTTGCACAGTGGAGAAATATTTTGTAGCAATTTAGACATGTTTCATAAAATGTAATCAGTGATTATCTAGTATTCCTTTGTGGCTTTCCTGCAACTGCTATTAGAATCTTTTGAACACAACAGAACCTGAGATAAGAGGTAAAAAAAAAATTCAGATTGAAAGATGACAATGAAAACTGAACAGGCAAATGCAATCTACCTGAGACAATGAGGCCAGATTTCTTGCTGATAATAATTCTGCATAGGAAAAAACGTATGTGAGGGAACTGCAGCAGGGCAGAGCTATTAGCAGAAGTGCAGCTGTCTCATGTTCAAAGCAGTCACTGGGGTGATAGCTTCCAGTAACTGTCTAGGCATTCTCAAAGGAAATAGAGCATGTAGATCCAAGATCAAGGCTGAGCAATGAGAGTTTCCCTGATGAAGGTCAAAAGCTGCATTACCATTACCTGGTATTTTACAGAAGAACATTTTATCTTGCAGATGAGCAAAGGAATGACTGCTACTCTTGCTGCCAGAGACAGTTTTGTGTACTGTGGAAACAATCTCCTCATCCCTTGAAGACAAGAGGAGTTTTATAGTTCAGGCCGGGAACGCGGGGCCTGTTGTTAAAGCATTCCAGAGCCTGCTTGCATTTTTGTTCAGCAGACCTACACAGAACACAAAAAAAGTTATTCCAAACAAATAAATTGAGACGATTATTATTATTAATAGTATTAATAGTGGCATTAATATCATAATCAATGATACTATAAATATCCAATGTATCTTTTGCGAATACCTTATAAGCACTTGTACTAGAAGAAATGTTGCTGAAAACTAACGTATTTGCACTGTCTTTAGTATTCTTAGCAGTGTAAACTTCAAGCAAGTACCAGGAATTCAAGAGTAAATTTTCAATAGGCAGAATCATAATGTGTGTCCAATTTAAGATGCTTCAAAGGGCCCAATTTTCCAGATGACCAGTGCTCTGGTCGTCCTCAGAAATGCTTTAAGATGTGTTACTTCTGAAAATACAATCCCAGATTCCAAGAGTTAGGCTTGTTTATTTGGGGATTAGAAACTATTTTAAAAGCATTTGAATTTCTCAAGTCTCAATAGCTACAGTTTAAGGCCTGTTTTACATTAATATTTCAACATCTTAGTAAGCTGCGTAGTCCACAAATTTCTTGGTTCACAAAGTCTTCAAGTAAATGTGGGATGCTTCTTCCCCTAACTGAACCCAAGAGATCATCCTAGAAAAAAGAACCTTCCAGTTTCTCTGTATAATTCATATGTGACTTCAAGAGTGCATTTCACAGATGCAAATAAAAACAAAGATGTCTTTTCAGCTTCACAAACATCAATGCACATATTTGTTTTGTCTCCTTTCCTTCCTTCCTCCTTCCCTTCCTCCCTTCTTCCCTTCATTCCTCTCTCCCTTTCTCTTTTCCCTCTCATTTTTCAAGATCCCCTCTCAGTTGAAAAGTTGCTTTGTACTCTCTGAAATAATGATTTTTTTTTTTAAGCAAAATACCAAGACCCTCAGGAATCTCTTAATGAATGAGACTTGAAACAGTATTTTGTCAAGCTAATTGCATGCTGTAAAAGATTCCAGGTTAAATCTGAAAATATATGTGGCTCGAGGTTGCAGTGTTATGGATGAAACACTAAGAATGTCCTTCTTCATTATTACCTGGCTTATTTCTTTGAGCAAATAATAATAGTCTAATCATTGCCCTTGGATATACACTTGCAAGTCACTCTGAAGACAACAGGATTTTTGCTTTCATGTCCCCGGGCAAGGTTTTGCCCTATATTTCCAGTGGTAACGAGTATTTTAAGCTCATTTGTAATTAATAGTTCACCAAGAGTTCTTTTTTTTTTTTCTTTCTTGTGGATGAACTGGTTAAAATGCCTAAAGTAATAGTGGAATATGTAATTCTGGCTGGCAGAAAGGCCAGTGTAGCAAAAGTGACAGGCTTTGGTCCCATTTCTTATTCATAATGAGCGTGACTACATGCTGTTCATACATCCTTAGCTGTATGGCATGGGGCTAGTATGGTGATATCTTGTTGGGATTTAGTTTGTTCCTTGAGTGTGTAACAAAACCGAAAGATTTAAATTGCGTGTAATGAATCTGGGCAACTTTTTCTCGCTGGGCAATTCAAGCTATAATTTCATCATAATAAGAGATTGAAAACCCCTTTTATCCACGGCATTACTTATCTATCTTTGTAGTGTTTCCCACAGTGCATGTGCTGAGGTTTCGATCAGCTTAATTTTAAATGTCCCAGGTAATAGGACATCAAGACTTCCCCTCTGTCATAACTGTTCTGTAAAAAATCCCAGTGTCAGGAACTTGCTTATTTATAAAATAATGCATTTTTTAAATTTCCATCATTTAACAATGTACAGTCCTATTGCCTGTGTGGGTACTCTTCAAGTGCTTTTAGACTGTAACTGTACCAGAACCTACCCCCAAGCACGGTTTTGTATCCCATTTGAGGGCCCACCCTTGCCCATGGCCCATCCCTGGTCCCTGGTTGATGCCAAATGCCTGGGGCTGGGGCTGTCCCCAGTGTCCTGCTGGCTGGAGCTGTGGCATGGCCCCTGGCAGCCAGGACCTGTCCTGCCTTGTGGCTGTGCTATCCACAGGGTCTCACAGGTAAAATCCATCTCTGGATGTGCTTGTCCTGTTATTGATGCCCCGTGTAAGAGAAGGGGGTCATTGCTATCTTTGCGATGAAGCTCTTACAAGAGTTTGTTGGCCTGTTTCGATCTTCACATGAGGAAATGAGAAGACAACTGCTGTTGAACAGAGTCCTGCTGGGGGTCAAAATTTACAGGAGAAAATCAGAAACCCGGAGTTGTCAACACTCTCAGGAAATGGCAGAACACAGAGAGACCCAGACTGCAGATTCTGCAGCTCGCTCACACTCTTAGCCCAGAGGGACATCTGCTTCTGGTGAGCAGAGCTGCTCCAGGGCAGTGCTGCTCTGGATTTCATGAAGATAATGCAGGAGCAGTTCAATTAGGAGAAGAGATTAATTAGAGAATTGCCGTGTAGTTACACTTCCTGAGGCAGCTGCACTCTCTTTGTGGGGTTACAGACAATCCTTCGCTCTCTAGAGTGGCAGAAAAGATGGGTTTACTTCTCACACCATCTCCAAACAGGCCTTTGTATATCAGGTGTTGATCAGGTGATGAATCAATCCCACTGCGTAAATATTAAACAATAGTAACTAATAGGAAGAGAGTATAACCAAAGCAAGCTGCAGTATTGCCTAGAGGAATAATATCTAGCAGTGGTAATGAGAGGAGAAATTCTGACAAGACCTATCAAACTAGAGAAATTTGCAACACAGTAACAGATTAGATTTATTTTAGACAAGTGCAAGGTAACCAACACTGGAAGAAACAGTTTAAATACTGATATATACCGATGGATTCAGAATAAGCTGTTATTTCTTAGGAAAATAGTTCTAGGCATCATTACAGATCATTCAAAGAAGACATCTGCTGTGCATGAAGAAGTAGCAAATAAGATGTTTGGCTGCATGGAAAAGGACATGCAGACATGACAAAAGACAAAATTATATAAAATGCCATTGTATACAACCTGCTCTACAGCATGTCCTTACTTCGAATACTACATTTACTTTTGGTCAACTCAGTTAAAGAGACTATGAGAGAAACTGAAAAATATTTTGAGAAAGGCAAATGAAACTTATAAGAATCACAGGGGAATATTTCAAATAGGGACGAAACAGAAAAGAACTAGATCCATTAATTCGGTTAGGAGAAAAGTGATAATGTCATGGTTTAACTCCAGCTGGCAACTAAGCCCCACACCACCAGTTGCTCATTTCTTCCCAGGGGAATGGGGGAGAGCAAAAGTGAGGAAACTCTTGGGCTGAGATAAAGACAGCTAAACAGGTAAAGCAAAAGGCATGCACACACATAAGGAAAGCAAAACAAGGAATTCGTTCATCACTTCCCATGGGCAGGCAGGTGTTCAGCCATCCCCAGGAAAGCAGGGCTCCAGCATGCATGACAGTGACTTGAGAAGACAAACACCATCACTCACTCCAAATGCCCTTCTTCTTTCTTCTTCTTTCAGCTTTATAGGCTGAACATGGTGCCATGTGGTATGGAATATCAGCTGTCCTGGTTGTATCCCCTCCTAACTTCCTGTGCACCCCTAGCCTCCTCACTGGTGGGAGAAAGCAGAAAAGGCCTTGACTCTGTATAAGCACTGCTCAGCAGTAACTAAAACGTCTCTGAATTATCAACACTGTTTCCAGTACAAAGCTAAAGCAGAGCCCTGTAACAGCTACTGTGAAGGAAATCATCTATCCCAGCCAACACCATCACAGATAGGAGAGAGCTCTCCAAAATACTATATAGTGTACAAAGAAAGCGAAGCATATAATACTGTCTCCATTTTTCTATAATGTAGGTATACTCAAAGAATGTTCTAAAAGAACACAATGAAATATCATTAGATTGGATATTAGTAAATATTTCTTCACTGAAAAGGTGACCAAGCCTTGGAACAGGCTGCCCAGTGAAGTGATGGAATCACCATCCCAGGAAGCATTCAAAAGATGTGTAGGTGTGGTGCTGAGGGATGTGGTTTAGTGGTGGACTTGGCAGTGCTGGCTTAATCTTTGGACTCAAAGATCTAAAAGATCTTTTCCAACATTAATTATTCTATGATACCATGATCATTCATAAAATAGCCTGCAATGCCCTGGGATGCTGGATGAAATTGCAGCAAGAATATTTAGGTCCTAATTATCCATTAATGATTATGACTGTCATTTACAGGAGGGTCTCGCAACAGCTGCAGGAATTCTCTGGAAGTGCCTTACTATAAATAAGTAAGTCCCTTATCAGAACAGGTGAACAGGCAGATTGGGCTAAAATTTTCTAAGTTCAGATAAGATATCAAGGTTTATAACATCTGTCACTAAGGCATTATTGTTAACAAAATGGAAAGGATGACACCATGACACACAGGATCTTAGAGTTTTGTTAATGTAAAATTTTAGTCTGCGGCACTGAACATCAGCCCCATCTGCTAGACTAACTCCTGGATCTACACAGATACCCCCAAGAAGCCCATAGCACCTCTGCACCTCCATGAACCGTGCTCATTAATCTCTGTGGGACATTCTTCACTGTTTTTTAACCCACAACTGAATTTAGAAAGGTCTTCCTCCTTTGCAAAAACTGGCAGTGAGGCTGAGGACAGAGGGAAATGAATGTCTGGGACCTCACAGAAATATGGAAGATGAAATTAAGGAAGAGACGCATGTGTTGGGAAAGGGACATATTAAAACAAAAATCTTCAAATTAATGATGTAGAGAGAAAAAGGTGAAACATCTGAGAGACAAGAGGGTACAATGAGACAATAGAAAGGGTGAAGATAAAATGGAATAGAAAAAGACTGAAAGGAAAAAGGAGTGGAAGGAAAAATTATAGCACAGATTATTCAGAGTCCACAAAGAATAGGGACTATTAAGGCACATAAATTTGAGGGAAAAGGAAGGTAGGCAAGTACAGAAGGAGCAGAGAAAAGAGGCAAAGGAAAGGAGACATAAAACAAAAAAAATTTAAAAAATTTTTTTAAAAAAGGAAAAATATATGAAAAGACAGCTTGAAATGTGCTACAGAATAAGTAAGAAAGACTGTTTCCATAGAAATAGAAATACCAGCAAAGGTTGTGGAAAGCCCTCTAAATGGCAGAAAGCAGATAGACTGAATTGAGGATGCATGTAAGGTGAAATTTGAGAGAGAAAAACATGTACTGCCAATGCCTTCCAGTGTGGGACAGAGGTTGAACCCTGCTCCAGCAGCCACCTCCAACTCGGAGATTCTTCTGTGTAGGGGCAAAGTGAAAGATACACAGAAACACGATATAATGAATATACCTTAGTGGTATAAATGCTGGACAATCCATAATACGGTGGATCTGAGAGCAAATTCTGCTAACCATCTTAGAAGAAATCGCCTATTTTCTTAGTACTGTTGCCAGTCTCCGAGGAAAATATACATTCTGCAGAAATACTAGAAAAATGGATCTGTCCATTATTTGTGTTCTCCACAAAAATGTAAAGCTAATGCCTTGTAAAAGCAAGTTCTAGTGCACTGCTATCTAGGAAGTAAAATTATTGTAAATTAATTTTAGATAACTTTTAAAATTCTTTAAAAAAGCTATTCAATGTCTAACTATTTTCTGATTTTAGGATATGGCTGCTACTCAAGGTATAGGAGCAAGTTCTATAATTTCACTGACTTCCATTCCTTCCTGACATGTGATTTTACAATGCAGTTCCAAAACTCTGTGTCATCCGCTCTGGCTATTTCATGCTCATAAGGGCCTGAGATCCAAGAACAAGTAAGCCTGATATCTGTTCTTCTACCACTTGCTTCAACAGGCTAGCAGGCTGGCAAGGAAACAAGTAGTAGATCTAAGGAATAGATCTCAAGGAGTAGATCTTGGCATTTTGGCCGTATTCGTAGGAGATGTCACTGGCTTTTGTGACTTTTTTACACTTACTATTATCAGTGTTACCTCCCTTGCATTTTGCTTGCCCATTTAGATAGTTAACAGTTTCATGCAAGGTATTCTACAGCATACAGTGCTTAAAGACATCTGGTCGTGCTTCAGGGCAAGGATAGCAATCTACTAAAGGTAGTTGCTACACTGTCCTTGGCTGTTACTTGCAATCTGCTTAGCTATTCACTACTCTCACTACGCATCCTTGTCCTGGTCCAATAAAAGCACAAACATGAGATGTTCGGGTTTTTTCTATGCATTTAATCAAAAGG
Organism: Rhagologus leucostigma; assembly: GCA_013397725.1. Taxonomy (NCBI): domain Eukaryota; kingdom Metazoa; phylum Chordata; class Aves; order Passeriformes; genus Rhagologus; species Rhagologus leucostigma. The sequence goes on from VZTD01003250.1 coordinate 1,176,547, forward strand.
GGTTTTTTCCTGACCTCCTACTAAGCTTGTGATAGAGATTTATTCTGTAATTAGACTGCAGTTAACAACTTCCTTGAGCTTTTCAGCTTTTTCATTTCTTGCAGGTTCAATGACTGTCAAAACCTCACTTTCTAGAGATTATTTTTTGGTTCCTGAAGAGACTTCAGTCATCTCCATAATCTTTTTTTATTTTGCTTCATTTAAACTTTGCAATTAATTTTCAGACTGGAACAATGACTAAACTTAGGACTGGATGGGGGTGGTAAGGGTTAAGAGACTTTTTTATTTCTATCAGATCTCCTTTCTAATTTTCAGAAGTAGCAACCCTTCTTTGAGTTTGTAGTGTTGATGAAAAGCAGAAAAAAAGATGGAAGAGACAAAAAGATGGAAGGAAGAGTAGGTTTAAAATGCATATTACGAATGAAGTACTATCTATAATTTAATATTACTTAGTCTTTTTGCTCACAAATTTGGAAGAGCAATTCAGTGTAGGCAATTTCTACAGGTCTTTGCCAGTGATGTCAGAGTCAGGATTTTGCTGCTGCTTGTCCGTTTCATCTGGGGCTGCCTTTTACTTCCCTCCTTTTTGTATCCTGAACAGTAGCTCTGCATCCCCCATTCTATCCCCACACCTTGACAGAGCAACATTTAATGGAAATAGAAGTGGTAATGGGATTTACCTTCCCCACGATATTTAATTATCCATGAGATGTACAGCCAGGCTCACCTCCCTGGCCTTTCCCTTGGTTATACCTGACCATCCTGGTTAAACTCTTGGATTCCCATCCTAACAGCTCTGCATTCTGTACTCAGCTTGGAAAGGGATGGATTTCTGTTGCTGCTCCCAGCAGTGGGGTATCTGATGCCCTGTGAGTCTCGAATCATTTTTACCAGTGGCAAGGGAGGCCCAGATCAAAGCAAATCCTCACGGACAATAAATTCATATCCGCTGAATTTAGCAGAGCTGCGTTAGTGCTTATAACTTCCTATCCTTTATCTGCACTCCACTCACAGCATTATAACAACTGTTTTTGTGGCTCATTTTACATATGCTTGTTTATCATTCCTAAGAATAATTTGATTTTATTCTTTGAAGACCATTCTCCTGTGGCATTTTCCCATTCAGATTCACCATTTAGCACTTATGGCTTCAGTTCAGCAAAGCACTTACATGCATGCTGAAGCAAATGCATTTTAAACATGCAGAGACGTACGTTGCTGATACATCATTAGGACTTAATATTTATATGGACACACTGCCTAGCAACCCAGCCCTGTTCCAGGAGTTCTGCTGCTGCTGCTGCGTGTTGTGCTGCCACAAAACAGAAAGACAAACACTGTTCCCAGAAGCTTCCAGACCTGAGCTTTGTATACTCTACGTCCCTTGAATGTGTAATGAATATTAACCTGTGTAACCACTGCATTATGCTGAGGGTTAGATGAGCTAAGGTAGCTCCTGTTTGTTGATAGGAAAATTAAGCAGCAAAACAGCTGTCAGTGTCAGCCTTTCTGTACCAGCACTGCAGCTGAGCCCATTACCCCTCGTGGGCTTTATTTATTCTTCTGGATTTAGGTTCGGCAGCTATACCAAAGCACTGCTTCCAGGATTCAACATGGAAATAGAACATTTTGTTGATCAAGAAAAAAAACATATCAATATGGTATATTGATTACATGACCATAGAGGATTTTCAAGCTCTTAAATATGTGGAACAGCAGATAACAAATCAGTATTACAAAGAAGTCCAACCATTATATTAAAATATCAATTTGCATCCCAGCATAACTTTGTTCTTGCATGGTTTATTCTGTTATGAATTTCTACTACCTTTTTGTCAGTTAATTAGTCTCTTCTGGTTTTGACAGTCACTCTGGAAAGCTTTATTTTAATTCTGTCACAAGATGGGTTGAAAAGGCCATGTTTGTTTTTTAAGTCCTCACAAACTGGGCTTTAGAGACTCAAACTTATATCAGTGTGTTTTATATATGTTTCATCTTGTGCTCTCCTGACCCTGACAAGGCAGAGAAATAATTTTAGATGCAAAATGTAGGGTAAGTTCCTCCTCCTGCCCTCCATCCCAGCTTATAACTGTTAAATGGGAATGGCTCTGTAAGAACATTATTCTGGGAGAGCTCAGCTCCTAATTTACAATGCCCAAACTGCCTTGTACATTCCAGCATTAGATTTGTCTAGTTGTTTGAATGTTAGGCTGATACCAAGAAGATACTGCACTTACTCTGGAGACCTCCACACATCTCTCTAAGGTCATTATTAGAGGCAGATCAACAAATTAAAAAGCTTTTGTGTTTAATCCAGCATGTAAGACTACTTAGCCAATTATGAGGATTTGATTGCGTCCAATCTCATGTGATAATCACCGCTGGTCCATCTATTTAACACCCATTAGTTGTTACTATGGAAAAGTTCTGGGACCATCAGGCCTTTGGTCAGTAATGGTAGAGACCCTTCTGTGGTTCAGAGACCAAGGCAAATCTCCTTGTTTTAGCTTGACCTGCAGCTGTTTTAGCTTGACCGACAGATCTGTTAAAACATTGCCTATATCCTTGTGTACGCTGAGACACATAATGAAAAGACTCATAAGGATGCTCAAGAAGAAGACGTGCTCTTATGCCTAACAAGGATGGTATTGCAGTCTCCTGGCTCCCATTTTGCTTCAGGTGGGCTTTAACCCTGCCAAGACAGTGCCTGCTCCCGAATTCCTGCTGCAGAACACCCAGCACTGCCTGCAGACACCACAGCCTTCCTGCACCAGAGCTGCACACAGAAGCCTCGTTCACATGTGAATGGCAGGCAACTGGATCTCTGTCACCTTTCAGAGATGAATTCCCAGCTGCAGCTGCCACTTTCCCTACTAGCACCATGGGTGGAAGGCATTGCTTTTGCATTCCACTCCCCAGTCCTATTTCCCTTTGTAGATTCTGATGGTTTTTCATCACATTCCTGAACTCCTTACATTTAAACTGAATATTTCTATCTTCCCAACACTGTTTTTCCACTATACTCCAGAGTTTATTTCCTTTTTATCTTTTAAAAAGGCACCAAACACTTTGATATTTTTTAATGCTGAGACAGATAAAAGAAACTGATAGGCTTGAAACGGAAGCAGCAAGGAACCCTGAGAATAGTCTGGTCTTCAACACAAAAGAGAATGTGCTCTAAGAAGTGCAACAAGAGCATCCAATTCACTAAAAGGCTTATTCTTCCATTTTCCTTTCATCCAGAAGTAGCCAGTAAAGGCAGAACAGTAAAGAAAGCCCAGAAAACATACTGACCACAGCAGCCAAGAATCCCAAGGAAGTATTTTTGTCATAAATAAGCATGAATTTGTTGTCTCCTGTTTGGCCTTTCTTTACAAAGCCTGAGTCATAGGCATTTCTCAAAAGGATAATTATTTGATAACTAAAATTGCAGTTTGAAAATTACTCAAGCTTTTTCAAATCCAGGTTGGATTTGCAGACTGCTTTAGCCAAAATGAATAGAAGAAATATGTAAGGGGGAGGGTGGGTAAAACTCAAGTGTTTCAATTCAACATTTTTAACAAAAGTTTGATTTTTGTTTGTTTTAATCTTGAAGAGTGCTTTGAGATCAAGTGGAACAAAATTTTTATTACTTCCCCATTTTCCATTTCAATTTTAAATAAAATCATCATTATTGAATGTTTTGTCTGGGTGCAGAGGAAATTTTTAAGTATGTTTTGACAATAATATTTTCTTTATTAGTTTCAAGCTATTATTCTTTCCTCTTTTCTGAGTTACAGAATCAAAAATTTAGAACACTGCAACAAATCATAAAATGGTTTTGTGCAATCAGCAACTTTGTTTGACAGGCAGAGGACTAGAATAGCAAAGGGACAGATATTTATTAACAGAGGTCTCTGGAGTACAGTTATGTCTGGCACTTGAACTTGAGGAGCTTCAGAAACAGAGGTACACCCAGAAGAGACACAAGACTGGCATGGCATAAGCAACTTAATATCAGATAGAAAACAGTATATTAAATTAGAGGCCAGCATAACAAAAGAAGTTCCGGTAATTTGAATTAAGATGAACTGTCAAAGCTGAACCAGCTCAGCTGGTATAAAACCCAGGGAAAATCAAAGGTAACTCATGTGGTTAAAAAAATGAACGTGCCAAACCTAGGAGTACTTCTTTCAGACTTTATCAAGGACGGTGCAAGCTTTATGTGATGTCTGTGTATGCCACTGCCACCAGCTCCTTGTTCTCTGGTACTTCAGCAAGCTTGCTTGCCCCCTGGAACCCTCTGAGGTGTTAATTGGCCCACATCAACAGCCTCGCTCCTTGTCGTCCAGTTAATAACTAGCCCCTGTGTCATCAGCATTAGCTGTCAGTGTCATCAAACAGCAGTAAAATCTGGGTCTGAGAGTTGTTTCACAACGACTGCTTGTGGCCTGGCAGGGAAGGAAGCTTTCCAACTGCACACTCTCTCTAATGCATTTTATATTTTGAGTCTTGTTCTTCACTACCTAACAGGACATACTTCCAAAGTCTTTGGGCCCTTTTGCAGGGCTTGAGGAGGAGGAGATGGAAATGACAGAGATAGCTACAGGAAGTAGAAAAGAGGAAGAGAAACTGTGAAACAGCAGAGGTGACTGAGGCTTGTATTTCCACACTTCCCAGCGACTGGGCAGCACAGGTAAGAACAGACTCTTTCTGTGAATGCGGCCACTAGATCCAGAGCAGTCCTAAGATTTCATACAGTATTGGCAATTTCAGCAGATAAACATTTCTATGTCACTTCATGTCCAGCGCAGTTCTGGGATAACTGTAGAGCTGCCACATCACACTTACCTCAGTCTCTCTGTGTTCAGCATACAACTGGCTCTCCCCAGACCTGCACCCAGATTGGCCTCTCCATGGATCATTCTCAAGGGATTGGTGGGAAGAGTATCCTGTGAGTGAATGCACTGCATGACCGTGCTCAGGAGTCTCAAGTCCTTGTAGGTTTTCCCCTCACTGATTGCTTTTCCAGATAAGGCAAAAAGAAACCTCTTACAGTTAAATTTTCATGTGATTTGAGTGGGAAAACGTTGCTGCTCTTTGCATACACTGGGCTCATCTTTTCAATTGAGAATGGAAAAACAATGTTCAATGTTCAAAATCCGTGAATGACTTACATTAATACCTTTATCCCTTAAGATGTGGAACATAAAATTCAAAGTTTCACTGGACTTTTTCCAAAATATGTAGACGTTGTTCCTGAATTTCTGTAAGAAAAACCACTCCAGGGAAAGTGTATAATAACTCTGATGGGAAGTCTGCATGCTTAAGAAAAAAGAAGTAAGAAAGAATCCTTACATCTTCAGCTTAGCAGATTCACTGGCTTACCTATGTGGTTGCATTTAAAACTTTGATATAAAGCCTGTAATAGAACAAGTACATGTAGAAGTGAGGCTCTGTCCTACAGACCCTGTGTACTGTACATCCATTGCTCACTGACTGAAGTTTTACTTTGGATTCTTGTTGTGACACAGAAGATGAAAGAGCAGGCTTTACCTGAGGAAAAAAGAAAAGGAGAAAAGTAGAGTACAGATAGGGAAAGAAAGGATGGAAAAAACAGTAGGAATGAAAATGTTTGATGTTGCATTTGCTATCTTTAATCGAAAAAGGTAGAAAAGCTGTGCAAAATCATATTATCCTTACCCTGAGGAATAGGGGTACTGAAGATGTGATTGCAGCCGGGTAGGGAGAATATGACTTCAGCACTCTGCAGGGTTCATGGAAAAAGAAGAGGCGTGCTCCACACAGTGCTGATAGCTCCTGGTGCTGCTCAGAGCACCTCTAGCAGCAGCTCCTGTATGCAGTTAAGATGCTGTTGGATCCAACATAACCTGGGGTACCATCTCAGTGTATTAACCTAAGCTGCTGAGCTGGTGCTATACTGGTCTCAGGTCCTTCTGATCCTTCCAGGGACACCACACTAGAAGCAATGGATCCTTTCTGTCAGCTGGTCTATGGATTTCTCTGATTAGAAAGAGAAAGAAAGGCACACCATGAGAGGGAGACAGAGTGCCATATGAAATGTGTGTAGTTCCAGGGTTTTTTTACTTAATGTGAACCCAGAGATACCCCTACATATTTGCTTACTGTTATTGTTTTGACTGACATTCAATTGCCAGAGTTCTATTTCAAATTTAGTAGATCATGTTTCCTTTGCTGTTACCTTTCGTCCTGACAAAAATAGGTCCGAATCAACTTGTCATTCAGAAAATGGTCTCCAGTATTTCACATCTCCTGTAATTGCTTTCTTCTCTTCCCTTTTTATCTCTGTCTTTCTGCAGCATTTTCGCTTTTTTTCTTTTCTGTTTTTGTTTTCCTTTATGGCATATCCAGGAAAAATGAAGTAAGCTAAAGCAGTGAGTGAAGATAAATTAATGTGTGGTTATGGGCATGCCTGCATTTGATGATGGTGAGACACAGAGAAAATCATCTACATACACCAAATCTGATAGCAGTAGAAGACAGCTAAGCTTCCCTGAAATCATCCAGGTCCACATTTGGCCTATCAGCATTTGCTTTTGGCAAAGGAAGTGCATCTTTCAATTTACAAAATCACAGGATCACAGAATAAGCTGAGTTGGAAGGGACCCACAAGGATCATCAAGTCCAACTCCTGGCCCTGTACAGGACATCCCAGGAGTCACCCCATGTGCCTGAGGGCATTGTCCAAATGCTTGTTGAACTCTGGCAGGCTGGTGCTGTGACCACTTCCCTGGGGAGCCTGCTCCAGTGCCCAATCACCCTCTGGGTGAAAAAACTTTTTCTAACATCCAACCTAAACCTCCCCTGACAGAACTTCAGGCCATTCCCTTGGGTCCTGTCACTGGTCACCACAGACAAGAGATCAATGTCTTCCCCTCCTCACCCCCTCAGAAGGAAGTTGTAACTGCAATGACGTCTTCCCTCAGTCTCCTTTTCCCCAGGCTGAACAGACCAAGCAATTAAGTAGGTGGCAGGTTGGAACATGAGTGGTATTTATCTGCATCACTGATGTTAAGTCAGTCTCGGTGCTGGTTCATCCCTGAAGGTGAAGCCCCATTTGTGCAGTGTTCCCATCTGGCAAATCACATGTAGAGACCTCTCCATAATATGAGGCAGTGATGCCTAGGGAGCAAATAGTCACTTAGCAGACTGCTGATGGGGCAGATATAAGTTTATAAGCCCAGGCAGACATGGAAGTGTTATTGCTCCCATAGGAGACAGCTGGTGCCTGCTGGATAAGTGTAGGAACAGTTTTGCAGTTCAGACTAGAGTGTCATCCAGCCCTGAGCTCTGCTTTGACTTTTTCCTTCCCACGTGTGATTTCCAACAGTCCACTGCCAGGCTGACATTTCTTGTCACTGCTGCTCATGGATGGCTTCCTTGCTGTTTGAGAACTCCAACAGGGTGTTGTGACTGAGCCGTGTCAGGGGGATTGACAGGTTTGTACACACGGTGGGCTGGGGCATCCAAGAAAGACTGATGACATCTCACATGTGAAGGCAGAAGAGATAATGGATTTTGTAGGCTGAGGAGCAACCAAAACAGGTTTCAGCTCCTGAGGAGGAATGGGGGCAGTCAAGAGTTGGAGTTTGGTGCATGGGATTACTGAGATACATGAAGGGGAGGCAAAAAAAGATGAACAGGTGAACAGCCATGAGAGAAGAGAGCCTTTAGATTAGGGGGAGAATTCAAGGAAGAAGAAGGAAGAAAAACCACAAATGAATACCTTTCTCACCAAAGATGACTGCTATGAGCTTTGCTCTTCCTTCTTACCACACCCCACCTCAGGAAAGAAATTACATTTGACTTTCATGCTTTCATCACTAGCGTCCCCATAAGGAAGAACAGCCTGTTGAGTTTGCACATTAGCAGAGCAGAGCAAACCTCTTTCCTGGCTCCATCAGGACATTCTTATCACTCTTCCTAACCTTTCTTACACAACAGTTCTTATACAGGTCTTTTATTTACTGCAGGTCTTCCCTACAAGTCCAGCAGCACAAGTATCCACTGTCTTACCACTATCCCACCAAGTGGATAACATGACTGACCCCGAATTTAAGTCACTGTGCTGCTAATCCAGAAGGATAGTCTGAATACCCAAGTCTGCCAAAAGCTGTGGAGTTTACTTTGTTTTCCATTTGCCCCCTGTAAAATGGAAAATAGGAACACCCCTTTCTTTCTTTATTCAATGGGACCATGTACATGGGTAGGCCCAAGAGATGTAATCACTCCTCCTCCAGCTTTGAATCTGTGGAACAGAAAGCAGAAATTTCAAAATATCTGTCTGAGGGTAGCCATGAAGGTAGCCTTGCCAAATGTTTCCTCTGGGTGGGAGGAAACACTGAAAGGGCATTCCAGGATTGGTCTGTCTTATCTAGTTAGGCTGTAACTACTTGGAGGAAGGTACTGGCTACCAGTATGGGCTTTACCTGCTAGGGAATTATGATCTCAGTTTTCTCTCTTGTCCCTCTTAACATTTCCTTCCTCTTCATTCCCCAAGAGCATTGCAGATTTCAAAATACTTCCTTGGCAGCTTCTTCTGTTAGTTTTTTTCTTTGTTTTGTTTCTTTTTTTCTTCGTTGTCAAACGTGTCTAAAAACTCATCTGGAGGTGTATATGCAACATGAAATTTCTCACAGTTTGGGCTGCCTTATGTCTGTGTTTTTAGCAAGGTCAGCTCTGAGAAAGGATTTGTCTTCTCTTGTATGCAAGCTTTGTCATTTTGCCATTTGTCTGTGCTGTTCGCCAGGTTTCACTGAAAAAGTCAAGCTCCCTTCCACTCCTTGCAAATCAAAGCAGAGGCCACAGCACTGCACTGTGCCTGCATAAAATGCACGTGTGTCTGTGGGGAAGGAGAGCAGAAGCTACCCCTTTATGGCTTGTGTTTGATCTAGCCCTGCTCTGCCTTGGACACTAGCTCCTCCTTGAGCAGGATCTTGGATCAGGCAGTATCCAAGAGTCCGTTCTGACCTAGGTTGTTCCCTGATCCTGTCTCAGTGAGACAGGCTGTAACACACAGAATACCAGATACCCTCATTTGCTCTGCTATACTATCTTATGGGGAAAATTTAGACCTTTCAAAATTCAGTGACCAAATTTTAGCTCTTAATTCCAGTCACTCTAACTAAATTAATAGATCACATAGGAGAGAACATCTGTTACTGAGGAAGTGAATCAAGGCCATTTATTTATATATTTCACTTCAAGCAACCAGTTTGAAAATCTCAGCATCCTTGAATACAAGTGTTGTCTGTTGACACAGCTGCTACTCTCTTGCCATTGTCTCTGAACCTTCTTTCAGCCTGATACATCACAACAGCACAGCTGAAAGCATCGCTGGCAGCATTGTATGAAGCTTGTCAGCTCCCCTCTTTCTTCTCATGCAGTCATAGCCCAGGTAACCACTGTGCATGGATTGATAATGCTGTCTGCTAAAAAACTGGCTTGAGAACAGGTGGGTAGATTCCCAAAGAGTGCAGCTTCTGCCTTAGGCTTCCTTATTTAAATATATGCATGGACTGGAGGTAATTTTGATCCAAATCCAAAAATCAACATGCATCTGGAAGTTTTATTTGGGACCTTGGATCTCCTTTTTAAGCCATTTGGATCCAAATTCCTCCAAGTTTCACAGCTGTCTAGATTTATGCAGTGAATAGTGATGGAGCAGGTATGGTAAGAGTCTAAGACACTATAAAGTATGGAAGCAGAATTATAGTTCCACCTAGGATGTTTTTCATGGTTTAGTATGGGACCCCTTCAGGAGTAATAAAGTTCAGATTTGAGTGCTCAAGGAGAGTCACACCTCACTGATACTGCCAGCAATGCCCTCCTTCCTGCGTCCGTACCCTGTGCAGCAAACCTCCATGGTAAGACAGCGTGTTCTCCAACTGGAAAACTACTGACAAACCTTCTGCATTAAGAAGAGAGCACTGACTTAGACACAGAAGGTGAGGGAAACAGAAAGAGAAGGTGATTTCAATTTTGGAATAAAAGTAGAAATAATTATGTTAAAAAAACCCCCAATTATTTTGCTTTTAAAAATTGGTTAAAAAGCACTGGAAGAAGTTTTTCTGTCTACTCCTTGACATTTCCCTGCTCCTCCAGGAATTCCTATTTAGTCTAATTAGGCTCTGTTTCTCCTTCATTTGGGTTCCATAACTCATTAGCTTCCAGCTGGGCAACTCATGATTCTAGGATGTCTAATTACCTTCTTCTAGCAGATATCCTGATTGCCTCTGGTCAAAAAATGCTGATCCAGTCCCCTCAGCTGATCTGAACTGATCTCAAAATGAGTTGTGTCATTAGCCCCTTCTAATTTCATCCATTCTTTCTACTTATTCCCCTTGGCCAAGATCAACATCTCATGTGACCTGATGCGGCAGAGGACCAAGAATATAACACAGTTGGTATCTTAAAGGGGAACACTCACTAACTCTATTGGTCTGCATTATTTTGAAAATATCAGGAAGTTTAGTTTGAGGTTACTGAGGCCCATAGACAGATGAATATCTTAATCTCTTTCAGCTAACCACAGAGGCTAGCTCTTTTTCTCTTCTTTTCAAGGGTGACATTAAATCCATTTTAATCAGGTATGAGACCCTAATTCAATTTTGACTCTTTTCTGGGACTGTATCCAAAGTTAATTTTTCACAGTCACATTCAAGTTTAGCTCAGTCAAATTCAAAGCAAAGTTTATAATATTCTTTTAAATTTGGATAACTACATCAATGCACATCCAGACTTTAGTAATAGGCTCATTTCATTCTTTTTGTGGTTCAGTTTATTCATATTTAATTAACTAATATTCTCTAAAGAGAAAAATTCTTCAGTTGCAAGAACTAACCCTTATTTATCCACAAAGATTGTCATTTTCGTCTATAATAAATGCCCCAATCACAAGATATCTGCTGTAGCACGGAAGAGTTGCGCAGTTCTAATTGTTAAGACAGATCAGGATTGAAGTGTTTTGTTGATTTATTAATGACAGGTACTCAAATGCCAGTCGGCAAAATAAATGTTTGGGATATAATGACAGCAATAAACCAACTGATAAACCATGAGATCAAACTCTTCCACCTTACAACTTTGTACACCTACACATTTCTAAACATCTTTTTACAACTAGTCCAAAACTTCTAATCCCACTGATATACATACACAGAATTAATTTTCCAAAGGTGGGCTGTGTGGGTACCTCAACACTCAACTATTAGAAAGCTAGAGATTGTCAGTAGCTGGGACTACAAGAGTGAGATATCTACAACATGACCTCTCATATTTGTTCTAAATGGCATTAAATTGTGTTCTCTCTTTCCAGTAGCCTCTTCCTGTCTCACTTTCGCAAGCTTTGTATAACAATTTCACTTGGGCTGCAGAGAATTTTGAAGACATTCCACTGAATCGTTTTCTTATTTCTCATTGCTGTAGACTATTGTTTCCAGACTAAAGGCTGCAGCTAAAGTGTCATTTTCTCATGTGAAAAAAAGAGACTTACCTTCTCCCTGGAACAAAAGTGTCTGCCTGTTGTCTGTCATGAATAAAGGCTGTTTTATTCTGTTATATCCTCACTAATTAAGGAAAAGTTCTGTGCTGATATTCTGCCACTCACCATGCTCTGGTAATTCAGTCACTTGGAGGGGATGGAGATTGTGCTTCAGCTGTAATTGAGACAGTCCTTCTAAATCATTGCTCAGCAGTCGGTCACTCTGAGTACGGGGCTGTTACCAACACCCTAAAATCCCTGCTCTGATCCAGGTGCTTATGGATACAAGAGGCTGAGGAAGTGGCTTGTGTTGCCATTACCAGTGTAGCATCAGTATTTCAGGCAAAGCTCTGTATTTATGTGGCAATGGTATCTGGAGTGAGCCAGGGACACGGCAGCGAATTCATGATTGCGGTGTCACTGCAAGCACATCGAATCTGCTTTTCGGGTGTGGAAGTTGATACCTGGAAAGGTGACTTATTTAAGACCACACAAACTAGGTCAAAGGGATTAGACTCTGGAAAATATGTTTAACCCAAGGGACTATGAGTTTTTTCCTGTCAGGATTCTGAGTTTCCAAACTGGGATACATTGAACAGATGATGTTCAAATTAAGCAGTAAGGCTGATCTTAAGTTTTAAGAATTTCCACCCAAAGGACTGTATATTGACTTCATTTTCTCATTACTTCACCAAATATTTTGATATTCAGTTGTGAATTTGAGTTTCCCTTGAGCTGTTACATTTCCCCACAAAGTGACAATTTTTCATCTGTCATTAAAAAGTGTGTCTTAAAGACCCTGACCACGGCATAGAAAGGAGATGCCTTTATGAGGATAAAATGTTTTGCTTTTGCACCAACCGTGTTGTCAGAAATAAGGGGTTTTTTTCCCTTCATAACACTTTGATGGAACATTATTTCTCTTATGCCTACTTATTACAACCTGTGATTAGGAGGTTTTTACTTTTAGTGGAGATATAGTTAACTCCTTGGCTTAGGCATGTTGACCACTTTATCTAGGTTCACATGTGTTTGTCAGGTGTGCAATTTATAAAGTCCTTTTGCTGACGTAGATGCAATGCTGTGTGTCCTTCCGTAAATGAAATGACAGATTTTGCTGTTAAAAGGATCAGCTGATGCTACACATTTTACTATTTCAAAAGAATAACAACTTCATAAGAGTAAATAACACCCCTCCAGGAACTTACTGCTGCCTCTTCAGGTGCAGGTGAATGTGCTCCCTCCCCCTTACACTCCAAAAACTTGGTTAGCTGATATTTTGCCCTGATGTGCCAACAATAGGATAATATGATAGATTAATCCAAGGCAGTCACAATTAATTCCTAACCAGTTTTAATTTAATTTTCCTTTTTACATAAACCCAATTTACCTCTGTGGAGGTGTGACACGTCTGATTACACACAGAGATGCTGGGAGCAGCCATGCTTGGAGAGGGAGAGGGAGGGAGAGAGAGACAAGAGTGAGCTCTGTGCATGGTGTGATAAGAGATCAAAGCTAACAGAGCTCCTCAATATTTCTATTTGCAATAATTCAAAGGAACCTGCATTTCAAATGTACCTCTGTAACTGCTTTAATTGCAGAGATAATGACTCTGAATCCTGGTAAAGAAAAGGAGAAAGGGGTCGGTTCCCTCAGCAGGAGAAATTATGGAAATTAGAAAGTCTAGTTAAGGTAAATAATCCTTGTAGCCTCCTCCTTCCTCCTGGCTTTAGAGTGCTCAGTTTTCAGCTCATGAGAGAGTAGCTGAGCAGTGGATGGTGATCTGCATTGGGCCTCTTGTAGGAATCAGAGACAGATTTTAAAATTATCTTTAAGCTCAACCATGGGCTTTCTGTTTTGCCTCGCTTTCATGACCTTCTATACCAGCTCCAAGAACAAACTTTCAAAGCTTTTTCAAATTTTCCTTTCCCTTGATAGCATAGGCTTGGTTGAGCATGTGCGTGAGTTGATGTGTGTGTGCGTTCCTGTGAGAGCCCACGGCTTTGTAGTGATTTCTAATTCTTTAAAAGCTTATGGGCCACACTCCCAAAACACAGTCTGTTTAAATCATTTCATTCAGATGAAATTACATATTCTAGAAATTTGAGAAGTTTAGCAGCAATGGTGGCTTTAAATATTTTAATATATTTGAAGACAAAACCTTTCATTGCGACTAGGTTTACCCCATGTGAATTTTAAGCAAGTGGTAAAGCTTAAATCACAGGGACTGTTGCTTGGCTGTTGTGACACTCCAAAGTAAAGGTTAGAAGGCAGGAGACTGACAGGGATTTTAACTGTCCAACACACATGGGCAGCCCAAGGGCTTGGCATGGTGAGAGAATTATTGCTGAAAGGAGAAAAGGCTTGCGCAGGAAAATAATCATAAAAGTGACACCCAGCAGGAATATAAACATCAGAGATCAAGTGGAAAGGTTCATCGTGCTAGTATCATTCTAGACGTTGGGATACAAAGACTTATTTCAGATATTGAAGAATTTAGATTCAAAAATCAGACTTTGCAGCCCAGAGCGGCACCTGGTTGCCCATCTAGAGATGAGCCTGTGTCACACTGCAGCCTGGTTCTCATCTGCACTGAATGGCTTTGACCTTCCATATCTCAGGAATCCAAACACACTTCCTGACAAGTATCTTGGAGCTCATGTGAAAGGGGGTTTGCCAGCCTGAATGTCAGGGAGAGGGGATGGCTCACTGTGTGCTACAGCTTTTCCCTGTGCCTCATGATCTCTATCCAGGAAGGCAGGAGCAGCCACAGATCTGCTCTATCACAGAGCAGAGCCTCAGGAAGACCTTCAGTAGTTTTACAGATACAGGGCACAAGAAATCATTTTGAAGTCCTCATTGACAAATCTTTTCCATCCTTTTTCCATATTCCACAGCAGCAGAAAGGGAGAGCCCTGTCCTCTAATAAGTACCTGATTCTCATTGACATCAGCGGGAATAAGGCACTTAAATACCGTGGGGAATCAGGCGGTGAGACTCTCATTGCTGGAATGCATCTGTGTGAGACAGTCACAGCAAAGGTGTGCATTTATTTGGCAAGGTCATTTCTGACACCCACTACCAAAGCTTGCTCGAGCAGGGTTAGTCAGCACTTGTCAGGCTTGTGAACTCCATGCAGACAGTGTGAATGAAATCCTCATCCCATTAAACTCCACCTGGTGGCCCACACCACAGGTTTTTAATAGTCACTATCACCGGTCCAAAGTGCAAAGCTGTGAAAGGTGACAGGCACCAACCCAGAAAACCTGCAAGAGCTAATGGCTGTGGTCAAACCATGTAGTTCCACACTCAGGGCCACAGGAAGTGATTTGCTGGCTTTGAATTTGAATCCAGAAGCTCCAAGTGGTACTGGAGCTGACCTAAAACAGGTTGCCCAGAGAGGTAGATGGATACCCCATCCCGGAAACATTCAAGGTCAGGTTGGATGGGGCTCTGAGAAACCTGATCTAGTTAAAGATATCCTTGGTCATTGCAGGGGCGTTGGACTAAGTGGCCTTTAAAGGTCCCTTTTAACCCAAACTATTCTATAGTTCTATGATTTTATTATTTTTTTCCTCCTGTGTTATTTATCTCTAAGCAGTAAAGAGGACTGGATGAAGTTAGGAATCAAGCTTTAGGTATGTTTGGCAAAGACTGAAAGCTACAGCTGTTTCTTATTTGCTCTCTTTCCAGGTATTTTGTCAAGATTTTTAGCTGTTTTAGAGATGATTACCCTGATCCTCAACTTTCTCCATCCAGATTCCTATAAATGCAGAGTTGAGACTGGCTGGAGAAATCTTCATCTCATTCATTTGATTTTGTCTACTTATCATCTAGCTTAGATCAATTTTATTAATAATAAAACTAAATTTTTTGCAGTGCTTTCCAGGTGAACTGTGGAGGTTAAGGTGTTAATTTTCCTATTTTCTCACACATTTCACATTTTCAGAAACTAAGAAAAACCTACCTTAATTGCTTCTGTGCCCAGCACTCTGTACTTTGACCGTGTTCATTCAGTTCCAGCCTTTAAATGTGTTCTGAAAAGCTGAAGGTTGTGACATATTTAATGTAGCTTTTCCTTGAAGTGGGGAATATGCGTATTTTTTAAAGCCCACATGCAAGAAGAATGCCAAAAGTTTTATTATATTTGGATTCCGCTTCACATTTGCTATTTCTATTGCTGTCTCTCTGCTCAGGAGCTAGGTTATTCCATGCAGTTTCTGTGTCAGTAATGTCTATCTGCCACGCTTGACTGGCAATTACCACTCTTCTCTCTTAGCATTTTGCATTCTTCATTTTATACTCCACCTTATACACCTCTTCAGCAAAGGAGAAGTGGGTCATCCTGAGAAAAACAGAAAAGCTGTGACAAAATCAGAGAAATTAAAACTAAATATAGAGATCTCTACCTCATCGGACCTTTTTCTGGGCCATTTTGCAGAGCCTTGCAGAAGTAGAAAAGAATCTTTTTTGTGGATGATGATGATGATCTGTAATCAAATAGGCATTTATCTGGCTTGGGTACCTGAATTTGCAGTCAGGACTCAGCGCTTTGGTTCCAGAAGTCTTCTTCAGGTTATCTTTCAGCATCCTTGCTGACTTCATTAAAGGTTTAGAAATTCATTTGAACAGTGGAAATTGTCACCAGAAAGCAAACAGCATTTTTCAGTATTGTGTTATTATGCCAACTTATCCTTCTCCTTTCCTGTAGAAGGCCAGGTTTTCTCCTGGATACCTTTCTAAGGCATATCTATTTTAACTGATGTCAGCTTTCCTCAGTGCTACCAGAAATACTTCCACCATGAACATACCGAGGCACAAAATGGCCTCTCAACTTATTAGGTCAATGTTTGGCTTTTCTTAATTCTGTGACAAAACTCTGCAATTGCATTCATGAGGAAATCCCAAGGACTTGTTCAGTTCTGTTTAGACCAGTTGTTACGTTTATAGCTCCAATCAATAGCATATGGCATTTAGTAGAACGAAGATAAATGTAAAGTATATACACAGCATTTGCATCCAGAATTCTGAATGGGAAAGAACAAACTTTAAAGTAATTATTTGCAGAGTTCTACACATCCTGCACTTTACCAGCCTTGACTCTATGCTTCTTTAAAGAGCTTTTTGAAAAGTTTAGAGAAAAAGTATCTGTGTTTGCCTTATGCCACATAATGGGTAGAAAAAGAACAAAGGGCAGATATTTACTGAGTATGTGAGTTTACTTAGTAGCAAGACCATCATGAATCTCGGTCTCAGAGGCTGACCTCCTGTGAAGGTAACCAAACTGGTGATTGGATGCTTTTAATTATAATAATTATTTCTCCATTACGTATAGAGACCCTGCTGCCTTCAGCTCTACACAGTAAGGCAGCAAGGTGACCCTTGGCTCAAAGAGCTGTCTAAGATGTTTAAAAAGTGGCTGCAACACACACAATAGGGAGCACAAGATCAAATCCAGGCTGTCGCGGCTGCGTGACCAGGCATAAACACAGGACCTCCACTCAGCTTGCTGGTATTGACCAGTGCTGCGCTGGCAGGCTGCCTCTGTCCCCAGCTACTGGAATTCTAGAGTGTGGAGAAGGAGTCTCAGCAATCTTCAGCACTGCTCAGCTCACTTATTATTGCTGGTGTACACAAAGTTCTAAGAAACTTCAAAGAAAACATGAGACGTGGTACTGCACATTGCATTACGCTCAGTCATCATCTTTCCCAATCTCCATGTATTTTTGCTCCATAGCAGCTGCATTATAAGATTTACCACTGCTAGTGCAGCACTTGCTTCCGTTTATTGTTGCTCCCACAGACCTAAGATAGGACATAGCAGCTGACTCCAATTTTCTACAGCCTAGAGCCTTAAAGGTTTGGGACTGTCCTATGGAAGGAGCAGGAAGTTCCTAGGTGAGAAAATTCTAGTATAGGTATAAGAGCAAGAAAAACATCCCTTTGAGAGTAAAAGGAAAACTTTTCACTTAAACAGGTGATACTTAATGAGTAAAACCCTAAATGCTGCTCCTGAACACAATGTTTTTTGCTCCCTCTGCTGGCTCTGACACGGCAGCTCAGCAGCACCTCTCCGCCAAAGCAAGCTGCTGGTGACTCTGGGCACAGGGCTCAGCACAGCTGGTGTCGCAGGGGATGGCTGCAGGAGTAGCTACTGGCATCACTAACATTGTACCCATCCTCCCCTTCAGGGAGAAATAAAAAAACTCAACAAACCAACAACCCTGAAAGCACAAATCTGATAACAAAGTCACAAGAAATGATCGTTATAGCATTTTACAGTGTGCATCAGGCTTGCAAACCTAATCACTTCTCACTTCAAGGCAAAATTAGTGAAAAGGAAGAAAGCTTGCTCTCAGTTCACATAGAAAATGTTGTTGTGTGACATAAAAACAGACCTAAGAATCTCACGTAAATAAACATACTGCTAAAATAATTTATTAGCAAGAAAATCCCTCCCTTAGTTGAGAGATTAAATCTCTTCAGATTTAAGGGCCATTTCTTCACTGAGCAGTTGTAACCCTGATCCAAAATACTGAGTTAATTACATTCACAGGTGATACAAAACCAGGAACTGTTGCAAATCCCAAGGAGAACAGAGAAGTAGTGTAGATTGCATTTAATTCCATGTAGCTTCTTGTACTTGCCCCGTAACTGTCAAAGCTGAGAAAGAAATAGAGTTTGAAAATAAAACAAAATTAGATTCAGCCTGGGAAAACGCACACAGGGGAAAACTCATCTGAAACTAAATTTTTTTCTGAGGAAAGGGAAATGCTTGAAGAGATGACTGGTGAGAGATGGATGGTGGGAATGAATAAATGAGTTACGAGTCTGCAATGCAATGCACTGAAGAGAAAAGCCAGTGTGATTACAAGTTTCTTCCACCTGAGGTTATGCAATCGTGCAGGAAAGATTAAAAGATGTAATTTGGCAAAAATCAGGCTGTTGCTTTTGATGGGGTTAATTTTGTCCCAAATGCATGCCCCAGCATACAGAGTTTGGGTACACTGTGGAGAAAGCAGCGTCCAGCAAACATGGTTAATTTTCCTGATCCTCTAGATCACATAGCTCAAAGCTTCAGGTGTCACAGTCAGCAGCACACGTACCTTGTAGAGGACCCAAGTGGGGAAGCACTGAGAGTGGACTGCAGACAGCTGGTGACAGGGTTTTCCCAGGGATCCTGTTGTGGCACTGCAAGACCAAAAATGAATGCGGACCAGGCTCTCAGATCCAGAGTGAGAGGTAAATTTGAATTGAATAAGAGATGTAGGTTGACTATTTATGGCTAGTGTATCTCTAACCAAAAAATAATCAGCAAAAAGAGAGGGAGAGCTGGATCCATAGGGGGTGTGACTTTAAAGAAATGACAGGTAAGTGAGCAGAGGAATTGAAGGGCAATTTATATGTTGAAAATGTTCTAGTAATGAGCTCTAATAGACTGCTGAATAATTCCAGGGGAAACAATAGAAACAACTCATACATAAAAAAAGCTTGGGTCAAATTACTAATGAACAGAAAAAAAAAGGACAGTCCTGCAACGGCTGCAGAGAGATGACAAGATGAGCTGATGTGATCTCTAACTCACATTATTCTATATCAAAATATCACTGAGCTCTCAGGAACAGGAGTGAGGCCAAATTTAGCCCTGGTAAAAGCAGATTAATCTGTTTAAAAGACAAGAGATGGTAGATTATGGTGATGTGCACTAAGCTCCTGACAAACATTGTCAGCCAGTAATTCCTGAACCATACACATACATTTTAGTTGTTTTCAGTATTGATGGAGAAATTCAGAATGCAAGATGCCACTCAGCAGGTGGAAAATGTGTTGTATCTCTTGATACACTAATTCAGCAGTTAATTATCCTGATTCTTTAAAACATGCACTTTTCTTCCAGTTTGATATTTTACTCCTATTTTCTAACGATTGGGCTTCGTCATGCCTTTGCTAAAGAGCCTTCAAACACTTTCCTCCCTGCATAGGCAATGCAGCCTGCAAACTAATCTCCATGAAGTCAAATTAAGGCATTCAATCCCCAAGAGAGACGTGATTTAAAACTCATCCCTCCTGTTGTTTTCTCCTATTGGCTAATTTAAGTAGCTCTCTTCTCAGCATGCTGGCTCTAGTGAATTCTGTTCCTTAGCACCCAACCCTCCAAAGTGTTGTTAAATCAGGAATGAAGGGTTTGAAAGCCAGGCACTGCGATGTTCAGTGTTTGCAGTGGAAATACTTTCATGGATCTGTGCCCCAGGCTTTGCAACCCTAAAAAAGGAAAACCCTAACTAGACATACCTATCCTGTGGATCTTGACATCTCCACACCAATATTTCAGGAGTGTTGTATTACCTCTACTACTCTTTTCTTCTAAATCTGAGATCTTGCTTTATGGAATGTCCCATTGAAAGTTATAGAGAGGGTATTTAATGCCACTATTAACAGCTGCTCTAATAGATTGCTAGGTAGTGACCCATAGACAGGAGCTAATAAATTATGAAGAGAAGAGTGTGAAGTAAATTCGGACATGTTATGAGTGGATGCAGTGACATCAGGTTCACAGAAAGTCAATTTTGAATCAGTGATAGGCTGGGCCTCTGCTTATTTTGTGGGTCATAGTAAAGAACTGCTATTTCGGGAATCACCACAATATGTAGAAAGATACCAAAAATTGGCGGGGCTTGCCATGGATCTATCAGGTACAGCGAGAGTGTGTCATTAACTGAAGTAATAATCTATTCATCTGGAAATACCTTAAGAGAATTATTTGACTGAAACCTACGAGGAGAACTAGTTCATTCGTGGCTCTGCAGATGGAGGAGGCAGCTGGAAAACCTAAGCAGTAAAAGTAAAGAATTCAGGAATTCACAATGGGATATACAAAGTCAAGTGTTTCATAGGCAGACCAGTAAGCTTTGGGTGAGAGACAAAAAAGAGAAATGCAGGATTTTATAGGTGAAGTTTTGATTAACTGTGGGACTAACCAAGCTCAAAAGAAGCCAGTCTGGAGGCAGTTCAGGAGCACCACAGTTGGGAGACTTAGCCAGCTGGTCAGATTGATAGACAGCTGCAGGGAGTGATTCAGCCCAGCTTAGGTCTGATTCACCCTCTAGAAGTGCCAAGCTTTTGATTTAGATCTTAGGTAAGACTGACTCACTCCCTGAAGGTGCCTTTCTCCAAAAGCTGAAGAGGACCCACAGAACAGAAGGAGCTGAAAGACAGCTGGAAGAACTGAGTCTACCCACAAGTAATTTTCATTGCAACCTGTCCCAAATAGCTGAGCCTGAGGACAAGTTGCCTGCATGATGGGAGTGTGGGAAAGGGTTTGTGCAGGTGCAGAGTCAGAGAATGTGGTGCTTTCCTGTGAGACAAAGTCATGACAAGGGAAGCTCCAGAGAAGTTATATCCCAACAGAGGGAAGCACATTATGTCAGTTTGAAGGTACCTAAATACACCAGCCTGATGAGATTCCCACTATGAGCAGATTACAAGGATTGCACAAATGCCAAAATTGTCACGTACATTTGGCAATTTTATAGCTATTACTAAGCATGTGTGTTTCAGCTGACTCTAGAATAGGTCATACCTTTCTAAACCAAAACCAATAATAAGGATTTATTCTTTATTTAAGGAAGAACTATTTAATTGCTTTTAACTATTTAAGAGGTCAGTATTTTTGCCTTTATCCATCTTTCTGTCTTGATTCTATGTAGTTTTGAAAGCTATCGGGTGAAACACACACCGCAGGATGTGGGAAGTTGATCTTCCTGCTTGGTCCTGTCCTTACCATAGTGGCGATTAGTTATTTCTTAACGCTATTGCGAAACTGGTTTTATTACTTTTTATGAGGTGCCACAAGGCTCTTGGGTGGATAAGACAATGACCTTGTAAAAATTTGTGTTTGGATGGTGTCTAAACTATACAGTGGACAGTCAAATCCAGGGATTAAATATTGCCTTTTACCTGCTCCATGAAGAGAGGTACTACACAAAAATTATTTCCCAATTATTTCTGCAGATAAAACTCATTATGACTTTCTCAATTCTTAATCAATACTTTAAAGGCCCTCTGTTTTATAGAACATCTCATCAATATTTTATTTATTTTAATAATTTATCCTTTATTACAGAACCAGATGGAGCCTGCGGCACACTTGTCCTCAAGAAACCAGAACAAGGAGGAGAAGGTGCCCAGAATCTATATCACCTGGGACTGAGGACTCGCATTTTCCTCTCTCCTGTCCATATGTCAGCTAAGTCTTGGGTTCAGCCACAGGAACAAACTATATCCAGTGGTTCTGCAGTCACACTGTCACCTTGGGATGGCAGGCTTGTGGAGAGGAGATTGTTCTGCTCTCCTTAATACTGATTCCTAATTCTTGGAAATGCCATCTGTTCCTGCTGAATGGCTCACATCTCTCAGGAGACTTTAACATCATTTTCCAGGTTTCCCTGGGTGCTCTCTGGACTTGGGGGAAAGGAGTAAAGTGTTGTGATGAAAAGGTCTATCACATTTTTTTTCTCTGAAGCTGTGAAGCAGAGTGAAAGTCATCTCAGCTGAAGGGTCTTGGGTGCATGATTTTGTAAAACTGCCCCTTGCCCTTTCCTGTATGTATTTATAAACAGGTACGATCCCAGCCAAGAAAAGGTATTTTTTTAATTTGAGGTGTAGGTCTGAACTGAGGAGCAGGTGAAACTGGTGAAGTAGAGTAAACAAAGTAAACAAAGACAATAGACAATAGAGCAGCAAAAGAGAGCTGGAAATAGAAAGCGCAGAAGACAACAAAAAATCAGCCCAACTAGACAGGTTTCTAGATGTAAGATGTTGAGAGAAATATGTTCAAACAGTTTTGTATCACAGGGAAATCAGATTAAAAACAAGAAGAGTAGAATACGAAAGAAATAGTACAGAATATAGAAGCAACAGATATAAAAAAGAAAAAAAAAAAAGTAAGGGGAAGGAAAAGAAAGACCTAAAGCAACTGAGACAGAATAAACACATCACTTTGGATTATTTTGCGGTGCAGAACAACTAATATTGCATCAGTTCCTTGTAAAACAGGCAAATAGGCAGACAAAGGGTAAAATTGGACTGACGATTTTCTTCCCTTCCAGGCTCGGATTCATCCCACTGGTAGTTAGATGCCTGGCTGTGCTCCCTAAAGCCTGGAGTATTATTGCCTTAAAGTCACTCTGTAATCAGTGACTAGCAAGACAGTACTTCCAGGAGGGAATTCAGACTACCCATCTCTCACTTTTGGCTGGAAGGACTCCAGGGTGATCAGAAGCCAGGTCTCAGTCCCGTGCCTACCTCTCAAGCAGTCTTCCTTACTAGCCCACAAGCCTTAACCTCTGTGTTCCTCAGTTTATTTATGTTTAGAGCCCTAATCTGCACACACAGCCATTTCTCATCCTCAGAGCAAAGGCTGCTGCAGAGTCCTTTGCCAGGGCACAGTGGAGCTGTGCATGCTGCCACTGTGTCTGGTGAACCTTTTTTGTGAAGAAATATAACATTTCAGTAGGCGGATCTGCTGATACATGTCAGTCACAACCTGTAGTGGTGCATCCCACACACTACACTGTGATCTCAGAAATGTTCCTTAGACCTCAGCCTTGAACAACAGCACCTGGGCTAAGATCCTCCTAGCTTATCAGAAACAGCATCTGTTCCCAGCAACTAATGCTATCTAATGAGCTCTTGTTTTTCAACAAACAGCCTTGGAAACTTATTTATCTTGCCTGAGTAATAGTGCAAGTGGAACAACAATTTTGAACTTTCAAAGAAAGTTACTGGCCTGAGTTGTGACCAGGATGGAAAATTGCTACAACTAAAGCCAATTCTATTGCAAACCTATAAACAGCAGTCCTAAGTGAGACCCTTGGAGCTCTCCTGGATGGCAGCAGGTTGCAACCAGCAATCTACAGCTGAGTGGGGCCTATCTGAGCCAGTGAACTCTCAAGTCTGCTGTACTTGAGGACCAAACAGTGACAACAGAGCCTGTCCTGACACCATGACTCCTCGAGGCTCAACCCTTCTCCTGCTGAGACACTAAGAAGATGCAAAGGCATCCGGTGTAAGTACTTCACTGAACTTAAGGGGAATTTTTTACGCATATCTACCTTGTACATATTCCTTTAGGTTTGTGTGCATGGGAGTGCCAATATGCTGTAGCAAATGTAGTATGAATGTTGCTCTCTTGGATTCTTAAGTACATTAGATTAGTAAGTTACACCTGTAAGTAAGTTGCTATTATGCTTATAGTGAATTTTATAGAATCTTTTGTTGAATTGTTTAAATGAAGCTGCTGATTAAGTGCTGTTAAGTTTAAGCGCTGTTCAAATCTTATGGCCTAAACAGATGACCAAGTTTGGGGCTAAGTTTGGTGATGGGGTCCACTATGAACCTTGTGACTCAATGGGAGGGTCTCCCTTATTCCTTTTTATTCTTACCCTTTCCCATCCTTACCCTTTTTTCATCCCCAGCCTTCACATACAACACTATTGGTCGATTTTCCTTCTAGATTGATTGATTTTACATGTTAGTCCAATTTTTCCTCTGTGTGCTTTAAAAAACTAGTAAGTAGTCAAATGAACCTTGACAATGAACTTTGTTGTGCTTTAGCTTTCATATTAAACCTGCTTTTGCTGATAGCTTTGCTGGTGATTCTCTGAGCGATCTAAACCGCTAATTCGTGACACAACCTAAAAGACTCTCCAGTTAGAACAACTCAAGGCTTCTCTAGAGCCAGAGAAGGCCGTGTACACCCAACTCTGCTGTGTCAGGAGAGCTGTAATTGGAGCTAGGATAAAGCTAGTCAGTTCCCTGTGCTTTCTGAACTTGTTCAGGATTTAAGCATTTTTCCAGCTGTGAAAAAATGTAGCTGCCACCAATGCCACTAAGTTTGGGTATTGCACATCTTACACATTTCCCCTTCAACAGCTCCATCCCTTTCAACGAAATGCTTCATTAGAGTCACTGAGCTTAGCAGAGCAGCAGAGTTATTCTTTCAGTTGTCCTTTCCCTATCCACAGTCCAAGCCTCAGAGCGTTTTAAGTCACAACACATGAGACCAGTCAGATGCGGACATGGTGTGACAAGCTGTGCTTCTGTGGCGTCTCCTTTGTTTAAAACCCTGTCAATTACATTTTCTTCTAAAACACAGGATGATTTCCAACTTTACACCCACAGAATGATTCATTTGACTTCTGAGTTGTCTGAAAGCTTATGAAGATACCCTTCCAGCACCCCCTCAAAGGGAGGAGGGTAAAAAAGGGGTGAATATAGTTAATTCTTTTGCTTCCAGAAGTTAAGGGCAAACTCAAGCTGGATAAAGGCTCTCCTTGTGCTTAGTGGAGGTTTTATTAAGATGGAGCAATTGAAGTCAATGTTCAATTTAGTCTTAATAATGCAGACGTCTTCCAGTTCCCTTGAGACCTGCCTTACTAGAGGCAGATGATAGTGGTTTTCACAGCACCAAGGGTAAATATATGCAAATCCCTACATCATTCAGACTAGACCAGTGCTAAGTGGAAGCAAAATGGGTTCTTCTGGATCTAATTCTCACAGAAGCAAGGAAAAGATCTATACAGACAAAGGCTCAGTTCTTCTAATAAGAAAAGGGCCTGGTGAAAAAGCAAAGCTAACCAGCTGTTTACCCATTACCCATAGAAAGGATTAATTTACCTTAGAGAAAAAGAAGCTCAGAGGATGGAAAAGATTCACAGCCGTGAAAAAGCTTGTAAAATAGATCTACCTAAAGAATATCTATTGTTTGTAATATGTCTGGCGAAGGACAATACACAGACAGAAAGGAATTCCCTGCCCAAAGAACCTGCAGTCTAATATTGGTACTTTCATGGCTAAATATTTTTTAAAAAATCTCTATGGTAACAGAATTTCACAGCTTTAAAGAACACAGTGAAAGTGTAGTGCCTAAATCTATTTATAGAGATGTGTAGGAAACACAGTTAAGGAGAGAGACAGTATATTAATGGGAATGGCTTGGCTATTGAATGTCTGGAATTCAGCACCAAAGTGAAAGAGCCTTGAGGGAGAAAATTCAATAAGGACTGAAGAGTTCAGAGGGGCATGCAAATAGGACCTTTTACACAGAGACAGATTTCATCTGTACTGCGACTCATCTGAGACATTTCCACTGCAAAATTTCCTTCCCTAACCTTACAGTTCAAAGAGCTTCTGGGCAGTATCAGTGAAGTGTGGTGAATTGGTTGACCTTGAGCAATGTGCTGTTGACAAGTAGTTCAAACAGGTCTTGGGCGGAGCTACATGACATGACTTACAGGGAGAGGCAGAAGGGAGAACTATGGAGTCTGGCTAGTGGGTTATCTGAAAGGAGCACAGGGAAGTGAAGCCAGTATCACTGGCCTACCTGGGATGCAGTTCACTACCCACAAAGAAATGGAGAGATGCCCTGTGAACCACCCACCTCCGAGCTGCTTTTGATGTACCCTTCTACTCCCCTCGGCCCTCTGTGAGCCGTAATGTGTGTCAGGACTTAACAAAATTCTGCAGTACAGCTTGCAAGATCAATGAAATTGACCCATCTCTTGTGGGCTGCTTCACCGAACAGCCTCAGAGACTACCCTCTTCTGTTCCCCTGGACATAATGCTCTTTTATTTGGCAAAAGGAATGAAAATTAAGAGGACTTTAAGGAAAAGGGTGAGCTGCACACAAGTAGACACAACTGGGGGCGGCGGGGGAAGAAGAAAAAACTAAAAGGTTAAGGAAAAATGGGATTTTGAGAGGCTAAAAGAGAAATGAGCATCTGTGTGATGGAAATGGAAAAAGCTATTGCCCAGAGCTCATCCCAAACCCTCCTTGGGGTCTGGCTCTCTGGGCTCAGGGTCAATTTTGCTAAAGCCACTACTCTCTGGCCTTGAAGTTATGAGAGAACTCTTTGAGAAGGTTTTTCAGGAGCCTTCCACGGCCCATCATCCTGTTCTTGGGGGCCAGGAGCTTACTAACAGTTAGAAAAGATATTTTGCCCCTTCTCCAATAAGATGAGATAAATAGTTGATTTAATGATGTAATGACATCTACCAGTCTGGTAAAAAATGGGCTGTAAGTACTAAATACATATAGAGAAGGGTAAATTATCATTGAAAAGTTTTGATGGAAAGCACTATTTTCACTGCAGTCAGAATATTTGCCTAAAGAATCACTGTTAATCAGATCCTCTTAACAAGAAATACAAGTCAACAAGCTAATTTTTTTCATTTAAATTATCTTTTCCACAGAAAAATGTCTTCTTTTTTCTTTAATGAAAATCTTTCATTTTAGGTCGTTTTTAATGCATTGTTTCCAATTGACGAACTCCTCTCTGAAGCAGAAATTCTTATTAGTCCCCAGGCTCATGATGGTGTAGTTTAAGGTAGTGACTGTCATCCTGTTTCTGTTATTTCAGTCCTTAACGTTGGCCCTTTGTCCCTGCAGCATTGCTTTCTTTTCCCGTACATTGACAATATTTCCCAACTTAGTGTAACTGAGGAATATCTCCTATGAAGTAGAAATTCATCACTCGGCAACAATGGCGAATGACACAGACCTATGTCATAAATCAGTCACAGGGTAACCGTGCCTAATGAATGTGATTCTGGGATACAGCAGTTGCAGTATCCCCAGTAAGGAGACAGAAGTACTTCTGCCATTGTACAAAAAGGTGGTGAGCCTCTGTGTATCACATCTACTGTTTTGCTGAAAGAACTTAGGAGAGAGCAGAACAGCTTCACCATTAAAAGATGTAGCACTGAGACTTGCTTGTAAAAAACACCAGGATTATAGGAAAGAGGGCCAGGAGAAAAAAAGGGTCAGATACAGAGAGGAAGAGAGAAGGAAAGAGTATTTTTGTAATCTGTGAAAAAATATATGTAGGTAGGAAATAGATACAGTGGACAAAAAAATCAGTGAAAAGGGACAGATAAACAGAAAGAAAACAGGAAGACCTATGATGGTTTAGGATTGTATCTACTGTAAAATTTTGCCTCAAGAAAGGTGTTTGAGAGTAGCAGGGAAAGGCAAAATGGTACCTTAGGAGTAAAATACTTGGGGTGAGCTGGGACTGCCAGGAAAGCTGCTGTCCGCCCCCAAGGTAAGCAATTTATAAGCAGAAAATATCTTTTTACATTTGGAGTAGGACAGAGATATTTTTCATTTGTACCTTCTCTTATTTCAGTTGACTTCACTGTCCACCAAATAACTTGAGAAAATAAACACAAAGCAGAAAGTTGAAGCAGTGTGTTTTGGCATTTTGTGAACCAAAGTCTTGACTTTTTTTTCCCCCAAATATTGTCTGGTTTGGAAAGGTCCTTGCATTTTTTTTTTCTAAAAAGACACAGGTTTAACTCTGTAACGTAACATTCTGCTTGATCTGAGATAAAACTTTAATTCTTATTAAAAAAAAAATGTTTGCAGGTGGTTTTGGCACCAGTGGTGAGCCCGTAATCTGCTGCATCTGAGATACACATGTGGTGTGAATGGCAGCATGGTACTGAGCACTTGCAGGGCTGCACATCTTCACAGAAGTGATCACACATTTAGTGAAGAGGTATGGCAGCAGCAGGGAAGCCATCCCCTCGGCACCAGGAATATGGTCCTTCTACGTGGAAGCACAGGACAGAATTCTTAATAAGCCACTTTGACCAGTTTCCTTATTTGTAACCTCTTTCCCTCTCAGTGCTGTCTCAAGACACTTGGATGCTTGTCTTCCTGGGTCATTTTCTTCGTGCCAACCCATTTGACAGTGTGATTTTCTGTACTTCCCTCAGAAGTATCTTCTGAGCCTGAAAAACTGTAGATAAGTGAACTGAAAAACAAGGAAATAGTTTGGATGGGATGGTCAGAGGGAGTGAGAGGCTTCAAACCCATTCCAGTGTTCCTCAGACAGATTTAAGGCTGAGGGGCTGTTGGAGATTTTTTTCTTTTGTGTATTTTTCTCCCTGGTGTTTCCCCTTGTGGTAGCAGATGCTCAGTCTAATGGGCAGGTAAACTACAAAGCTATCAAGTTAAAAAGGCAACAGAAATGGCCAGATCAGATTTGCAGATCTGTGGGCCTTCTAACACAAAACAGAGAGGCCACAAGCAATAGCCATTGTTGTCTGTGGCAGGAAACAACCTCGTGCCTTGACTCTGCCCACATGACATGTGAACAAAGATATCTTTCTGGTATTTCCTATCCCCACCCTCTTCTGTGGACTTTCCTAAAGGCCAGATGTATTCCAGTCCTGACAATAAAGGGAGACATCTCTTTTCTCCTGATCCCCCTCCTGCCAAATTAGACAGTCTATTTTGTAGGGCAGGAGGAGGAAAGCAATTTGATGACACCGGAGAGCTCCACAGTTCTTTGCAATATCCTGGTGCCTTTTGCTAGGAAGGCACAGTTTCCAGTAGATTAGTGAACACATGGCAAAATGGGAGGCAAAATCACAAATGAACAAGAACAGGATATAAGGGAGGAAACCACGCGGAAGTGAACAGCCATGTGTGGAGTATGAATGAATATAGAACAGAGAAATCCAACAGCTCTGTAGGAAAGGAGGTGGGAGTTACAGCAGATCACGAACTGAACATGAATCCACAGTGTCCTGCTGTTGTGGAGAAAGCAAATATCCTGCTGAGCTGTATAAACAAAAGAATCGTTTGCCAAGTCCACGAAATAATCCTTCCACTTCACTCAGAGGTGTCTGTGAGCCAACCTCAAGAGCTGCAGCAATGTGTACCACCCTAGGTGCCAAATTCCAACAGTGCTTTTAGAAAATCTCCAGGACCATAGACTTTGTTTAGATTTGATAACCTTCACTGAACAGCAGCTTAGAAGCAGTAATTATGTTCCTAATACATAACATAAACAGCCTCCCCACTAACAATAAATACATTTTTGCGCTATAATACTTTACATAAGCATTATGTATTTATTAGCCAAAATAAGAGTTTAATTCAAGGCAACTAACAAATTATGTTCCCTGTTCAAATGTATCATAATCACATAACATAATATTTTCTCTTTGTTAAAGCGTAGACATGCTTTAAAAACTTTGAATCTATGTTTCAAGCAATACATTCATTCTCCTCTTCCTACTCCGTGTCTTTCCTGAAATGATGATGGATATTTTTCTCTTCTTCATCAGTTCTTCGACTAGAACAGGTTCAAAGCTAGCACATCTCTCAGACACTGCATTCAAGTACACTTCCCTACTTACCGGAAGGCTGAAACTGGATCTCATTTCCTAAGCCCCAAGATTACTGGGGCTGTTGGTGACCAAATCATCCAGCCCACACTCAGTAATATCAGCTGTTCATCCCTAACTTGACACACTGAGCACAAGTTCACAGTACAGAGCTTTTCACCAAAACCCTCCCTGAAGGTTTGCACACAGCTCATACTGCACCTGTCTTGTATAGTGAGAGCTGATTTGACTCAGTTCCATTCCTTTTGACACAAGAAGTCTGATAATGGTACTCATGGAAGCAGACACTGTTTTTTAAGTCAGCGAGGGTCAGCTTGTGAAGAAACCGGGAACGAGCTCCCACACTTCTGCAGTGTCAGGGAAAAGATTAAATCCATTGTTTATCTTTGTTCCCTTTACATAAATATTAGGCCTCACAGGTTTACCGTACCTGCAAGTTTACCAAAAGTGTTGCTGCCTGGTTGGGCATGCAGACCAGCCTAAAGGATCAATAATGCTCTACCTCTGCCATTGAGTCTCACTCCGGTCTGCATTTCAGTTTTCTAGTGCATTTTTTGAGGGACATTGTTGTTAACCCAAGCCAATGCAGAGGACATCCCTTCAACACCCATTATAACTGATTTGTATCTATCATCTGAGGCATAGATAAGGTGAAAAGTTAAATTTCTTCAAGGATATATTGAAACAATTGCCTTATGTATTGTAAAGAAGAGAGAAATGAACAAAAACATAACTGTCTGTAGAAATATGTATAAAACCGGTGAAAAAGAAAAAATCAAGTTTTGTCCATGTCCATGCTGGATAAGGTGGGAAATAATGGGGAAAAACTGAAAGCAAGATAGCATCAGAGAAATTTTAGCAGTAAGCATAGCAAAGCATTGCAATAGGTTTCCTCCTTTACTGTAAGTTGTCATAGAACTATTCTGTTCTCCAAGAGATGTGGAGAGAACTCTCCTGTAACTTTACTGACGGGCTAAGTAAACTCATAGTTAAAATTCTTCCTTAACAACAGACTGAACTTGGAAGACATGGTTTGTCTGATTTGGAAGCCTCTCTCTCCTTTGAGAAAGCTAAGTTTCTTACTAATATACTTTATTTGAACTTCACTTCCTAACCTATATTAGACAACACTGAGGATCTTGGAATTCTCTGTGCCTTTGAAAATTTCTTCCTTGGATAAGTGGTCCTGAGGCTCTTAGCAGAGCTGCAGCACTTCACTTGCTTCAGTATCAGTGAATGTGGCCTGCAGGCCTGCAGTCTCGGTGTCAAGAGACATCCATTTCCCGGGGTTCAGATTTGTAGAGGCATTTAGGTTTTCCAACAAAGTTTTACACAATCCAAATGACTGGGGCACCTAAAACTTAATTATAAAACTAATTTAGACCTAAAGTCTTAAAACTAAAGGACTTTGAAAGGCCACAAGACCTTTCCAGACCCAGATCTCCCAAGACAAGAAGTATTTAATCTTTAATGTTTTCACGAGAACGAGATGCTAAATGCTGATAATATTCTGTACATAGTGTCTTTCAAAATAAGGCTTTATTTTCTAAATCACATATATGCTTCCGAGAAATTGTCCACTGACCTTTATTTCAATGCCTTCAAAAAAATACTTGTAGTGCCTTATTTTTGTCAGTCATCTCTGTTAAAAACCCTGGAGCTCGCAATAGTCCCTGTGTAGTAACTCAAAACACAACACAAGACGTTCAGCGTTAGCTAGAGGTTTGGGGTTTTTTCTTAAGCTTTGTTTGTTCTCTAGGTTTTATGGAATTTATCAGAATTTATGTTCTTGTATGTGTAAATAAACACCCCGCTGCCATGGCAGTAGATGGTCTATAAATCAGGGGAATAAATAAACAAACAGATTGGGCCTGATTCACCAGGATGAAGGCAGCATATGAAGCTTCTGAGTGTTTCCTCTTGTTTTATCATATCTTTTGGGAGCATCACTTGAAACAGGTTACTTTGCCTTACAGAGTGAGTATAGCTATATTATTTTCTTTTTAATTTCTTTATTTTGGCTGGGGTTTTGTTTTGTTGTGTTTTGTTTTGTTTGTGTTTTGATTTTGTTCGGTTGCTTTTTTGGTTTTGGATTTGTGGTAGTAGCCTAGTTTTGGAACATCCTGCTGGGATCAGTTGGAAGCACTAACATTCCAAGTGTCTTCTAAGCATCAGCAAGGACATTCCATTATCAGCTGCTTCTCCAGCTTAGGGAGTATCCATTGCCAAGAGCACAAGTGTAGAAGAAGAGCAAAGGATCGCATAAATCTGTTGTTGTAGAGCAATGTCCAGTACGGGGTGTCTAGTGGCATTTCCACACATGATCATATAAATTACCATAGTCTCAATTTCAAAAAGGTCAGGATTGGTTTTACCCATTGTGTAACTGTTTTTCTGTTCATTCTTCATGTTCTCTCAAATGGAGGCTTGCTGCTGTCTCCCAGCAGGTATTTTTTCCAGTCTGCTCCCTTGAACCTTAGCATCCCTTTCAAATTTGGGAAAGCATCAGTGAATTGCATTAATGCAGCTGTGAAGTAAAAAACTCTTGTAGTTTTGTTTTCCTTTGTTTTTTTTCTTTGTTTTGTTTTATTTTCTTAACAAAACTGACTATTAACT
The DNA here is from genome assembly GCA_013397725.1 of Rhagologus leucostigma. NCBI lineage: Eukaryota > Metazoa > Chordata > Aves > Passeriformes > Rhagologus > Rhagologus leucostigma. The sequence continues at coordinate 1,208,864 of VZTD01003250.1, forward strand.
CTTGTGGACGGCAGATCTCAGAACTCGAGTGTAGGAAGTGGTTTACAGTTTTCATCTACTCATTACTGTGAAACGCTGACCTGCAAATTTTGCAGGCGTTCCCACAACCTCTGAAGTACTACTCCAGCAGGATATAAATACAGCCGTTCTCTCTGCTGTCTGCGGTATCAGAGTAGCTTCTCAGCTTATCAGCAAGGAAAGCAGTGTACATGTTGGGGCACTGGGAGCCCAGAGAGCTAATATCTTCAGAATTATACACACTTGCATGAAAATTACCTCGAGCACGACTACACTTCCTAGTTACACATCATCTGTATAATCCAAGGGATTAACTGGGATTTTGCTGAGCCTGTGCTGGCTCTCTGATGAAGAGAAATCTTCAGCTACTCCTACCAGTAGTGATTTTGACCTCTAGATATTGAGATTTATCTTATCCATACTGGTTTGGATAATGTGTCAGGTTCATAATGTGCTGATGTTGCATCCTCATGGCAACTCTTGAAATAATTACAACATGCCTGAGCTAATCAGAGGAACAACATTTCCTTCAGCAGTAGCAGAGTTAAAGCGAAACAGGCAGCATGGTAACAGTCTCTGCTATTTCAGTGACACTGGACTTTTTCTGCTTATATTACAGTTTCTGATAAACACCTTTGCACTTTTTACACTGCATGGCACCTTCACCTTTCAATAGGTTCGTATTAAAACCCACAATTACCTTTACATTATTTTCCTCCAAAGTCACATTAAGGCCATCAGAGCTGTTGAAACCCCCCCAAAATCCTTGAGTCTGGCCCAGCAGCTGCTGTGTGTGCTCTGGCCGTGGTTACTGAGCTCCTCATCACTGTCTCACAACCTTACATGCTCAGGGAAAGAGCCATGGGTTTCTTTTGTGTTTTTACAACACTTAGCGCAGCAGAGTCCTGATTCAGAATTAGATAGGATGGATAGATCCTCCCACATTTCAGAAAAACAAATAATAATGACATGGGAAAGAAGGAAAATGTACAGCAGAAATACCTGCATTGCCAATCGATGCAAGTCAGAGGGATGGTATTAAATTTAACTTCCTACAACACTTCAGAGTTAATTTGGGGTCCGTGGGATTTTTAAGAAGAAACACAGCCTACTTTCCTGAATAATTAGACAAAAGGATTTTTGCTAAAATGTACTAAACATGCATTAAGAACAAAATAAATTTAAAGATTAAAATTTCCTCAAATTAAAAGCTCCAGTAAGCATTTTGGGGGAAGGAAGAGAATCTCTGCTCCTGAATTTGCATAAAACCTTTTAATGGGGGGTTTTATTTAAAGCCCCAAGGTAACTCCAAACATTTTCTTTGAGAGAATAGAAGAAGTCAAATGCTGAATTTTGGTTCTGTGACCATTTTTATTGAAACAAATTATGGTATTTTGTGACAGAGACAGCATGCACGTTTGTGTGGCTGAGCATAAGGACTGATGATTGCTCCTATATATGTGCTGTTTGCATGTTTTTCAGGCTTATACTGTGTTTGGTTTTTCTCTTTCTCACCTGAGGTTTGTGTAAAAACTCAGTGAAGCAGAAACTGGAACTCTATTTGCTCCTGGCTTCCACAACAGAGGGTTATCTTTTTCTGGTGGATATTTAAATATGTGTCCTTATAAAGGAATCAAATTGAGAAGAGGTTGTGAGGGAGTATAATTCTTGAGTATCCTGTAACCCAGGGATAAGGGCTGGGCTGAACATCCTGATCTGAGGAGGGGGTGGAGAAGGTTCCTGAGATTAATTTCCTTTACAAATGCCCTCCTATGAAAGATAAGAAGAGAAAAAGAAGGATCTGAGCATGTAGCAAGAGAAATTGTTACTCGAATGAAGCTTTTGCTATAGCAGACATATCACTAACAACTTTCTCCTGGAGATTTGTTAGTGGTGAATAAGATAGGATGGAAGAGCCAGCACAGCTGCCTTTGTGTGGTGAAAAAGACAGTGAAGCTCTTGATAGAGGGGGTGGAGACTGGAGATAGGGGATTGGAGAATGGGAGGCCAGGTTGTGATCACCTAGTGCTCATAAACCCTTTGGCTTGCAGGAGAATTGCTGACCAGGGGCACAGTGTGAGCTGTAAGCAGCATCACTCCAGCAGAGCAGCATCATTAAAAATTCAGGTGCTGAAACATAGCTACTGTGGCTGTAAGTACATATCCTGGGCTTTATGAGACTCAACAGCTTCAGGGAGGTGTTTCTAAGTTTAATCCAGTGTGGGGGTTGCTGGTTTGTTCACCAAAAAATATGGGGAAATAGCTTATAATGCTTTGCCCTAAGATCCCAGCTGTGAGGTGGATGACTACAGTAGGTTGGATGGAGGTGGGTGAGGCAAAGCCATGGTTTTTGCCTGCAGAGCACTAAATTACTGCAGCGGCATCATCTGACAGAAATTTTAAAGAGATGCTCTTCCGCTACAGCAAAGAGGGAGTGGATAATTGCACCATAGGGACACCCCTGGGATCCAGCCATTTATAGTTAATCGGAATTATTTGTCTGTTTGGTAAACTCTTATTTCTTTTATAACAAGTGGAAATACTGACTAAGGATGCAGCAAGGAGTTACAGTAAACACACCAGCCTGGGAAGCCTGTGGAGGCAAGGTAAGAAGCACGCAAAGGAATCATTTACCAAGCTTGTTTTCAGGTGGAAATGCTGAGCACAGGAAGTCTGCTCCTGTTCCTGATGTTGAGACTGGTCAATGCATCTCCCCCTATATCCCTGAGATGGATTGTATTTTAACAGGCTTGGCTTCCATATAGAGTAGCTTAATGCTCCACCTGACGGATGATACTTTGCTGGAAGGCTGGCAGCTCCTGCCAGGGCAGCATCTTGCTGAGGTAGAAGTGTGGTGTCAGCAGCAGGGAAGAGTCCAGTTCAAGGTGTCCATCCCTCTTATACATCTACACACACACGCAGAGCCTGTCTCCTGAAAGGGTTAGCAGAAGGGAGGAGGAAAGCAGCAAGACCTATTTAACAGGCACAGGTGGCTGATGCTGTAACTTTAGCCCTTCACAGCTTATTTGCTACAGTTGGAGTTTCAGCTTTAATGAGTATCATGGTGGAAACTGACCTTCTCTGTCTGCACAGGCATTTGCAGTGGTGGCTGAAATCAGGACAAAGCTAAAAGCAGAAGGGGCCAAAAGCAGGGTCTCCATCTGCCCAGCCGGACATCACATCTGGTTCCCCATATGGGCCTGCTCTCACCTGTAGCACTTTCTCTAATGCAGTGGTGGAGTTTCCTCAGCAGAAATCTGCTGTATTATGCCAGGAATAATATTTTCTCATTACCAGCCGAGAGGGTCTGATGGACCAAAGGGAATAAGCCTCTGCTGAGAAGTAAAGATTGTTGATCCAGCATGTGGCATTCATGACCTGCATTGTAAATCACAGGTGTGTGAAAGACCACTGATCTTTCTTCCCTTCTGTGCACACATGCCCTGTTTATTTCCCCTCTCCAGAACTGAACTTCCTTGTTACAGGAAGAAGGAAATAGCATGGAAATAGTGAGCAGAAATCCAAGAGTTCCCAGGATAACTACCTATTCTGATGATAGACAGATTTATGGAATACTTTTAGCCATCTGAGAAGCCCAAACCAAGGGTCTTACAATGAGTGTTACTACGAGGGAAAAAAAAATATTAGTCTTCCTCCTATTATCACTGATACCTGCAGCTTGACTCTTGACTCTTTATTTACTACCCTTGTTTCCTGAGGAAACAAACCTTATGAAATTGTTCTTCTGCCTGCTGCTTTCCCACATCCTAAAGTCATTGCCTATTTTCAACCAACCTTTGAGGAGGTTTCAGAGATTTGAAACACCTATGCCTTTTAAGAATTGGGTCTGCATAGAGGAAAGAGATCCAAATCAGTGTCACCAGAGAAGGAAAGGCTTCAAAGTGAGGTCTACGGTTACCTGCTTTGCTCAGCCTGCCCGTGCAGGTCTGTTGCACAACAATCTTCCCTCCTGAGTTAGGGGCATTGGGAGGATGATGCAAGTCTGATGATGCAGCCAAGGGAGTGGGCAGGCTACAAAAAGTCCTGTAAGCAATGACATTGTATAGGAATTGAAAGGAGAGGATACTGGGGGATTGTATAGGAGCAGGGGCACTGAGGCAGGCTTTACTAATCCTGCTACTCTCAGAGCATGGTGTTTGTGGTGGTAGCAGCAGCACTAGCTACACCCCAACCACAGAAGCACTGACTAAAAGACAGTCCCTCCCCCAAAGAACTGCTCACTAAAAGCTTGCTGGCCATTTTTGTGGAGTCATTTAGGCCTTCTTTCAATGCATTTAAGCCTTCTTTCGTTTAAGCTTATCATCCCTCAAAATCATTTAAAAGAAACCCTCAGCTTCAGCTGGCTGTTTCCCAAATCAGGCCCAAGGCTGTGTATCTGGTTGTACCAGAGACCTGTGGAGTGAAGTGAGGAGTGAGGTGGCGTTGTGGTAACTACCCCACACAGATGTAAGCGGCCACTGATCCTGAGTGGGTGCCCTGAGTAGCAAAGCAAGCCTGTGCAGTTAAACAGCATGTTGAAAGTTCCAGTAACAGTTTAGGAAAGTACATGGCAATATTTCAGATAATGAGGCAATCTTATCTACTTGTCAAGAGTAAAACCTGTAAATTTAAAGGACCCTATTCTATTTTGCCTGCAAGAAGAAAAGAGTTAGAAGAGATTTGATTGAGGTATTCATAATTATAGGAGAAACAGCAAAAGCTAATCAGTCTGTGCTTTTTATATTGTCACATAGTGCAAGAACAAGGGGACTCTTAAAATGTAAATTAATAAGCAGCACATTTAGTGCTCAAATGTATTTTGTGAATCATGTAACAATTATAGTATATATAAATAATCCACCAATTTCCATAAAACTATCTGATAAAATTCACCCATAACAATAATTCATTTCCCAATTCACTTTTCATTATTCCAAATCCTTTAGAAACCCGAGGGAAGCTGTTGGCCAGGGATTGTAAAAGGCTGTATATTTAGAACAAATCCAAAGAGTGGACTGACTTGTGCAGCATGTACTCCTCTTCACAAATTCACAGTCCTAGGAAGGTAAGGACACTAATGCAAAGGCTCTAAAAGGAAAGGAAAAAAAGAGCCCACACTGGATAATTTCATGACCATTAGTAACATTTGTATCTATACAAGCTGAGATAATTATAATGGTAATCATATCTCATGCTTCAGAGCCTAAAGTGATTGCCTACAGAGGCCAGGGAAGCCTTGGAGAGTTTCCATTGAAAGGAAGATTAGAAATGCTTAAGATTATTTTATTTGGTCATATTGGACATAGCAGAAAGAAGACATTTATTTCCCCTTTTAAATGCTTTTCCTTTCTCTTTTCTGAATCAGTTTCTTCCCTGTTGGCTTGACCCGTAATCTGGTAGCCCCACTGGCATCTGCACTTTTCCTTTCCCATCTATTTTGTGCCTGGATCTTGCTGTTTTCCCCAGATCTGTCTCCCAGTGTCTCAGCCCATTCCTCTCTTAGGCTCATCACATTCACTAGATAACACCCCCTGAGTGTGAAGAAGCTTTTCTTGCATCCAGTGACCTTGACCAGACTTCATTAGCAATCCCTGCTCTGACCTTGCTCCTCCCCAAGAAACATCAGCCTGTCTCTTTTCTTTGCATGTGAGCAGTTCTTTCCAGCACAGGAGCCTTTTCAAAGCAAGTTCTCTGACTGTTGGTATTTCTGTACCCCAGTCATTCCTCTAAGACCCACAGGTATCACAATACTAGCATCAAACAGAACAGTCTCATTTTAAAGATTATCCACTGTTCTAAAAACTGAAGGAAGTGATTAAAGAATCGGAAATGCCTCATGTTGCCTTTCAGCCATTTCAAAAGTTACAGTGGGATCAGACCACCTGATCTTCTCCTTTCCCATCCTCCTGTCTTTTTGTACCTTCATTACGTGATGAACCCATAGGGGGTCAGATCCAGAAAACATCTCACAGAGAATTTTAGATGCTTCCACAAAATAAGATCTCCACTCCACTGACTTCAGTGAACCTACTCGTGTAATAACACATATGAGACAATGTCAGAAATCAGCCTCAGGCAAAGAAGATGTGGTCATTCTCCACACTTACAAAAAAATGAGATAGGAAAGAAACAGTGTCCTTTTATTACTCAGTGCCACCTGCTCACAACAACACAGTGAAGAATAATTGACAACAAAGGCCTGCTATTTCCCTCTCCGTGCATTGCTCCTGAGCTGGAGTTTACACCAAAGCTGTGACTCTGAGGTAGTTCACTTTAGGACACTTCAGAAGAAGGAAAGTAATAACTTGAGAACTAAAGGCAGCTAAGATAAAAGTATGGAGAATTATAAATGATAAAAGGAAGGCAAAGAAAGCACTACTAGTCAGCCTTTTTGGTAATAAAAAATAAATCTGTGGCCATTGAATGAAATTACAAAGCAACACATTGTGAGTGAATGAAAGGTGATGTTTACAAAAGGTATAATTAAACCATGATATTCACTGGTCTAGATATTGAGAAGGATCACTCCCCATGTTCAAGTGCTTCAGCATTTATATAAATAAAAAGAACGTCTGCAAGGACACCAGCTAAATACAATTACAAGGGCTATCAATTCTTGTGCTTCAGGGCATGGTTACCTGCTGAGGTCAGGAAGAAATTTCTTCATGGTATAGCACTAAAAAGTAAAATGCATTATTGGGCATTGATGGGTATTGGACACCTCGTTAGAAGGACCTTTAATCTCCTCCACTATGCAATTCTTTTGTTCCCCCATATCAAAAATCAGTGAAGCATTTAGGTGCGTGTCTAAATTCCATTTTGAAATCAATAGGACTTAAATGTGCATAAATGTAAGTGCTCGATTAAGTGCTTTCCAGAATAGATATATTAAGTAACTACTTAAATTTTTAGAGGTATTGAAGCAGTTTTTGGTTCTGGTCTGATGTTTTGGTGTCCAAATCACAGATGCAAAACCAGTAGAATTTACTGTATTTCATATATTATCAGCTCACTTTGCAGAAACTACAAACAGCAATGTGCTGTCAGTTCTAAAAAACTTCAGCCTTTCATCTCAAAAATTTGTGACTATAGCTCTACAATTCATTTGCTCAGGTGGTCCAATTCCAGTGTGTATACAGACATAATCACACAGGTCTAAAATAGTTAGGGTCTTCATCTTTGGGTTTTCTTTCATGGGAATAAAATGAGCTTTGTCATCTGCTATAGTCTCCTCCTTCATATTTGTGTCCCACTGGTTTGTCTTGCAGTTCTAGGCAAGGTGTCAGCCAGGCATGGAAGATCTTAGAAGATTTAAGTTGCCCTTTAAACTTTGAAGCCCATCCCTTTTTACCCTTCTTTCTTCTTAGAGGAGATATCATTCAACCCTCACAATCTTTCAGAGTCAGTAGGAGGGCCCTGAATACAGAGGAAGCACAGTGCTGATCTGATCTCCTACAGAGTTGGCACATAGTAGATACTCCCAATGTGGAAAGGGCTTTGATCTGGAGAAGGTCATAGAGAAGTATAAACAGAAGCTTGAGTGTTATTCACAGTCCTCAAATGTTGCTGACAGGTGGCTAAAGGGTTTGATAGATAAAGGAGACCGGGGTAGCTGAAATTGCTGAAAAATAGATGTTACCAGAAAAACAGGTTCTTTCAGCCTATAGATTTACTCAGTGAAAAGGCAGCTTAAAATATGGCCACAATGGTGGGAGAGATTCCTCTCCTGTGGGTCTGCCTCCTCTGTTTTCCTCACTGGACCAATTGCTCCTTTTGGAGAGGCTGCAGCCGCTCACCAAGGGCGGCTGGGAGAGCTCCAGCGATGCACAGCAGGCAGTAATTCTTCCTTCCCGAGGCTGAACGTTCAGCTTGAGCAGCACTCAGAGGGACCTACACGCTGAGATCAAGGGAACATTTCCAATGACTTATGGAGGAGCTGAAACTAGGCCTTTATGGAATACTAAATAATTAAATCAGACCTCATGTAGACCTCTAACACTTAAGAATCAGCACTTAATAGCACACAGAAAGGCATAATTTTCAGATCTGTGCTAATAAGGAAAACCATAAATTGAGGGATTTTTCTTAAACAGCTCTTTTCTTCCCCTGATTGTTAAACATAAAAGTAAAGATGTTGCCTGCAGTAGTCAGGCATACATCTTGAATTGCTATTTGCTTCTAGCTTCATTTAAGATAAAATTTAAACTGCTTAATTTAAATGCGCAATCTCAGATACCTATAAAAGACTGACTTGCAGGAAGTATTAAGCAGATGCTTTCTGCAAATCTGTTCTACTTTAGTCATTTCTAGTTCAGTGTTCAAAATGTTCCCAACCTGGTGCCTGACCAACCCGATAAACTTCTATGATGAAAGAATTGGCTTGGTAGATGAGAGGAGAGCAGTGGGCATTTTCTATCTGGACTTTAAGGCTATCAAGGAAGGCTTAATCCCGTAAGATCCTCATAGACAAGTTGTTGGAGTGTGGGTTGGATGAGCAGACAGTGAGCTGGATTGAAAACTGTCTGAACAGCTGGACCCAGAGGGTGGTGATCCTCTGGCACAAAGTCTGTGTGAAGGCCAGTAACTAGCAGTGTACCCAAGGGGGCAATACTGGGTCTGATTCTGATTAACATCTTCACTAATGATCTGCATGATGAGGCAGAGTGTACCCTCTGCACATTTGTTAATGACACAAAACTGGGACTAGGGTCTGATACTCCAGAGGGTCGTGCTCCCATCCAGAGGGACCTTGATGGGCTGGAGAAATGAGCTGACAGAAATCTCATAAAATTCTATAAGGGAACCCAGGCACCAGTAAGTGCTGGAGATGGTCTCGCTGGAAAGCAGCGTGATAAAAAAGCATCTGGGATCCTGTTGGACGTTGAGTTGAGCGTATGCCAGCAGTGTGCCCTTGCAGCAAAGAAGGCCAGTGATATCCTGGGCTGCATTAGGAGCAATGTTGCCAGCAGGTCGAGGAGGAGGTCGAGGAGGGGAACCTCTACTCAGCACTGGGGAGACCACATCTGGAGTGCTGGGTCTGGTTCTGGGCTCCCCAATAGAAGAGAGACATGGACACACCGAAGAGAATCCAGTGAAGTCCACTAAGATGATGAAGTGGCTGGAGCACCACACATATGAGGAAAGGCTGAGAGAGCTGGGACTGTTCAGAACAGAAGAGAAGGCTTGGAGGGGGATCTTACTATTGTATATTAACATCTAAAAGGAGGGTGCAAAGAAGATGGAGCCAAGTAATCTTCAGGGGTGTTCAGTGACAGGACAAGGGACAGTGGGCACAAACTGAAACACAGGAGGTTCCCTCTCAACATTAGAAAACACTTTTTTGCTATGAGGGTGACCAAGAACTGGCACAGGTTGTCCAAGGAGACTGTGGAGCCTCCACCATTGAAGATATTTGAAAGTCATCTGGAGATGGTCTTGAGGAACTTGATGTAGGTGGCCCTGCTTGAACCAGAGCATTGGACAAGATGTTCTCCAGAGGCCGCTTCCAGTCTCACCCATTCTGAATTCTCTGATAACCAAGAGTCACAGGCACAATTGCATGTCTTAGCCTAGACTCTTCTGTTTAAGCCAACAAAGAGAGAGTTAAAAAACCTTCTAAAGAAGTTTCCATGTATTAGAAGATTTCCTTTATCCTTTAGAAAGCTCTAGTATGTTGAGAACTCCCTTGCACACGTAATGTTCTCCATAGTCCTAGTAATGTGTTCTGGCTCAGAATTTCCAGATCTTCTAAACCATTAGTATTTGCTATAGAACAGTATATACACTTGCAACTTCCTTTTGATATAGGATTTATAAGGACATCATCAAAATATGTACTCAGCACTTCTAAAGAGTTCGTGTTCCTGTATCTCCACTCTGCTCCCATCAGACAGAGCTCTACATCCCTTTCCTCCTCAGCTCTCATTTTCTGGGAGGGCTGCAGAAGTTCTGCACTCTCTGGGTTAACGCTCAACGCAAGTGAAAATCTTTATCTCACAGTGTGTGGACAAATTGGTTTTGAAACAGCTACAGAGGGTCATCAATTCTTCAAACGGACATGGCGTGAGTATCCCATAAACTGAAACAGCCAGTGCTGCACGGATTCATCTGCAGAGGTTATTATTAGGGAACCGGGGGTGCTTTCAAATGCAGAGATGTAATTTATCATGATCAGGTTTTGTTAGCAAGGAATTTAGACAGTTTCTGTTACTGCAACCTAATAAGTCATTTTATCAGCATATTTGTTTCCTTGACTTGCCGACACCTCGGCAACATTCATACCTTCTTAGTATCACATGGCAGGAGAACAACTGACAAACAAAGAGAAATCACTGGTTGTGAACTCACTGAAATTGCGTATTCCACCTGGGAAGCTTGGATAATGCAATTCAGTTATAAAGCAGAGTCCATTGAGTCCACAGAGTCCACAGGTCTCTTGCTCTCTCTCTGTGTCTCATCTTGTACTGTATAAAGAAGGAAGAGTCTGTAACTAAGGGAATATGTCATGAAATCCTACCTAGCTGCTTAGCCGTAGGGGAAACTGGCAGCAGTGTTCCTCAATACAGAACAGGCAAGGGTCCTAAGAGGAAGCCCAGGGTAAATGACAGCAGAGTTGGGCCTTCCTGCTTTACTCCCTCACCAAATACTGGAGGACTTACAGAGACACCTGCCTTACCCTAGTTAGATCTCTGGACCTCTGCATAACCTAGGGTCACAAACAGGTGCTTGCTCCCCTTAGAAAAATCAGCTCCAGTTATGTCCTGCAAGACCAATTTCTCCTCGTTTAGCTCATCTCTGCTATTGCTGAATAATTAACGACTTATTTGACAAGTACTTTGCATCTTCCCGTGTCCCTGAATCCCCAACTGCACACACAAACAGAAGGGCAATTAAAAGTTCATATACCTGTGACCCTCTGAGATTACCACATGCTGTGAGAGTCAATATATTTTTCTTCTATTAGGGTAGCAGAGAAGCAATTTCTGAGGTTTAAGAGCATCAAGGAAAAGTAATATGCAGACAGAATAGGCAGATTTCCATGTGGAGATTAAACGGAGAAAAGCCCCAGGTTTTTTTCAATTGCAGTAATGAACGAAAATAGCCTTAGGAAGGGAAACCACGGCCCGCAGCTGGAAGGGCTTTGTAAATCAGAGACAACTTCTCGAAGTGTTTCTAAAAGCTAAAACAAAGCTGCACAAGTGCAGAAGGGATTTTCCATTTCCTCTGACAACCACAACAGAGTTAGCAGGCAGCCATAATCAGTGGCACAGGGTCTAGTTGTAGCCTGTCATTTGTGTTGTCCCACAAGGTTCAGTACTGGCCCCAGTATTGTTTAACTTGTTTGACAGTGACTTGGATGAAGTTCATTGATGACACCAAGCTGGGAGGAGTGGCCAGTACCCCAGAGGGCTGTGCAGCCCTTCAGAAGGACCTTGACAGGTTGGAGAGATGGGCAGAGAGGAACTGTCTGAAATTCTACAAAGGTAAATGCAGGGCCCTGCACCTGGGGAGGAATAACTCCCTGCATTTTTACAGGATGGGGTCCAACCTGCTGGGAAGCAGCTCTGTGGAGAAGGGCCTGGGGGTCCTGCTGGACAAAAAGCTGTCCCCGAGCCAGCAGTGCCCTCGGGGCCAAGGAGGTCAGTGTTGTCCTAGGGTGCATTACGAAGGGCATTGCCAGCAGGTCAAAGGAGATGATCCTGCCCCTCCATTCAGCCCTACTGAGGCACATCTGGAGTTCTGTGTCCAGTTCTGGGCTCCTCAGCACAAGAGAGACATGCTGCAGGGAGGCTGGACCAGATGACCCACGGTGGTCCCTTTCAACCTGACCTATTCTGTAATTCTATGATGAAAGTGAAGTTACTGCTGGTTTTACACCAGCAAAAGTGGAGTTGGAGGCAGTGTGAAAGAAATCAGCAATGAGAAGTGACAGCTCAATCCATCATTCAGTGGACTTCTACCCACCAATGGTGGTTGTGTGCACAGGAATGCTCTGCTATAATTAACAAAACCATTTACTATAAACATACAGTAGTAGTTATGCTCTATTATTTAAGTATTCATAAATAAGTAATTATTTCTTGCTGTACTCTGCAAAAAGCTTCTTGCTTTTCCTTCCAGATTGAAAGTTTCTGATCAGTTCTGGAGAGTTGACTGGTCAGAAATCCTTTTTTCTCATCAGTAACCTCTATCTGATACCCTTGGTGTCATTTCAGTTTTAAGGAAAGCACCCGTGTCGAGCTACACTGCAGTACTATCTCACTGCAAGATAGTCAGAGAGAAGAGCAGCAAACAAGTGGACTGTGCAGGTTATATCCACCTGCCAATGTAAAAACTAACTTTATTTGTCTTTTCAAACCGCTTCATGTCAGAGAGCAGGAGTCGTGTCAGAGCACAGGACCCCTGCAATGAACAAACAGGGGAATTAATGTTCTCTGTGAGGCAGGGATGGAAACAGGTGATGTGGCATTTGTGACAGCTTCCCTCATCCCTGGGAATTCACAGCACAGTTTTATATCAGTTCAAAGTGAAAACTAAGAACAGTAGGAGAGGCAGAGCTAGAAAAAAGCCTTGGCTTTGGGTGCCCGTATCTGAAGCCAGGATATTGTCGTCGCAGAATATTTACCATGTACATAATTAAACCCCTAAGTGCCAGCTGAACTGGAAATCATGCTGTGTGGTGCCTCTCCTACCATCTGAATGACTGTTAGACAGTTGGCTCTGTTTTGACACAAAAAATGCAGTCCATCATAGTCCCATTCATCTGTCATCTGTTGCCTGCTTGTCTCTTTTCCCATTTAGTTGTGTACAAGATGAAATGTTTTCCTCCTGCTGCTTGTCTGGTTTTTTTACACTTCATTTTCTTTGCAGTTTTTTACATACCCACAAAGAAATAGCCTCAGATAGTCACGCTGCCAGCCACAATCATGGATTGACATTATATTGGCTTAAGTAATAAACAGCCATCCTCATACTTTTCCTTTCTCTTTCTCATTACAAAGCTGAAACGAACAAATTATTAATTAGATGCCAGCCTCTGCCCCCCCCCCCCCCCCCCCTTCACTTTAAATAACTTGGAGACAAGCAGGGGAAAAGTTACCAGGCATTGTTATGCATTCATTACTGTGACATATTAAGCAGAGAGCCAAAGTAATGATAGAGTAACGCAGCCAAAGAAAATTACCTGTATTATATTGTCATAGGCGATTGAGGCACAGTCAGTTACACGTACACAAACCACAGGAATTGTTTAAAGAGCAAGTAGTTACGGGGCCAAGGGGCAAGGAGTTTAAGATAAATACTCTCATGAATTATTTACGGGAAGACTGTGGAAGATTTTTTTTCCAGAAAATAATTGCAAAAAGTAGGCACAAATCAGGCTATTTGTTGAGCTGGTCTGAAGGAATATGTAAGTACGTATGTGTTTCTCTGCTGAACTGTGTCAGAGCTGTCTGACCCACTCTGGCAAGGACAGAAGTTCTCATTTTGTCTATTTTTACTCCTCAGTGATGAAGAAAATAAGATAAATGTTTATCCAAGAATTTAAGCTCTATGTGACTCTCTTGATTTGCAAGGGCATAAGTCTCCTAAACCTTGGAATATTGCCTTCTGCCCTCCTGGTGTGTTTTTACATACCACATGACAGCTCCTGAAGCCCACTTCTTCCTAAAAAGCTTTTTCCTTTTCAGTCAGTGAAAAAGAAACTTTTCAGAACCAGTGTACTCATGATTCATCATGAGTCATGATGCCTCAGTTTTGGAGTATCCTAAACATAAAAGTTAAACTTATCTTTCATTTCCTTAAGGAAAGAGCTGGGAATGGATTTGCAAATATTTTTAGTCACCAGAAGATTCAAGAAAATGCTTTATAGCATCTTGATGGGCACCTCCTGCTCCCAATAGTCACAGATGGACATCACTCGTGCCATGCTCATCATGGCAGGTTCTCCCTTTCCCACAGTCTCTCTATCTGCAAGTGAAACCATTCTTCTGCAAAATAACCAGAGTATCCTCTGGACAAAGATTAAGTAACTCAGTAAAATGAGAAATAATTAGGATTGGGCACAAGCAACTGCTGCATGCTCAATGTGCTATGGGCACTGATTTTCTGGAGGAAATCTGTGTGTAAAGATGAAGATGCTATCTCTTAGAGAGACTCTGACACAAGGTTCATCAAAGCTTGAAAAGACACTATATTGCTAGCAAAATTCATCAGACTGCATGCCAGACTCCCACTGGCTCTCACCCAGATTCCAAGCTATCCGAGGAATTATTAGTTTAAAAGCTTCTTTAGATCTTGTCAGCCACATCTAGCTCACCATGGATGTAGATAAGATTCACAGTTCCTGACAAAGGAGATGGGATCTGACTCCAGGGCTCCCAATCCTATTTTAAGAATGCAAATTCTTAATGGCTGTAATGAGGGGTGAGGGTGTTACTATTAAATATATTGAACTGATAATTTTCAGGTTATTTTTTCTTTTTGAAACAAAAGGTGCAAGTTAAAAAGAGATTTGTGAGATTCTCAGTGAAGGAGAAGGGTCAAAATATCACGGATACATAACAGATAGGCAGTTAAAATCAAATAAAAAGATCTTAAAATTATTGAAATGAAATTAAATATTTCTCTTGTACTTGAACTAATTTTTGTGTTTGGGGAGGGTTTCTCGCTAAGAACATTTTTAAAAGACTGATTTCTTTGTTTTTGCCTAGGTTAGGAATAAATCTGAAACTTAAAAAAACATTATGGGACTTGAAGTATCTCCCACTCAACATCATTAAAGACAAAAAAGCAGAACTGATTGACTCATGTGTAATTTGGGCAACATAAACTTTGGATACCTCCGCCTGCCCTGACCAGACTGCCAACATGGTGATTCTCTCTATTCTATTCTATCCATTCTATTTTTTGTCACACAGTTAAATTCACCCAAACTGGTATTTAACAATCTACATAGGACCTAGCTAATGGTCTTGATTAACTGTCCTCTGAGAGTTCCTTGGAACTACTGGTGATTGCAGGCAGTCAAAAGATGCATTTATGAAACAGTAAGAAGACAAATGTGTGACTCTGTGGAAGAACACAAGCTTTTAACCTTCATAGATTCTGTAAAAGCAAAAAAAAAATAAAAACCTCTCCAGGGTTTGTCTAACCAGCTTAATTCAACAGATGAAACAAGAGCTCTGCAAGCGGAGCTGTGTTCATTACCGTGTCAATTCAGCAGAGGTGAGGTGGCAATTCTTCTGCCACACGCAGCTGCATCCCACCCCACAGCCTCCTCCTGGCTCCCAGGCAATGCCTCCCCTATCTGCCTCTCTGGCCAAGCAGAGATGCTGGCATTTGGGGCTGAGCTGCCAGTGACACAGAGCAGGACAGCTCTGCTCCTCTCCGGGGTGCTGAGCCTCCCTGCGCATTGTCTCCCATTGCCATCCCGCTCGTCCTCTGCGCAGCCCAGGCGGCCGTGTTGGATTATCCAGCTCCTGTGTTTCCATCCCGACTCAAACTCAGTCCCTCCACGGTCCACACCCTCCTGGGTCCATTCTGGTACCTCGCCAGGGCAGCCTGGATGACTGCACAGTTGTTGATCTGGAACAATCTGGTGTTGTCCCTCTCCTCCTGCTCCTGGGCTGCTAACCTGTCACAGAGCATCTGAGCTGCTCAAGCACTCTCTAATCCACTAGGGAGACTGGAAGCACAGGCTCACATTCTTGTTTCTTTCCCAATTACTGATCTTTTGCAAGCACCTTTAGAAATGTCGCTTACCCGGGTTTCCTGACATTTGCCTTTGTAAGTCTTTATTTTCAACTTCTACTCACTTCAATTGCACCGATGTTTCCTGTGTGGGATTTTTATTTCAGAACAAGCATATGCATTTTTTTAATCTTTGACAAAAATGATTAAAAACCTCCCTGAAATGAGACTAAGGGGTAAAACCGCTATTTTGCCATGACAGCAAGTAGGTAAATCTTTATTGTCAAAACTGTATTTGGCCCCATCCTTTGGAGGATGGACACAGTACCTGGTAGAGGCGGCCTTTCCCCCCTCTACTGTTGCTATGGAAAACTGCTTTTATTTGGCAAGGTTGAGCATTTGAGACATTTAATTTGTGCTCATTACAGCCTTGTTAGAGCTTGGCTGCTAAATGTTTGAGATGTTTATGTGGCCAGATCTGTTGTGCAAGCACTGCCCTTGAGGAGGACCTGGGTGAACTCCCTCCAGGGCAGGAGAGGCAAAGCAGCACTCCAGGCAGACAGACAGGAAAGCAGAGGGCTAGAAACCTGGTTTTCCTGCCTTTCCCAGCATGGAGATTCCTCCAGTAGGGAGGAGGAAAGACAGTGCAGCACACTGTGCTGGTGGGAGAGGAGTTTACAGGGCTCTTGGCAGAAACAGATGCACAGAGAAGTCCAAAAGCCGAAGAGAGAGGGGAAGTAAGTGGAGAAAGAGAAGAGGAAAGGTGAGAAGGCTCTCTGGCCCAGTTCTAGCTGCTGAGAATGCTGCTGTCTTTTCGAATTTGCTTTTCTTTAGGTTGCGGAGGAAACGTTCCAAAGTAGCAGGCGATAAGGTCAAACGCTTGCTCCAGGATAACAGCAGTATCAAAAAACATATGCTGTATTGTGTTATCACCAATTAGCAGTTGCTTCCACTGTGACAAATGGTCTTTGAATCACCAAACTTTCACAGAAAGGAACTTCTAGAGAGTAATTGTGAGTTGCACACATCTGAAGTGTTTATGTAAATGCTTATTGTTAATAATAACAACAACAATAATGACAATAGAAAATCCCCTGGTTTGTATGGTTGTGGTTGCTCAGAACAGCTGTTTTAATGAGACATCTGCCAGTGAAACAATTTAGCCTAAGGATAATGAATAACTGTTACTTAACTGAGACAGTATTAGCATAAACTCTGTTTAACGGGAACACATTTGGCCAGTGAATAGTGATTTCTTGGTTCTTATCTAGGTGTTTAATAGCGAAAATTACAGGCTTGTGGCAAAAATAAATGAATTAATGAATAGTGATACAGGATATACTGTGATTTTTTCTTTGGTTGCTTTAGTTTGAAATACCTTAAAGGGATCTTGTCAGGGAGTGAATTATTCAAAACTTAGAGAACTTTTGTGGTGGGTGCTTAGAAATGGTGAAACACTGATCATCATTAAGAATCTTGGCCTTTATCTTCTCCTACAGAAATTATTAAATTATGGAGATATGATCATTTGCATCCCTGATTTATGGCATTATTTTCTCTCATCTGAATCTTTCCATATAACCATTATGCATATATATATATATATGTGTGTGTGTGTGAGTGTGTGTGTGTGCACGCATGAATGTTTCACCCACCTGACTCTGGATTGTTTAGAGGTTGGATAAGTGAAGCATCCAGAATGGACTTCCAGGTAGGAAATCGTGTTCTGATGGACTGCTCAGCAGAATTCACGGATTTTGCTAGTGCCTATATAGATGTGTTTCGGAGTGCTGAGGCAACAGCACAAAAACTTGTGGGCAAGAACAGGAGTATGTTGGGATCAATGTTAAATCTATGATTTTTGTAGGCTACTGATCATCCATGCAAGGAGTAAAAACTTGCTTGTAAGTGCTAATGTTATTTTCTTTCAAGAGAGATGGACTCTGCATGTGTGTGTTGCCTGTTATTCTCTGGCTTTAAAAGAATACTAGCAAAGACTGTGTTTTTTATGAAATAAGCTAGAATAAGGAGGTAGAATGAGAGAACAGTGCAGTATGATTCAATTTGTTGGGCCAGACCTATGAATGAAGTTAATATGAACCATGGGACCTTTGAACACTGTGAAAAGCTAACTGCTATTTCTCTTGAGAAAACTAAACTAATCTTTTCTCTCATAAGAAAAAGAGGCTGTTTCCCTATTAGTGGAAGAATTTACTAGATTTAGATCACTGACAGATAGTCATTCCTCTCATATTTTTACCTGTCTTTTCCTGGATATAAAGGATGCCTCTCCTGTCATGGTGAATCTAAAGGTAGAAAAGAGCTCTTGTGATCTGGAAGATGGAGAAGACTTTGTTGACCTGTAAGTGACTGATGTTTGGAGCTCTCTAGAGAAACACTCACCATTTGGTGGGTAAGCCTAACATTCCTACCTTCATTCTGGAACCCAGAAATTATGAAATTACCATTTGGGTAATGTTCAGAAAAAAAAATTATAATTATTTCAAATGCATTGAAATATCTAACTTCGTTAAATCGATTACTTGATATGTCAATATAGCTACATATATATGTACTGTTCCTATTGTGGGTCGGGTGTCAGAACTGTGGTGAGAATCATTTGGAATGGAGACGTATGTTTGAACAAGGCAAGTAGACTGTCTTTTAAGCAGGAATTTTAGGCTGTGATTCATTTGACCTATTTTAGACACCTACACTAAGACATGATGAATCTGGAGAAGTGAATCATACCCGTCGTTTCTATACTGCTCTGGACTCCTGTTGAAACTGAAGCAGAGTTTCTGGGAGCTGCTCTAATTTCCTCAAGTTAGAGCACCCCCAGGAAGGTTCTCCAACAAGTAACAAGTCAGAGCCACCTTTGGAGCTCTAGCATAGCTATGTTACTTAGAAATGAGGGAGTCTTTCTGCTGCTGGCTTTTCTCACAGAAGCCATAAACTCAGTTCCAAAGGCAGTTTGGTGGGACAGAAATACTGATTCTGGAAAGTAAGATGAGACCTACAGTCAAAAGACTTCTTTCACAAAGACAAGCCTTTCTTATGTACAGTCAGAGTCTATCATGAGCAGGGAACTATTACTCCTTTCAGCACCTGAGGTAGGACTGAGGAAGCTTTGAAATCTACAGGATGGAGACGCTTTTGTTTGCCTGAATGTAGGTGACTGCTGTTTGCTCCAGAGCTGAGATCAGCACTCACAGATAGCGGCTTTGCTCCATAGCACTCCACCTTTCACCACACATTTGTGTGAGTGAGCTGGGATGACTTTTGTTGGTG
This sequence comes from Rhagologus leucostigma, assembly GCA_013397725.1. Taxonomy (NCBI): domain Eukaryota; kingdom Metazoa; phylum Chordata; class Aves; order Passeriformes; genus Rhagologus; species Rhagologus leucostigma. The sequence goes on from VZTD01003250.1 coordinate 1,227,863, forward strand.
ACCTGGTCACCGCTACACCAGCTCTAATGAATCAAGGCAGTCTGATTTTAATTCCATTTCGCATCATATTCCTTGTCACGCTTAGCTTCCGTGAAAAAGCACGGAACACTTTAGATGGGAAGGGGTCTCAGCTGGACATCGAGTCCAATCATCATGCTTTAAACTGATTTCGAATTTCCACCAAGTTCATTAAAGCCTTGTCTAGTCAAGTTTTTGCTATACCTGTGGATGGAGATTTCAAGGTACAGCTCTATTCACTATAGAGACTGCAAACTTTGCTTACCTCTGTGCAGCCACAAGCTGATTTTGAGTACAAGGCTGCATCATGGCCTGGTACAAAATCACAGGTTAAATGTGCCAACATACCTTTAGCAAGTCACAAAGCACTAGCAAAATGATATACGGCTAAAAGGTCCAAGGTCAAAGGAAGAGGTGTTGCCCTGTAAAGAGAAAGCCTTAGGGGAACTGGTACAATATAGCAATTTGGGGAACTGGCACTGAAATGAACTCTTATTCACTCCAACTTCACAGACCTACTCTTGGCCAGATACCTAAACCATTTGGCTCAGTAGCATTCCAGAAGCAGTCCCATTTTCAAAGTGATGCAACAAGGAAATAAATTATACGTGAAAAGCAATTGCTGTGCAGTCTGAGGAAAAGAAGTGTTGTAAGCAGGAGGCTGCATTTGTCTTGGAAAACTCAGATTCCAATAAATAACAGGTGATTGTGCATGACTAATTATACACACAGCCTTGTGGACAAAGTTATATCCAGAAAACGTAAGTGTTTTATTATGGCTTGAGGACTCCTTGAACAGCTTTGAATTTCTTGCTGAAATTTAAAAACTAGTGCTGTGGCTGGCTGTCTCAAAGGACGACAGGTCAGATATAAGCTGTCAGGGTTGGTAGGAAATATTTTAGCTTTAGTTATTTTAAGAAATAACTAAACAACTTCATTTTATTGTTTCTTCTTTTGTCTACCCCCCCCACCCCCACCCCGATACACACAGGTCCTGTCGCCCTTTAGAAACATTGAAAAGAACAGATTTCATGCAGGATGTGCTTGTTACTTTGTCATGTCCTAAGGTACCTGTGCTTGAATCAGAGAGTGCACACTAACAGCTTCCCCTGTCCTTGCTCTTGGAAGAAGGTCAATCTTTTGTGTACGCTTGTGCACATGAAGGCTCTGCAAGGGAAGCTGTGCTCTCACAACCAGGCTCCCACCCATGAAGCCCCTTGCTCCAGTCACAGAAAGATCACACAGCTGGCAAAATTGCTTTAGCCCTCCCAACCTCTGGCTGATACGAGGTTCACGTACTTTGACCACGGACTTTACTGAAGTCCATTAATGGCCTGCTTTTATTATATTTGTCCCCATCCCCAGAAGTAATTACCAGGGACCTGTGCTTTCCCTGTGTCTCTTCCCAGCTGAGCTCTGCCCAGAGCCAGGAGGACAGTGCACATGCATACTGAGGAATTAAGCTCAATTCCTCATCCTCACATGGCATTTTCCCTGGCATTTTTGGAGATAACAGGGAGGGACCTTCTGCATAAATTAAAAAAAAGAAAAGAACCCAAACGAATCCTTTGGTAAGGGGTTAATAGTTTCTTATTCTGTGTCCAGTCAAGGAATATGCTTGTTTATTGATCCTCTTTGTAAATTAGAAACTATTTTTTTGGCCTGATAATTGCTCTGTATACTCTCCTGAAGAGCTGTAAGATCTCCCACTAAGGGAAAGTGTGGAATCATTTGTACATTTGCTAACAAAATTGGATTCTGATTTAGGAGTTCTCAAGTGTGCTCATGTTAATACTAAAAACAATAAAAAATGTCATCTAGAATGATTGCTGGACATACCTTAAAGAAGCTCTCTTCGGACACCTCTGTTTATGAGTAGAAGAGCTTTGTTTTCCAGATGTACACACACAATTTGGGGAGCATTTCCTCTTGTTTTTGATTTTTTTCCCCTCTGATTGAAGTAACCTTTCCACTATGAGTGTATAGGTCAACAATCCTTCCTCTGCTACAGGAGCTCAATTCATTGCTGAAGGGAAGAATAAAAAAAGAAACATATACTGGATCTAAAGGGAACAAGACTGCGGGTCTGAGCAATACTTGCCCTTGGCATTTCCTCTTGCCCTGCTCCCACAAGCAAGCAAGGCTATAGGGGCCCTCTGTCAGCCTTATGGAAATACATTTCATTTGAAGTAAATGTTACTCTAGTCCACTGATGCCATAAAGAAAAATGTTGGTCTGAAGTTTAAAGGAGTGATCTCAGTCGTGGAAAGGGCAGTGGCAAATTTAGGGAGACTTTGCTTTGACCTCTCTTGATCTGGACTTTGTTGATCAATGCACACAAAGTGGCCCAAAAAAGAATCCAATTATAAAGTGATTAAGAATGCTGCAAACAAGAGTCCCCCTGACTGGCCAAATGTGTGTGTCCTGACTGTGTGAAACAGAGGGGCTCCTGCTCACACCGTGTTGCGGGTGAATGTAAAACAAGATTTTGGGAACTTCAGCTTCCCTTTTGGCAAACAAAAGGCTTCCGGCAAGAGCTGTGGTCATTGTACCGTCAGTTCTTCACTCAAAGGAATCCATTTCAGGGATGAGTTTTAAACATGTCAACAAATTATAGCACTGATGAGTTTTTTTAGCATTTCTCTCCAGTTTTTCCCCATATTACACAGTGTCATTACATACTGTTTTATGATAATGGCAAATCAGAATTGAACGCACAGTGCTCTTTCTCCAGGAAATCAGGCTCCAGCTCTCTGCAGCAAAGGAAAACTTTTAACATACCTATGATCTGCCCACTATCCAGGAAACTTACTAAAAGTTTCCTGGTTTAGCCCACTCTTTATGTGCAAAAGCAAATTGCTGACAGGAGTTCTCATGCTTAAGTTTACAGTTTTAAAAATACTTTTAATCTGAACTCCTTTTTGGTTTTGCCTTTCTTTCCCGTGTGCTCCAGCAAACAAACATCATAAAATTCTCTTCTGAATCTTCTCAAACACCCTAATGTGGGCATTAGTGACCCAAAATCCCCAGGCCTGGGATGCTGACACCTTGCAGATTTTTCTGAAAGTATAAGAGAGACATGGATAATAAGGAGAGCTCTGGAAACCCTCTCCTGGCTATCTTTCCACAACTGAAACTGTGAAAAGAAAAATGTCACAGCAAATATTTGTTGCCTTTCTTCTACCGTCCCACCAATCATCACCATATGGGAAGGCTCTCCTATTTCAGAAGCAAATAAACCTGGATGGTAAAATACTGCAGAAATTCCAGATTTTAATGGACCAAGGGATTCTTGCTTTCATTCTTGCTTCCCCATGGTTCCATTGCACAGGAAGAAAAGAACAAGCTCTGCTTGCCAGAGATGTTTACAGAAGCAGTAGAGGCTTGCTGACTTCCAAGGAGATGTTTAATGCAGTATCATCATCACTATCCTGGGGCAGGAGTGCAGCAGGAACTGTCAGCAAGATCTCTCCATAGATGGAGGTATCAGTGTATAAAAACAAATGGCAGTGCTCAAGTAAGTCAGATTTCACTTGAAAAATAATTTTATTATGTGATTTCCAAGGTACTATTACTATTTCAGCTAAAGGAAAGAATACTCTGAATTGATAGCATACCATATCTTAATTGCTTGAGAGAGTATCTGCCAGTGACGAGAAGAGCAAGAGGCTTTTAGAGTAATAATGAAATTACCTGCCCCTACTGCACATTCCATGAGTAGATCTCAAAATACTTCACAGGAGGAAGTCAACTTCACTATTTCTATTCTATAGAGTATGCCATTGATATTGCACTGTCTTTTTATGCCTCCATGCACTAGGAAAGGATTTTGTAATGGAAAGAAGTCTTTTGTAATGAGTAAATCACTAGTATTTAATTAAAATAGCAATGGGTGATGCTCATCAGCAGTTTTAAAACATCCCTGACTCCACACCTTTGGGAATATCACTTTTATAGTCAAATAAGAAAATACACAAAACATAAGATTTGCATGGGAGCTTTATTATCTCTTTTATTTCCGTAACTACCACTAAAGCCATTCCTCCTGGACAAGGAAGAATAAATACCTTCAATGCAGAAAGTTCAGTGAAGTGGCAGAATTATCTAATGGCTAATTTAAAGATGCACATAACCAGAGCAAAGAGGTGATAGTTCTTTGTACCAGCTGAACTTGCATTTCCTGAATTCCTCTTCAGAAGCGTGGTGTGTGTCTTTGATCACAGTACTTCTCTGAATCTCTGGTTCTTTTGAGGCAATGATCTGTTAAAAGTCTGACATTTTCAAGAACAGAAGAAAAGCATCTTGTTGCCAGTATTCTAAGTATTAGGCACATTTGAGATTGTAAGCTTGGTATTTTTTATGTGTGCTTGATACTGTATGGTATGCATGTGCACTTGGAGAATTTACTGATTTTGAGTTGCTATTTCTTGTTTCTAAGATTGTACATTTACAAGGAGTATCATGCTATCTTGAATAGGTATCTCTACTCTTGTAGGACGGCAGCAGCTTTCTCTTTCTGCTCATCTTGTTCAACATTAAAAACAAACAAAACAAACCACACCAAAACCCTAAACAAATATCTACAGAAATCATCCCAACTTTATTGTGAAACCCTCTCCTTCAGCATTTCTAACATGTAGATGCTGTAATTAAGAAACATCTTGTCACGCACTTCTACAGAAACTGTAGGTGAAAGCACCTTGAAAGTGATCCCACAAGTAGTCACAGTGGTCATTCACTGTTTTGCTGAGCAGGCATTCCAAACCCAGCATGTGATCTTGTGTTCTTTCCTTAATTCCCAGGGTTAATTCAATATAACAGGCGAAAAAATGGAAGAGTTTGCTGCCTTAGTTCATAGTGTTATTAAATAAAGCATTTAAAACAATCAAAATTTAGTTTGCTCCTCTTTTGAATGCCCTATTTCTCTCACTTAGTGAGATCTGTTGTCTAAGAGCACAATTTGTTCCACTGAATTGGTAGGATTTCCTATGGACATACCCATGCTAGCTTTGGACTCTACCTCTCCAATACCAGGGGCAGTACAGAATTCAGCCCAGAATATTCAAACAGTGTTATCTCAGACCGGTTTTACTTTCCGCTCTAAACTTAGTGCTATTGCTATGCTGATACAAATTTCAATGAGCTGTAATTAGAGCTATGACAGTGATTTTGCAAACCCTAACTTTTTTTTCCCTCAAAGCTTGTTTTCATCCAGATATCTAATTTTTCTTAATCAGGTTTTTAATAAGTTTTTTCCCCTGCAATTTTGGGGCAGGAACAGAGAATAACTGCACTACAAACCTATACGGCATATCTTCTAGAAGAGTGTATTCTGTAATTGCTGGTGCCATTGGATCTTAGTGATTTCACAGAGTCATCAGTAATGCCACTGGTGAAGAAACTCCAGAAGAGGTTGGCAGGGAAAGTAAACAGGGAGGACAGGCCAAGGGGGGTTGCTTGGGCAGCGAGGTAGCTCTCTTATTTCTCTATCAAATCTGCTAAGCTAATGCCAAGAAATAATTCCTTTGTCATAGACAGCAACCTCCCAAATCCTAAGAGAGGACACAGAAGCTGTTCCATAGCACCCTGTGCCTGCCAGCCCAGATAAATATGTGACGGGATAGGAGATCATGAGTCCAGGGTGAGAAACCACAAGGATGTATCATTCATTAACACCACCCACAGCCTGACTGCAGATGTGAGACCTGAGAACAGAGTGCTCATGTGGAGAATGTCAGGAAGCAGAAGCGTGGTAGGCTGCCTGTGTTGGCAAGCGCGAGATTACCTAACCCATAGTTAGCATGCAGTGTAGGCAGGTTCTATTAGCAAAGTTCAGACCACGATGTGCTAATTAAAGAAGAGGTTGTCCTAGTTGCTAAGGCAATGAATGCTTTCAGCATTGCTGCTTCTACCTCAACAAAGCACGTTCTCAGCTGTCCCTTCAGTTGTGTTTGTCAGATAGAGGGGTCAGAACTTGATATTGCTGCTTCGGTGATTGCAGTGCTCCTGAGAGCTGATTTACAGGTCAAGAGTAATAGGTGAAATGAATGCCAGGAAGAAGTGGTTTAAAATGCTGCTTTATCAGGTACCTGTCTGGGGACAAGTTCCTCTTAAAACTATGGGTTTAGGTTATATTGTTTTGGTTTTTTAAGCTCAGTTCTGCTTCTTTTGGGAAAGATGCAGACAAGATGAGGAGATTTGTATGCTTTAAAATTGGTCTAACTGTCAACTTTCTGGAAGGAAGGGGCTGACTGAGGGTTGGAGCCAGCCCTAGAGTGAAGGAGATGCAATGGTTTGAATTTTTTATTAGTAAAGAAGCTGGCTATCACCAGACAGGCATCTTTGCTTAGCTTAGTCTCATGAGAAAGCATTCTCTGATTCATTATTCCTCTACCACAATACGTACTGTGCCTAGGCAGCTGCTAGAAACAGAAGGATGCATCAGCATCAACAGGACTGAAAACTGCATATTGTGAAGTTAATGTGTAAGTGAAAAACAGTCTTCATGGGGTGGTCCACTGCTGGCTGCAAGTCCCACAGCAGCTCTGTCATCATTCTTTCTCTGTGTGAGATTTACGTCAATTCCAGCTCGAAACTTTACATGATTGTGTACAACATCTTCAAGGCAGTTTTTTTTCTTCCAGAAACCCCCTCACCAGTGCTACAAATCTTTCTCCTCTGTCAGTTTCTGGGGAAATGGTTGTCTGGCTGTAACTTTGTGAGATTCCAGAGTCATGATCCTCCAGTGCCTTGGAGATGGGCAACGACAATAAAATTGTCAATAAGAGAAAATTGCGTCTGTCTTTGGGAGACAATAGAGCTCTGCATTCATCTCCAGTTTCCAGTATGCTGGGCCACTGTATTTTTTCTTCTTATGCTTGTAATTCCTGAAGTAATTTTCCTTTAGCTGCCTATTAGACTGGAGAAAATTCCCTTTAACTTCACCTGCTCCCCTCCTACCTCAATGCAAATGTTGCAGCATCAGGCATCACCCCTCCCTACCAGCCGGTTTGTTACTGCATTCTCCAAGGAATGAGCTGCCATTTTCCAAAGACCCTTGAAGCCACAGAATTTCACTTCTAACTTCCTGAGGACTCTAACCCTAATGTGACACATCTTTCTCTTAAAAATGCTCCCTCTACAATTTTATCTGGTCTAATTTTGCATTGCAAGCTCTGCACTATCCTTTTGCTAACTCAAATGTTTCATCCGCACTGCATTCTGCAAAAAGGGGCTGTGAAACCCTCATAACACAAAATTCTTAGCTGTACCTCAACTTGTACTTGACAAATGAGCAGCAACCTCTTGCTGCCCCAGACTCATAGAACAGCTGAATCTGCTGGAATCTCCTGCTGCCTGCTGGAGGCAGACATGGAGTGTTAGACTTTGAATATTTGGGATAAAGTTCTGAGAAAAGGAATTCTGGCCCCCAACAGCTGAGCCTAAGTTCTTACCCTGAGTTAGTTCGTTTTGGTGAGTTGGTTGTTTCGGTCATTGATGTGGTTAGGGTTTTTTTCAAACAATCTTTCTGTTAAAGCTGGAAGCAGGAAGGATGAGACCTTGGTGGTATGACTAAAGCAGCATTTTCATTTGCATTTTGGTAGGGGCTTCATCAGTTTACAAAGAGAGATAAAAGCTGCTGCAAATATTCTCATAGTCTGGTTTGAGGAGAACTGTGAGTGCCCACACAGGAGAAACATTTGCCATAACTAGATATTATTAGTCTCAGTGGTCAATGTTCATCAGGAGTTCATCCTGCCTGACAGTCTCCATCTGTGATGAAGCCCAGTGTGTCAGTCCTCCCCAAATTAACAGGGAACCAAGAAAAACAGGTACTGCTAAAGACTTTTGCTGCATATAAAATGTACAAACCATTGTAAAATCACTTGGAACAATCTGCTTAGTTAAGATGTTAATGTATTTATTGGATTTGCTGGCATTTAACAGAGGAATTTACTTTGAACATAATCCACATTGGATACTAAAAGGGACAGGAGGCCTTGCAAGATGCCAAGAACTCTAAGAAATTAGGGATTGTTTTCTATACTGTGTTTATAAATCAAATATATCAGTCCCTGCTTACATTCTGAGTTCATTTATACTCAGAGCCGATATTCATAAAATGTCCTCTCCTTTTCATAAGAGATCAGATCAGGGATAGGCTCGGATCTTTTATCTTGACTTCACTCTTGTATGTAACATTTGGAGACTGACTGACTACACTTATTTACTGCACAAGCTCAGAGTGGGCAAGAGCCAGCATAGCTGTTTTGCCATTCCCATTTAACTTCTATAGAAGAATCACTGTTTTACTCACTAATGTTCCACTGTCATCACATTTACTGGTCTTCCTATTCAAGCTGGTTACTGATGGGACAGTTGGGCTCAATAGTTAATACTTGTCAAATGAATCACTACTCCTGCTTGTGAGACACATCTTCAGTGGTATAAAAAGTGTACTGCATTTCCAGAGAGGAGGTTACAAAATTAACTAATGGTATTTTGAGTATTTCACAAGTTGGATGAGATTGTTAAGTTAGTCATTCAGCACACTGGGAAAGCTGTGAGCTGCAACGATGTTTGTAGCCTTCCGTGTTTATTCTCTGTGATTTTCTCCCAGATTTCATCTTAATTACTTCCTTCAGTTCTCTGAAACAGCAAAGAATGTTTTTCCTTCCTTCTTTGCATTTATTTTTGCATAGGTCTCTGGCTCCATTGTTCACCTCCACATTTTGTTTTACCATGCTGCAATTTCTTCTTCCTGGCATATTCCTCTCTCCACCCCCTCCTTTTTTTCCCCCTTTATGTGTTCTTAATACTTATCTTCATTCAGTTTTGGAGACCTGCATTCAAGGGCCATCTTCTTGCTCAGATATTCTCACCCTTCTCCGGAGCTCAGGTAACTGTCACTGCTCCTTAATCCTCCACTAACCTGTCCCTGCTTATGGCTGGAGCATTGGCTTCTTGTCATAGTTGTAGAGGAAAGAGCAACAGTGACTTTTACTGTTGGCAGCCATCCTGCTTTTCCTCTCATGTGTTTCTTCTCATGTAGCAATTGCCATCAGTTCTGGGCAAACAATGAAAAAGTCACCAGACTGGCAATTTTACATTTTCCAGCATGCTGTTATCACCAGCACCTTAGGGGTTGAGTTGTGCATTAGATACCAAAGATACCAAAGGCATATGAACATTATGTAATGTTCTAATCAGGTTGTGTCTTTTTGCTGAAGGAAAAGATCCTCTTATGGGCATTCCCTACGCTTTTTATAGAATAGCAGTGTTAAAAAAAGGCTTGCTAAATTTCAGTGCCTACAACAGTATGAGCATTTAAATGTGCCTATTCCCAGATGAGAACCAGCATTAACAATGAGTTAGCTTTTAGACTGTAAATCCCACCAACGCAAGCCATAAAAGGGAAAAAAAAAAAAGAAATCAAGCAATAAGCAGCAAAGTTCTTCAGTGATTTGTCTGTGCTCCAGATAATTGTTCTTTATTCTGGCTACCTTTTACTCCCTCCCACTGCCCAGATGTTTGCACTTGCAGCCGTGAATAACTGCTTTTAAAAAATCAAGGGAATCCGGAAATATATGAATAGATGAGAAATTTACGAAAGGGATTCCTATAACTAGAGAAGTACAAAAGTCAGGCTGATATTCTTCCCCTCTGAAGAAAATGTGTCAACTGGAAAATTACCTTTGTATCATATACAGATTACTACCTAAGAATTTATTTCCCAAATCAATGTTTTCATAACAGCAGTAGTAGATTCCACCTAACTAGTTCTTTTTTACTACTGCACCTTTTGATTCCCTCTGGAACAATTTCTTATGTGATAATTATTTCAGACTGTTTAATTCTGTTCATCCTGACTGTTCTCTCAGTGGTGATGGCTGCAATCACAGCTGGTTTTCCATGGCCCTGGTAGAGAGAAAGCAGCGTGCTGGGCCACGGCTCACCTGGTCCACACATGATGCTGCTCTGCTGCAAAGGTTTACATAATCCTGTAAAAGCCTTCTTGATTTCCCTGTGAAAACTGACAATATGCAGTGCTCAGCATATTTGTATAGCTTTTCCAGAGTTGTGGTCTCAGCACCCACAGCCTTTGGTGACTCACTGAGGCTAGAGACGGGATCTTCGGTCTTGTCCCAAAGAGTCTCAGACCTCCGCTGAGTCACAGCATTTGCAACAAGCTCTGGAAAATTTCTGAGCTCTTGCTGCTTGACATCACAAAAATATCTAAGTATAAAGAATCTATTTGAGATAATCTGCAGTGTCTGGTAAAATTGACTTGCAAGTTCCTCTCCTCTGAGTTCTCTTCATTGGGACTTATTTTACACAGCCTGTTCAGAATCCTATCTAATTTCCATTTGTTTGGGGCACAGCTTTTAACAAGCATACCAATTAGAAGCTATGTAATTCTTCTCATTAACAGCCTTAACCAGTCAAAAAGACCTTTGTGCCCACATTTCCACCAACTACATTCCAGCCTGGTGTACTGTTGTGTTCATTTCACCTAAACTTTGTAAGTGCATGGCGCAGCTCTTTGATTCTGTCCTCTTTGCTCACTGCCCAGTCCAAGTCCACACTGCAATGTTATTTCTGGTGTCTGGTTTGCTTTGAGACTGTCATCCCCCACTTTTAAACAGCCAATGTACTGCTGATGTGCTTCATTAGGAACTAGTGTCTAGGTCTCAGGAAAGCAATAGGTTTGAGCAGCAGTACTGGAGGCAGAGCTGGGAACAGTCAGAGTAGCTACAGGAAGAGGCTAAGGAATGAATTGTACATTCTACCCAACTGCAAACTGCTTTATTCTACTACTCAGCTTAGCCTTGTCAGGCTGACAATATCGTGTGAGATCCCCAGGCAATTGTTGTTGTTTGCCCTCAAATACTGCTGAGAGTAATTTGGAATTATGACTCTCAAATTGGCAGTCTGGTATTGAAGAACGGATCCTTCAGAAACATAGTAAGGTTTCAGCACTGTCAGCTGAAGATCTGGTGCTCAATACTCAGGAGACAAATGAAGTTTCAAAAGCTGCAGACGGAAATTTTCTCTTTTCTCTTACCTACTCAGAGAAGTAGGTGTGAATTTAAACTGGTGGGGACGGGATATTTTTAGTACTGGAGTTTAGTAATTTCTATTAACTACTTGTCCTCCTGTATCTGCTCTTCCTACTTCATCCATATCTTTCTGTCCCTGGTGAAATGACACACACATAATGGAAAACATATTGCTTTCAGACTCCTAGAGCGAGCAGTCCTAACAGACAGACACGGCGTTTCGAGACAAGCTTCTTCAGTCTCCAGAGAAAGGCTGCTGACCCAGTGCTTACAAATGTAAGAGAGGAAAAAGTATCAACATGTTTGAATCAAAATTAACTGGCACGTACAGAGTCATGGAGATACTGACTTTTTTGTGCAAACCTGTCATTCAAGGAGTGTTGATCAGAGCAATATATGTTGAGATTCTAGCATAGAAAGTGTAATTTTCTCGCTAGACTTGGTGGGGAACTGCACAACTACCCTGTGCACAGGCTGGAGACTGGGTCGACTGAAATTTTCTTCAAAGGATGCCTTTGAAGTAACATGTTAAGCATCAGTTATATCAGAGAGGTACACGATGCTGAAACTCCATTGCACTGCATATCTGAGGCATATTTGTGAAATCTCAAGCTCTCCGGCCAACCTAAACATTTTGTGACAAATAGCTTCAAGCAGGTCCTTCTTCTGAGGCTATTCTTTGCAGCAGAGGAAACTCAAAATTAGTATTTTCTGAAAGGCTGCCTCCTTTCCTAGCAGAAGGAACACAGGTCTAGAAAATCAACTGGAACATAATATTAATTCAGCTGGTGTAATTCCTCTTTAAAATCAGCCTTCTAATGTCTTAAGACAGCATTCTCTGCTTGTACCTCTGCTGGATTTCACATTTTGTCACCTTAAGTTAGTTATTTAGAGGTTTTTGCAGCCTAAATGATTCTGTGATTGTGTCTTATGAACATTCTGCTATCAGTTACTGCAGGAAAGGTAGGCCACAATTTTCTTTGTTCTGAGCCTAAATCTGCCCAACAGTAGAGAAAGAGATTATCAAATTAATCATTGTGTGCACCTGATTACTAGCATACATTAAAACTGATCTAGTGAGGTAATGGGGCAGATGGATGGAAGTCAAGCAGTAACAGCTGTATCTTATAGCATCCAATTTGTCACGCAGGTGTCACTTGCATCTAAGCCATATGAATGCTGGTGGATAGGACTGTCTTTTTGCTAATGCCCAGTTACATCAATGCTGTCAAAATATTCTTCAAAAAATGTCATTTATTAATGCCCCGGTTTCTTTAAAAATGCATAGAAGGGAGAATATCTGTTGTATTATTTCAGGGATCAAACCCCAAATCTGATGGCAGATTTCTATTCTAACTGTAGACTACAACAAATGCAAACAGTTTGGACTATCATAATATTCTGAGACCTTCAATGACCTTCAATGATATCTTGGCATCTGACTTTTACTTGTGCCTATTAGTAGGTTTTGGGCTTTTTTTTGTCATAGATGCCATCATTAGAAAGAAATGATGAAAAAAAGCTTCCTGTTCATATAGGCACTTGTGAGCAATACAGTCAGTACAAGGCTTGAAACAACAAAATCTTTATTGAGACTCCATCTTCTCCATTCCTTTTGTGTAATATCCAGCCTTTCACACCAAAGCTACATTAATAGAACACTGCTGTGGTTGAAAACCCAAGTATACAAAATTAGGAAATGACAACTAAGTTCTCACATGCAAAGAGATTTTGATACCCCTTTTTCAGATTATAACACAATTATTAATTACATGATGACAGAGTGATTTCTACCAGACCCTTACTTTATTTGATGTGCAAAAAGATCAGGTGCTGTCTTCACAGAAATCTTAGGTATCCTCTTCTATATTAGCAACATCTGATTTCTTCACCCAGACAATCCTGCTTTTCATCTTGTATCCCAACACTCCATCAAATCCCTTTTGTTCTCTTTCCGTCTCCTGTTGAAGAAATAAACTCACCATTGTTAATTACAGTATCCATCCCTACCTGGGCTTGATTGGAAAGGGATAACCAGCTTAGAAAAACTCAGATTTGCTCTTGCAGTGGTGAAGAGAATATTTTTTAAAATATTATTTGCTGTCAGGGATCAGCAGATGTAATGGTAAAAGCCTGGTAATGATTCCAAGGAGAGCGAGCTTTCTTAGCTGCTGTGTTAGTCAAGAAAGAACCAGGGGTCTGAGCTTAGTTTATGTGTACAGATTCTTTAAGGATGCAGCTGTTCCCTTTTATCAACTCTCTACTAAGCACATACAGATTTTAAAGGCTCAGTTAAGTAAAATCCTTTTTTTCTTTTTTACACTCTCAGACTGGTATCATTGTTCCCTAGCAGAATTCTAAAAGGATTTAGAAACTATCACTAGTTCTGAGGCTCCAGCTGCCAATCACCCAGTAGCAAATGTCCCAACACCTCTCAAACTTATCATAGATTATAGTGCAGAAAGAGGACTTGCACTAATCCTTCCTTTCAATGAGCTAATTGATAAAAATGGGGTAATAATGAAGCTGAGTGATTGCCCTAACAAAGCTACCACTGTACTTGGCATAAAGCCCACTCCAAGGAGCGGATCCTTTCTCACCGAGATCTGGGAGAAGGTAAGTAAAGACAGTTCCTCCTGCTGATGATCACTTGTCTTGGCTGCATCTATTTTGCGCCTGGTTATGGTGAGTGAAAGAAGGTGGAAAAAAGTTTCAAAAGGCCATTGGCATCAAGTCTGGTACTGGAGAAATCTCTCAAGGTATAACCTCTCACTGGAACTGTTGTAATGTCAAGCTGACACACAAACAATAAAGCAGCACACTTGGAAATATTTTCAAAATGAGCAAAGGGCACAGTGCCAGGATAGTTTTTTGATTCCAGCACTGAACTCTTGTACGTTGGTTGGAAAAGTGTTGTTTAAAATTATTTTCTCTCTCTGTAGATTAAACTCTTCCCTTAACTGACTTAAACATGTGCTGATTTCTCTGGAAACTTTGCTTGGAAACTGGTCATTTCTTTCAGGTGATGCAGGAACTGTGAATTCTGACACCATCCAGGGTGTAAGTAAAAGCTTATTCCTTCCCCCAGTACACAATCTGATAGAGACTGCAATTTCAGAGGAAGCAGCAATGCTAGCAGCTGTGTGGCTGCCAAGCTCAGAAATACAAGTACACACACAGAGTGTAAAATATCTTCTGAATTTGTTGGGCATTCTCTGTGTCTAATGCTGGATTCCTTCAATGTCACCTTCAGACTCTGAAGGTCTGTCCTTTTCCTGGCCTTGTCTGCTTGGCCTCTACTATGTCTGACAGCTTTAGCTTCACCCAAATCAATGGAAAACCCCCTACCATATCAAGATACAGTCTGAATCACAGAATATTGGAGCGTTGAAGTACTACTCTGAAAAGGAGGTGTTTAATGTTGACAGGTTCATTGGCACTAGTATCGGTCTTGCCTTGTTACCTGACCTTAGCATCAACTTCCCTGTAACTGCTGTTGAGACTGAAGAGGATTATCCTTGTTACTGACAGTTTCACTGCTGAGATGGGGTGACCTGTCCTATTCTTTTGCCAATGGAGCAAGTCCAGATCATAGCTCACAACTTCTGAAATGTCAGCAACAACACAGAAACTTTCCTTAGCACTGACAGTCCTGCACAGAGAGCAGGATGCAGCTCACAGTTACACCTCATCCCCAGCAAAAGAACGTTTTAGTTTATTCACAGTACATTTCTAAGATACACAACCACCTGTGGCCACTAAATGAGTTCATGTTCGCTGTTCAGACTATGCTCCCTGTTTATATTCAGAAGCATGTACATACATTTCCATTGTGCTTTTGTCTGACAAGGACATGAAAGTGGACTTTCTTCTGTCAGTTTTGTTAAACTGCCAGAAAACTTTCATACTGGGCATTCTTATTGTTGCAATGGCCAAAAGGCAAAGAAGGCTGAGTCATTAGTCAGGATCTGGGGCTTATTTTACTCTCCCTTCACCGGAAAGTAGCAGCTATAATGCACTTATAATGCACTTCTGCTTTCTAGAGAAAGCCTGCTAGAAAATATTTTAAAAATCAGCCCTCATTTGGAAAAATATGGAAGTTCTAGAGCTTGACTGATAATTATTGTCTTTTATTTCTGGCCAAAACCTTTCCTATTTGATGCATTAAGTAGTGATCCTTATAAATAAGTTCAGGGTAATTTCTTTTCCCATAGTACCTATTTTTAGTCCAGGTACTTTTTCATACAGATTCTAAAGGCCCGACCATCAATACCAAACTTCAAATTATTTTAACAAGTCTTGATATCATGCTTTACCTTGTAATAGGATCTATGTTTTTATTATTCAGCCATCTATTTTAATGTTGTTTACATTTTGTATTTACACTTAGTCTTTAGTCCTATACAGATTTATTTTTCGGTCAGACTTAACACAGCTTTATTATCAAACCAGCGTAAATGTGACAAAGGCCAGATATGTTACTACTGACATCTGGGTACCTAAGGAAGCTATCCAAGCATTCATAAGGCAACCTCCAAACATGTCTAACCCACTGAGTCAGGAACACTGGAGCTGACACACAGTGTTGGTCATAAAGGACACTCCTTGAACTGAACAGACCTTGAATGGCCATCTTAAGATTGTTTACATAATCATTATTAGGCTCACTGTTGTTGGTTGTCTGAAGAGGCTGTTCCACTGTGGGAATAATGCATTTGTCACAGGTATTCTCTGAGTTCATATAATTGGCAGTTATTCCTACATTCTGGAAGAAACACTCTGTCAATGATGGAATGAGCCTTCTTGCTCTCTTAAAAAAACAGACACCCCTCTTCAAACTACTGTAAGGCCAGTTTTCTTTCTAATTAGCATCCTGGCTCTGGGGAGGCCTGTCTTGGTAACATTTTCAGAAGTTAATGAAGCTGTCTTGGAAACAATTAAACCTTCCATGTATAAAACAGGTACTGCTAATGGAAAAAAAGGTCTTGTTGTGATCAGGTAGAATATCCTCTTTTTCACCAGATAGTGAAAGGTGTCCTTAGATGAATTAAAATCTAAATGTGTAAGGCTAAGACTGGAGGGATAATACATGCTGTGCTTTAATATTTCTAGAAAGGCTGGCAGATATTAATTATACAGATCTACAATTCAGTTAAGGCTTTTCATAGTCTCAGCAGTCACAGTGCAGGGCAATAAATGGCCAAGTATAACAAAGGAAACACAGTAATAAGAAAGAGACACTATATCCACTGTTTGCTTGGCAGTGAGGTGAAGGAGCCAAATAGAAACAATTACTGAAAAAGAACCTCATAAAAGTGTGTGTATATACGTTTTCCCAGAACACAGACTAGGACATAAAGGATAGTTCAGCTTGAATTGCACTGAAATCAATGCAGCTGCTCCACTGACTTTGACATACCTTGATTTAGGCTTACGAGTGCCTAGGTCAGTTTCCTCTTCCTAGCCAGTGAAATTTAAAATTATTTTAAAGTTTGTCCAATGCTACTTTTCTTTCCCAGAGGATTCCGTAAAGGCAATGATACATGTTAATACAGAGCAGTTATAGTACTGTAAATTATCCAGAATTTTGCTGCAAATAGCATAGATGTTAAGATTCCTTTGTGTAAAAAAAGAGTGTAAAAAAAAAATCCTGTATGAAATTAAGCATTTTCTAAGTTATGCATGTCGTATTATCAAAATAGTAATCAATTATTCCTGTAAGTAGAAACACAAGATTGTCTTGACCATGGAAGGTCAAAATTTTAAAAAGTACTATCAACCTGAAATCGGATTATCTTCGTAAAATTAAAGCTGCATCATATTTATTCTGCATATCTTCACTAGTTTTTATTGTTTTAAAATCATTAATCCTTAAAAAAGACCAACCAAAAGAACAAAATCCCTCAATTCTTCTTTAAATGACTCAATCACAACAAATGGAAAGTAGTAAATGGCAACAATGAAAGAAAAGTACACAGAGAGTTGTCAGAAATATAAACAAATATATTTCCTTTACAATTTCTTTCTTATAAGGCATAGCACTGTGTAAGCGTCTAGTATGGGTGTTTACCTTTTTACAACTAGAAGTATAACTGAAATCTAGGAGAATCCAAGATGAAAATGAAATAAAGACAGAACAATCTGTGTCAACTATTTCTAATCTAAACCATTGTCTGAAATCTATTTTGGTATAAGAAAAATGATTCCTGAATTAATAACTACATTTCCTTTGCATTCTGAAAGTTTTAGGTGTTCATGGTATTTTCTGGTTATTTAAAGGCATTCAGTTTACCAGTCTTTATTTTTTTTTCCAGTTCCTATAATCCCAAACAATCTGAATCTTGCTCTTTCTTAGGTTTGGTTGATATTACTTTTTTCTTTTCTGTTACATGCATAGGAAAATCTCCATTAAATTTTAATTTACTGCCCATTGTGGACAGCATATGTAACAGAGCTTCTACTTCATGCTCAAGAACCAGGAATTTATTTTTCCAGAGTAGATTAAATTTCACTTATTTCTTGTCTGAAAGCCTTTTCCTACTACAAAACATGCCAGGCAGCCTGTTCTGCAGTAGTCCTGTACTCATTGCAGTGGCATATGGTAACAAGCATCTCAAGGGTTAGGACTTGCTTCAGACTTTTGGTCTTGCGCTCCCTGCTCTGATACTATCAACAAGTTGCACAGTTTAGCATTTAGAAGTGAAGCAATTCACAAACAAAGAGTCACAGCCTTCTGTGGATCAGTTAGCACAATCCAGCCTGCTGAATCAGATTTGAATTTCTGTTCGCTGTGAGAACACCCTGAATGGTTGATTTTATGAAAAGTAGCTATTTCATCAACTCCACATGAAAGAAGGCACTGGAGAACTTTGCTTTGTCCGTGCATATCCCATATCTTGAGTGTGACACAGCAGCATCTACCTCACTAGATACTTAAAATGCTGATTAGCCACAGGAGTGTGTGTGTAGGAATGGGGACAAAAAAACCTCCTGGTTTTCAGGAATATTTTAGCTTCTATTTCAACTGGCACATAATGCACTATTTAAAGTAGTAATGCACTTTTCAGTCGCCTCCTGAACAAAGCACTGTCTTTTTTTCTCAAAAGACCTCATAGTGGTTGAATTCAGCTAGAACAATGAAGCAACTGTAAGAATGTAAAAAGGACTTCATTGGTGTTAAATGGGAGATGAACTTCATGCACTTTTATAAGTTTGAATACTTGTGGGCCTTACAGCTCCCTTTCACACAAAATGGTTATATTGAAAGTAATTTTGTTCTTTTCATCAAAAACCAGATAATCTGTAAGTGTATAGGGTCTTATAAACAGACTTATTATGATTTTATTTACTGATGTTCTGGTGTAGTGAAAGTATCATCATCTGCCTGAAGTTCTGAACTGTTATGCCTTTATCTCTTGTTCCAGTAAGGAAAAAATGAGACCAAATACTCACGTTATAATTTTACATCAGTATAAATCAATCCTTTAATAAAGTCCCAAAATTGACATGTTTATATTAAATAAATGAAACATCCGGTTTACAAAATTTTTAAGTAATAGGACTGTTAAAGCTTTGAGTTTTTTGACCTAATGAAACAATCATCTTTTTTAAAAAATCTGTATGCTTGACATTACTATAGGTTTTGCTTTTTTTGCTTGTTTTTCTTAAAATGCAAATAGATACCTCACTCCAGAACCTGTGTAGTTTCTAGAGAAACCTTCCTCATGGCTGAATGAAATCTGAAGTGCAAATATTTGCATCTAATTTCTTCCACCTGTCCTTGGCGTAAGTATCCTTCTGCACTGCTTGTTTACTCTATGTCCAAAGCAATTGCCACTTCAGGGTTTTCAAGGACAAAGACTGATGGAGCAATTTTATTGTGACTATGAAAAAGATTACTTGCTTATAAATAGAGTTCCTGAAAAACTCTATCTTCGTAGGTAGTCACTCCTCCCGTCCTTGTCAGGTTTTGTAAGCTGGTGGTAAGCATTCTGAGCTAGAGCCTCTGACAAACATTGCTCTGGGTTTGGACAACTGTTGTCCTTTTGTGAGTAGGTCACCAACCTGACAGGTACACAGCAATTTAAAGTAAGACATTTTGTTCCAGTATGAAGTTCCATCATTTGTCATGTATGGTGGCATATTAGATAATCCTAATAATCCATGCTGCTCTTAAACCCTAAGAATTTTTGTGGGTGCTGAGAGTTCCCTGCTCTAAACAGAAGATAAGAACATTAAGAACCTCCAGAAATCGTTCAATATTTTGTAGGATCAGACTCTGACAAGTTAGTAGTTTTGAAGACATAGCATGAGGCTGGAAACCGTGGAACTGCTGAAAATTCCAGTAACAGGGAGTGGATAACCTGGTTTTCTTAATAATGAAGCTGTATACACAGTTCTGCTTCCTCCTCCCCACATCTCCAGAAATTAGTTCATTGTGACTGTCACCAAAGCAATTACAATCCTTCCACAGTGCAAGAGAACATTATTACTTGAAGGCTGATCCTTTAGCTTCACGTAGGAGAAAGGAGAGAATTCATCAGTTCAGTATAGCTCATTTCTGGCTTTGATTTGCTCATGAAAATAACGAGCACAATAGACACCAGTCTGTATCTTACCACAGCTATTCCAGAAAATCCTTCCTATCAGAACTAATTTATTTTTACAGATTAGCAGAGTTGTTTTGTTTTTTTTTTTTTCTGTAAAATGCTTTCTTAGTTACCACAATTTGTCAAAATTTTCAGTTAGTAACACTTACGTGATATCACTGGCATGTCCAACATCATGATTAACTTCAGTTCATCTGATACCACTCTTGACTAAAGCATCAAGAAACGGATGCTGCTGGTGGCAGAATAATAATCTTGATGAACCAATACCTTAATCAAGCCTGCCAAATACTATCTTCCTATGAATAATCTCTTCCAGAGTTCACAATACTTTGGTACAATACACTGCAAAACATAATTTCTGCCCAATAAAGAAACTTCTGCATGAGTTACAGCATTCAAGCAGCTGATGTAATGAGAGAAATTAGCATTCATGATATCTTCTAGAGACCGACATTTTTCTCTTAAACTATTCCCTTATCCTTCTAGAAGAAGAAAGCAGTTAAGTCCTGACTACTAACCCAATTACTCATACTTTTGATTATTTACATTGTTACTCAAAGCACACGTATACTTTGCTTCATCTACCACTCTAAGAATGGATCAGTGCCTTTCTAAAATAGGATTGTACGCACATTTGTTCATTTCCGTTCTCCTTGCATATTCCTCTACAGCCATACACACAGATTATCACAGAGTCCTCTCAGTATGCTGGTGTATTGCAATAATCCATTTTACACTGCTAAGGAAGTAAAATTATTAATTAAAAAAAAGCGTTGATGGTTGCTCTATGCGCACGGGAAAAAAA